>OY979712.1:17716423-17841137 GCA_963855925.1 Inga laurina | reverse complement strand
GTGGCGTGATGGGTGAAATGAAACAAGTAGAGGCAAATGAGATTAAAAGGTAAATTGGACTTTTTCAGCTATGCAATGTGTAACGCCCCAAATTTTGATTAAGGGCTAATGATAATTATTGAGAATGATTTGTGAATTAAAGATAATCAGAGACATGAATTAGTTATTAGAAATGCCCAAGCCCTTTATTTTAGCAAAATTATGTGACAAAGTAATTTAAAGGCTAAAATTAGAGGGAAGGGCGCATGGTGGAGAGGAAAGAAATTAAAATTTTTGTTTTGTGGAAATTTAAGTTAATATGCTATAATTAGTGGAAAAATTCAAAGTTGAATGGTGTTTTTAGTGAAATCGCCTGCGAGGCAGTATTTGTCATGTAGTTATTAGGGCCGGGCCGGGGTCTCGGGGTCCCGGGGCATTTTGGTAAATTTTCACCATAGACTAATATAACCACAAGAAACACTATGGAAGAGTCTAAAATGATACTTTGATAAGTTATGACCTATTTCTTGTACATTTAATATTTTAGGACTGAGTCGGAAGCCGGAAGCAGCACTTTTTACAAGGCACACTAAAAAGTGTGATCTTTGAGATAGTACTTCTCAACCCTTTAGGCAGTTGTTTGGGCTTCTAGTAGCCACCTAAAGGACTTTAATGATAACCAAATCTAAGTATTTTGAAGTCATTTGAGTATTGGAATAAGTGATAACTTGTCGTCCTTAACTATGACTTTAAAATTTGATATTTGCCCGTAGCGTAGAAGGCCTGTGCCTGATCAAGAACGGAAAACCAAAATAGTGACACTTTATCCTATATCATGTGTAATGCATTGCTTATTTGGTATTTATTATTGAATGTATGAGGGGACGTGGCAGTAAGTCCAGCCCTCCACATCTTTGAATAGGGGAGGTGGCGTGAGCCCGATCTTGAATGAATAGGGGACGTGGCGTGAGCCCGACCTTGAATAGGGGACATGGCGTGAGCCCGACCTTAAATGATTGAGGGGGCGTGGCGGTTAGGCCAACCTTGAATATTGTTATTGCTGCATTGTGATATATGCATACATGCTTTGTTTAATTATGCATCATATACATAAACTGTTGCTACCAGGATTCTTTTGAATCTCACTCTTTCCAATTAACAATTTTAGCCAAGGCAAGTGGATCGAGAGGCAAGAAGTGGATAAGGGCAACTAGAATGTCCGGTAGTAGTTTAAGTGTTTTGGTTTTTGGTTAAATTTTGGACAATTGTATAAACATGTTGACCATAGAATTGTAGTTGTTATGTAATCCCCGGTATGGAAAACTGAGATGGGCAATGATGCCCGTAAAACTCTTGGATTAATGATATTATCCTGGGTGAACATTGGGAATTTTGCTAGCACTCTGATATTGTATATATGACAAATCAAACAGGCCAATTGTTTTTATTTAAAAATGAATGGAGATCTCATAGCACAAGTTTTGTAAAATGTTTTTAATTATCCTTGATCTCTTATTCAATTATAAACTATGTTTAGACACTAATTACGACCTTGATGACGACGGGGGTTACACAATAGGGTGGTAATGAGGATTCATAGAGGGAAAGGAATGAATGAGGATTATCAATTTTTCGGTAATCATCATTATCATAGTAAACCCTATTACTATGCTAAAAATCAACTAAGTACCTTTTTCTTGGTAATGCAATCATAATTACCATTACAGGCATGCAATAGGGTTGAACCAAACAGGCTTTAAGTGTTATAAATGCGTAATCTGTAGTAGTGTTTGTTGAAGGGAAATGAAGTTGGTTTCACATTTAAAGAAAAAAGAAGATAAATAAACAGTATTGGATCTAGTGGCTTAGGTGCCTAGTGTCTGGCCCGAGAACCCTATTGTAGAGATTCATTAAGAAAATCAAAGATGCATGTTGTCATAGCTATGCTCTATTTTTAATTTCTCTTATCAAAATTCTATGAACCAGAGTTATTATTTACTACTATATAGTGTGAAGGACTAGCCCAATCAACTTCAAAGCTTAAACTACCAGGTGAAGGTTTATGAAAAATTATAATATCATACCCCTTCATGTCTTTTGTGTTTGAAATTTGGACAAAGGAAAAGCTCATAATATCTTAGGCTGTAACTTAATTTTAAACAAGTAGGGGGTAGCAGGACAATTAAATAAGTACAATCATAAACTATTTTTATAGTCTCTAGTAGATAGCATAAAAAGGAAGAGGTTTGAGAAATAGAACTGAACCACATAAGAGTGAAACTTATCCCGCCTCAGAGCTGTTTAATAAGTCCTAATCTTGGAAGGGGTGACCTAGATCAAACACAAGACACCGATATCCTATGACTTTGTGGTCTACTAAGCTGAACGACTTTTCAAAGGAAGTGGGCTTAAAAGAAGTTTATCCTCGAACCTTTTAAGGAAAGAGAGTTAACCATGCAAACTCTAATACCAAACCTTACGAATGAAAGGCTAACATCATGCCAAAATTTAAAGCTAATGGTAAAGGAGCATCCAATTCCTTTAACCTAAATCAAACACAAATCGAGATAGCATTACTGTCATGAGCCCTTCCTCAGGACAGGACCAGGAATGGGGTTTCCTTATCCTTTCTCGTCCTGATAACACCCATACCAAGGTTTCCACCAATGGGTTTTAGGTGTCTAGAAGTTTTTAAGGGGGTGAAAATGCCATGAAAGTAATAAAAACTTAGCAATTTCTCCCTCTAGTTAAAGACCTAGATGATCAATTATTAGTTGACCCACAAAATGCTGAGATGGCTCTGCTATAAAGGATCTAATACCACATATTATGCCACTTCATCAAAAACTAAAATAAAAATATAAAAAATGCCAAACATGCCTTTAAGAACTCTGAACCACTTTCTTCTCTCTTTCTCTTTCTCTAAACTCTTACTACCTCCTCCTTCCTCCTTCCCTCTCTATTCCTTGCACCATTATTGAATTAAAGGGCATTTCTCTACAGAATCCATGCACTTGATGGGTCTACAAAAGGAAATTTTGCATATTAGATTAAAAGGGCATTTCTCCATAAAATACTACTAAGTAAAATGTTTGCATATTTATTTTCCCTTATATAATGATTTTGTGGACGATATTTGAGCTTAATGTAATGAATTTGGGTGTACTTGATAAATAAATAATGATTTTAGAATAAATATTATTACTATTATAATATAATATTCTCTTGCTTTTCTTTTGATAGCCATATACAATACCATGTTAAGGAGAAAAGAGAAGAAAGGAGACCTAAAAATAGACCTACGAGATTGAAACAAGACAAGGAGGCGCAACTGGAAAAAAGTGGTAAAGTACTGGAGCATCAACATTGCAACATTCTGACGATAGGCACTATTTGCAGACATTGTGGCAATCACTATTCTACCAACAGTTATTGTTCACTCATGGAAAAAATGGCACGGTTATTGTTCACTTGCCTTCTTATATGTATGCATCATCGCAAATAAAACAGGGGTGTATAGCATCCTTTTCTAATAGAAGGAGATCTAGTTGGAGCATAGAGTGTGAGGCGCTGCTTCTAAAAAAAAGATTGACACCATCTTAGATTTAATTTCATGTATTGTATCACTTTTTGCATACCTCCATGTTAGAAGGCTTAAGTAGTCCTCCTTTCTAAATGGTATAGGTCGCCATCCACATGGAAGGTTTTACCTCCTATAAGGACAGCTAGATTTCTCTATTTTCATGCATCTTGTGGTTATATCTTTATGTTTTAAAATTTAGTATTCAAGTTTTATGCAATGTTTATGAAGTTTTCAATTTATTTTGGTTTTGTTTTTAAATTTCATAATGAGCTAAATTTTTATCTTCCTAGGGTGATGATGTAGCTTACTAATGACGGATTGAATTTTAACTTAATAAATCTAGTTTTAATTTTTCCTTCATAATTGAGTTTTAATTATTATTCTTAATGCTTTCAATTGATTGGTCATTTTTTGAATGATTTTAATGTGTATGTTAAGACAAGAAGGAGATGCATGTGTGTAGATCCTATAATTAAAACCATAATTTGCATATGAAATAAGAATATATTCATATGAGTTGTGTAGACTTAATGAGTTCCATAAATCTTAATGCATAATTAATTGCTTAAATTCATATAGGAATATCTTGGACAAGCAATTAATTATATAATTGCTTGATCTTGGAAGAGGCTAGTAATTAAATGAGGGAAACTCAGCTATCAATCATGTGAAATAAATTGGACTAGAATAGATAGGTGATTCAATCCGAAATTTGTTAAGTGAAATCTGACCCCTAGGGATTTTTCTTATAGTTGTTTTTATATTATTTGCACTTATATTTAATCATTTTTTATTTTGTACTCTCAATTACTAACTAATCGATTGACTAAATAGAATTAAAATTACCCATTTTGGTACTTAGTGATCAATCATCGTAGGAACAATACTCTACTCACTTTTATATCACTTGTTTACGATAGTGTATACTTGCACATTTTAATAGACCATTTACACTTGTAACAAGTTTTTGGCATCGTTGCTGGGGATTGTTGTCATTAATATCAATACCAAGTAATTTTAATACTAATTTGGTCTTCATATTACATTTGTTTTTCTTTTTGGTATCTTGTGTTTCTTTTCAGGCTTTTGCATAATGCATGACCAGATTGAAGGAGATTGAACTACAACCTTTTGATTCGAAGATCAAGAGAACTTGTCAAAGAAATGGAAGAGTTCTAAAGCAGTTTGCTTCAATCCTAAGCAATCCGATGGTAGATCCAAGGGGAGAAACAACGGATTCCAAAACACTCCCTGACTATGCAACACCAACAGTCATAGGGACAAATTCTGGAATCAGAAAACCGCTAGTAGCAGCTAACAACTTTGAAATCAAGCCTGCAATTATCCATATGGTACCAGCAAAATGGGTTCAGTGGTTTACCAATAGAAGATCCTATCACGCACATGCCAACTTTCTAGAAATCTGTGACACATTCAAGCATAATGGTGTTATTGATGATGCCATTAGACTTAAACTTTTCGCTTTCTCACTCAGCTAAGAGCTGGTTACACTCGCTACCAGTAGGAAGCACAGTTACATGGGATATCTTGGAGCAGAAATTTTTTAACAAAATACTTTCCTTCAATAAAAACTGCTAAATTGAGGAATAAAATTACTTCATTTACCCAGCATGACTAGAAAGCCTCTAAAAGCCTGAGAAAGATATAAAGAGTTGCTAAGGAGATGTCCTCATCATGGGTTACCAGATTGGTGGCAACTACAAACTTTTTATAATGGAATGATGCATATCTCCAGAACTCTTGTAGATGCTGCAGCTGGAGGATCTTTAATAGGAAATAGTCTATATAATGCCTACAATTAACTTGAGGAGATGGCAGCCAATGCATACCTATGGTCTTTTGAACATAACATTTCAAAGAAAGCACTTGGAGTGCACGAGTTGGATATCCTTACAACTTTGTCTTTTCAAGTTGCATCTATATCCAAGTAAGTGGGCTCATTGACAAACCAAGCAAATGTAATCAGTACTCCTACTAAAACCTGTGATTATTGTGGATGACCTCATGTGAGCACACAATGTCAAGAAGAACACCCATTCATACCGGAACAAGCTCATTACATCAGAAATCAAAGAAACAACCCATTCTTAAATACTACAATCCAGGTTGGCAAATCATCCAAACTTTGGTTGGAGGAATAATCAAAATATGTTCAAGCCGCAAGGGAACTACCAGCAACGAGTTCTTCGACATCTAAATCCATTACAGCCAAAAGTGAATGTGGAAGATGCACTGGCTCAACTAATCATGAATATATCTTAATTCATGGCTAGGAATGAAGCAACACTCAAAAGGCAAGAAGCCTTAATAAAGAACTTGGAGATACAAATGGGCCAAATTGTAAATATACTGAATTCTAGGTAACCAGGAACTCTACCAAATGTCACCAAAAGAAAACCCAGAGAGTATGTGAAGGCCATGGCACTAAGGAATGGGAAAGAATTGAAAGATCATGTAATTAAAAAGAAGATTGATGGAGAAAAGAAAGAAAGTGAAGAAGAACAGAAGGAGGAAGTACAAAAATCAAAGGAGGATGATGTACTACCAGGAAGAATCAGCTTTCCAGATAATCCTCCTCCATATTTACCACTTGTTCCATATCTTAAGAGACTTGTGAAGGCAAAGCTGGACAAGTAGTTTGGAAAGTTTCTGCAGGTTTTCAAAAAGTTACATATCAACATTCCTTTTGCAAAGCTTTTGTCCAAATGCGCAATTATGCAAAATTCATAAAGGACATTTTCTCAAATAAACGTAAGCTTGAGGAATTTGAGACAGCTGCACTTATTGACGAGTAAAGTACTATTTTACAAAAGAAGTTACCACCAAATTTGAAAGATTTAGGAAAATTTTGCATACCTTGCACCATAGGTCAATGTCACTTTGAAAGAGCACTTTGCAACCTTGGAGCAAGTATAAACCCCGTGCCTCTATCTGTATACAAGAAACTCGGTCTTGAAGAGGAGAAGCCGGCTACAGTTTCATTACTTCTAACTGACTGATCAATAAAACATCAGAGGGGTGTCTTAGAAGATGTTCTGATGAAGGTGGACAAACTCATATTTCCAGTTGATTTCATAATACTCGACATGGAAGAAGACCAAAAAATTTCTATCATTCTTGGGAGGCCATTCCTAGCAACTGAGAGATTGTTAATAGATACACAACAGGGAAAGTTAACCTTGCAGTTCAAGATAATGAAGTATCTTTCAACATTTTTAAGGTTTTGTCCTTTCCAGATAAAGTTGACACATATTATAGAGTAGATACATTGACAGCTGCACAAAAAATATGGTGAATGAAATCTGTATGGATCAACCATTAGTAATAAGAATGGTATCAAAATCTTCTAATCCTGAAGTTTTAGAGACGATTAGGTACCTAGAAGCAAATTTCCTAATTTTTATCAAAAAACCATTTGAAGATCTGGGGGAAGGCCAAGTAAGCTGGTACCATCAATATACAAACTACCAGTATTGGAGTTGAAAGAACTACCACCCCACTTGAAGTATGCTTATCTGGGAGGAAATTCAACATTTCCAATAATCATCTCTATAGCTCTTACTCCCGAAGAAGAAGAAAAGTTATTAAGAGTTTTAAGGGAGTATAAAACAGCATTTTGATGGTCAATAGCTGATATAAAATGGATTAGTCCTTCAATTTGTATGCATAAGATCTTGATAGAAGACAACTACAAACCATCATTCGAGCACCAGGAAGACTTAATCCGAATATGAAGGAAGTGGTGAGAAAGGAGGTAATAAAGTGATTGGATGCTGGTATAATTTACCCAATCTTTAACAATCAATGGATAAGTCCCGTTCAAATTATGCCAAAGAAAGGTGGAATGACAGTGGTGTCCAATGAGAAAAATGCATGTCATTTGATCTTTATTTACCCAATAAAGTTTAGTACTTTTAATATCTAATTAAATATCAGTCCTTTTTTTCTTTTTTTTTGGCCATCTGACCTTATTACACTTCTTGCTTTTAATCTAGGTTATCCAAAGTTTTTAGGGAAAAAAATATTTTTTATAAAAAAAGTTTAGGTGATTTGAGCCCCATCCCTCATCAAGGCCAGGTCAAGCTTCCAAACAAGTTAGGTTTCTTTCATTTTTCTCTTTTTCATTTTTTTTAGTATCTCATATTGACCGTTAAATTGAAAAAAAAAATGATAGGTTAATGTGCAAAAATACACATGAGATTTTCCTGAAAGTCAATAGAAAATGATTTTTTTAGGGAAAAAGATACATAAATACCATTTCAATTTCCAAAACTCATAAAAGTCCCTTAATACATGCAAATGACAGAGAAGAGATGGGATGGGAATCTAGGTTTTTTATGTTTGGAAGAAAAGACCAAAAAGCCCACATTACTCAATCCTCTTAGACATATTGTCAGTATTTATTGATTTTGTCAAAACCATTACTCTTTTAGTTAATCACATTACTTAGTTGGTCACAATCTAAAACTCTTTATCAATCCTTTTATATATTTTGTCAATACTTATCGATTTTGTCAAAACTATTACATATTTAATCAAGATCAGTATTCATTTCATCAATCACATACTTATTGATTTTATCAAAATCATTACGCATTTTGTCAAAATCATTATATTTTAGTTAATCTCATTACTCAATTGGTCACAATTCAAAACTCTTCATCAATCCTTTTTCACATTTTGGTAGTACTAATTGGTTTTGTCAAGATCAATATTCATTTTGTCAAGACAAATATTCATTTCGTCAATCTCATACTTATTGATTTTGTCAAAAGTCAAAATCATTACACATTTTGTCAAAACCATTACAAATTCGTCAAGACCACTATTCATTTCATTAATCCTATACTTATTGATTTTGTCAAAACCATTACGCATTTTATTAAAATCATTACTCTTTTAGTTAATCTCATTACTCAATTCGTCACAACCCAAAACTCTTTGTGAAACCTTTTTCACATTTTAGCAGTACTTATTGATTTTGTCAAAACCATTAATCTTTTAGTCAATCCTATAAGAGCAATCCAATTTCAAAATAATCAGATCCAACGCTACCAGAGAGAAAAGGAAGACATGAGAATGAAGAGTGAGAAGGGATGAGAGTTTACAGCTGCCATCGGAAATGTCACATTCACCATAAGAACCGTTATGACCATCGTCAGAGGTCATGTAACACCACCATCGGAAGGCACTGGGTGTTTTCCTATCCATTCTCACCACCACAGATATAAATATGAAGAAAGAATTGAAAGAGTCAAAGTGGAAAGAGGGAGAGAGGCAGCGAATCAATCACAGGAGAGGGTAGCTTCTTCGATAGTACCAAAGGTATCAAGCCAGAGACGGGTCCGGTTCTTAAGAAGACAGATCTCGGCAACCCATTTTCCCCAAATCATTTAATAGATCTTGGATGATTTACAAGAGGATGGGGATGATTTATAGGGAGAAGCGGTACAGGGTTCTGGTTTCTGGTGCAACCCCCTTCTTACCAAGGCCAAGATTAAGTTTATAAATATGTGATTATGTGGAATTAGAGACCCTAAAATGATTTAGGACTTAATGAAAGTAAATTTCCCAAAATCAAGGTTTTCTAAACCTTTTCATAATGGTATCATTTCCACAATTCAAATATCACAATTGGCCTGTACAGAATGATTCCATTCATAAATATCATAGTACAATATAAATTCCCAACACATTTGGGTTCTATTAATGAATTAAGGGTTTATAGGGCACAACGCCCATAATCTGTTTCCCAATCTAGGGGATTACACAATTACTATTCTATAATCCAAAATATCATATACAATTATCCAAAATGATAACCAAAATCCCAAATAAACTCCTAGCCCGGAGCTTTATCCACTCTTCGTCACCCGCTTTCCTTTGAATCTTTCAGCCCTGTCTACAAATTGGTTTTTAGGAGAGTGAGATTCTAAGGAATCCACGTAGTAACAAATCACTCATAGTATACACAACAACAAAGTATGAAAGCAAATCATTACACACACATTACAACTACAACGATAGTTACAGCGGCAAAGGCAGATATGACGTGCATTACCCTTATGTTTGCTCACATTGAAGTGCTCATGCTGTATTGCACCATACATGTTCATATCACATATATCACCACAGCTGGGATCTATATAAAATATTTCACATACACACAGCCACACTGGCAGGATAATCAAACAGGAATCCACTATTCTACAACGCAGCCTTGGCAATTACAATGTAAGATACAACGGCAGGGGTAGGTGTGATAACCATCACCCCCTACAACTGCTCACGCTGAACTGCTTACGCTGTAATACCCTACGGCCGATAACACATACACAAGTTTGCAATGGCCTCATGCCAAAGATTTTCACAACACAATGATAAGTCATACATACCAAGCATCATACACAACATGAGAGAAAAGTCACTACCTTGGTCCTTCCGTGCGTGCCTCTGGCACCAGTCTCTCCCGAGTAGGGCAAATGTCAAATCCTATAATTCATAATTAGTGACGAAGTGTTATTTTCTATTCCAATACTTAAATGACTTTAAATCACTTAAATTGGTTATCACTAATCTTCTTTAGGAAGCCACAAATGCCTCTAACAAAAGCTCTAAAGGGTTAGAAGAACTATCCCAAAGATCCCCTTTTTGAAGCACAAGAACTGAATTTTCACTGATGCACTCGAGTGAAGAAGGCTTCACTCGAGTGATGAGGAACTTTGCACTCGAACACGAAAGCTCACTCGAGCGAGTGCTTGACAAAAAGCACAGACTGAGACAAGAAGGCTCCCAGCACTTGAGTCCCTGAAACAATACTCGAGTGATAGCCAAAAGCTTACCTGAGTCCCACGAAGTAATGTTCAGGAAGTGCTCACCTGAGAGCACAAGAAAATTTCAGAGAAGGACATCACTCAAGCAGGGACCATGGCATTCAAGTGATGGCTTAACACCCCGTGAATGCTAAGGCACACGGTTGAAAAATGGATCGCGAGTTACAACCCAAGATGTGAGTTCATAGTATCAGATACACTTGCACTCGAGTGAGAACCTACAACACTCGCAAGTGAGGCAATACTTTTGCCTTTACACACGGAAGTGCATCAGAAAACTGAAAGAGCACAAAGAAAATGCAGCACTTCACTCAAGTGAGACCCTCATGCACTCGAATGATGCTTACAGAAACCAAAAACGCAGAAAACTGACAGCACTTCCCAAACTTTACCCAAGTGTTTTCAATGGTCCCAAATACCAAACCAAAGCTACTCCCACATAACTTTACCCAAGGAATCACATGGAAACATCAAAACCAACCAATTCCTATTTCATTATCATGCTTTGGTTTTAGGCAACATTAAACACCAAATTCCTGAAATCTTCAAACTTAACATTTCAATCCCAAATTCATTTCTATCTATTCAAACATATATCCAAACACCATTTCCATACCCATAGCATACCAAACTCCCAATGACTCTCATTTTCGAATTTAAGGCCAAAAACTTTAGAAATTCAAAGCTTCATCATTTGGCACAAAATATAGATAGAAAGATTTGTTTCACTTACCTCGTCAACTTTTCCAAAGAGGTTTCTTGATTCTCCAACTACCAAATTTTCTTGATGCCATAAATCACCACCAATGGACAATCTATAACCATCAAAATAAAGCTCTCAACTCAAGGAACAATATTAAGGAAGAGAGTTTTGGCATTAGAGGTCATCTTCTTACATTAATACTAAGTTCTTCCTCTTCTTTCTTCTACAACAATGGCGCCGAACAAGAGAGAGACGAATGAGAGAGATTAATGAGATGGAAGTGTGAAGGAGATGAAGCAATGATGAGTTTCACACACCCATGCTTGTTCAGCGAAAAGGGAGGGAGGAAGAAAGAGAAAAACAAAAAAATAATGGGGGCATTTGACTTTTATCCCACACTCTCTCTTCATACCCACTTGGCACATGTCACAATCTTATTGGTTCTTCTCAAATAAGTAACTAATTAGTTACTCTAACTATTTCATTAGCCATTTAGTTACACATCTCATTTCTTCTTAGTTAGTAATTAATTCCTCCCTTAATCACTAATTAATTATCCAACAATTTTCCATTCTTTCAAATTTTCCCTGATTTTGGCACATTTACCGAAATTGCCACAAAACACATAATAATTTAATCTTTACATCACAAATTATCCTCAATAATTATCATTGGCCCTTAATCAAAATTTGGGGCATTACATCTGGGAGGCAGTACCAAGGGCACCATCGACGGGGAAAGAAGATGACAGGAAGAGGGAGAGAGGAAAATGCTTGCCGATTGGGGAAAAGAGAGAGTAAGCAAGATCGGGGAAAAGAGAGAGGGAGGAGAGAAAGGGAGAGAGGGTGAGTGAAGGTCCCGTGTAGTGCAAAAATCAGAGAACAAGAGATAAGGCAGAGCCTTAGTTAGAATATCTTCTAGTTGTTCTGCAGCTGGTACATACTCAACTCTAAGAGTGCCATCAGCTACTTTTCTCTAACAAAGTAGAGATCAATTTCAAAATGTTTAAACTTATTATGAAGAACTGGATTAGCTGATAAAGCTACTGCACAAGAGTTATCACACCAGACTGAAGGAACGCCAATAGTCTTAATATGCATCTCCTTTAGAACAGCTAGAAGCCAAATAATATCATATACATAATCTGCTACACTTCGATATTCTGCCTTTGTAGTGCCACGGGAAACAACTGGTTGTTTTCTTGATGTCCACATGATAGGATTTGGGCCAAGAGAGGTACAATAACCACTTGTGGAACTGTGAACACCCTATTTTGTCCAGGAGACACTAAAAAATATAAAAATAATTGATAATGATTGGTGTCCAAATTGGCAATCATCATTGAAAGAAAAGATAAAAAAACGAAAATAAGAAAAAAAATAAGGAAATCCTCCTATTGATGATGATCGGTGTCTAAATAGGCAATCATCATTGAAAGGGAAAAAATAAAAAAACGAAAATTAAAATAAATCCCCTCATTGATATGATTGGCATTGTCATTCATTAAGGGAAAATAAAAAATAAAAAAATCTCATTTATATTGATAGGTTTAAATTAGGAAGTTACTTGCTGGGAGAATAATGAAAAAAAAAATTAAAAACGAAAAAATCTCCACTAATGATAATTAGGTCAAGTTAGGAATTTTTATCAATAGAAAATACAAAAAATAAATAAATAAATGAAAATTAAAAAAAATCTCCATTGATGGTGATTGGGTCAAGTTAGGTAGTTCTTAACATAAAATACAAAAAAGAAAATCAAAAAATGAAAATTAAAAAAAAAGGAGCATTTATAAAGAAAACCCTACCTTAAGACTATAAATAGGAGTGCAAAGGTTGAAGTAAGGGAGACAAAAATTTTGGGAGAAAGAGGGAGTCAAGAGCTATATGGACTTGCTTTCCATTGCCTTATTGAATTGTCTTATGTATTGTTGCTGGATGTGTGGCATTTGGTTCAAGAGGTATATGTGGCCCTATCACCCTATCTCTTATTGTAGTGGGTTCAAAAGATAAAAGTTACGTATAAATCACCTCACCTTTGACTTCCATTTTATTTAACTTGTGCTATTTTTTTCTTTCTTTTTTCTCCATCCCTTTCTTAGGTCCTCTTTCAAAAAAAAAAGAATAAAAAATATTTTAACACACTTTTATAAATGAAAATAAAATGGAAAAGCTCTCTTTCATGAAAAATAAAAGAATTTCTTTCATAAATAAAAAACGATTTTTCTAAAAAATAATAATAAAAAGTACAAACCAAATAAAAAAATTATTTTTATCAAATAAATGAAATAAACATTTTTTCTAAAAAACACAAACAAAGTGACACACATTTCTACCCCCCAAACTACGTAGCCTTTGACCCCTCTAAAGGGTACGTAGGCCCTAGGTTTTCATCCTAGGTCAAGTCTAATTTTAAAAATAAATATACTTTTTCTTATTTTCTCATTGTAAATAAATGTTTTTTTTAAATAATTATGTTTTTCCTTATTGTAAATAAGTGTCTTTTTCTTCTTTTGCTTTCATTTCATTTAGTTTTGTAAATATTCTTTTTTTTATTTGGGTAATTATAATAAAACTCAATGTATGGAAAACCGAACCAAACCGGCCGGTTCAGACCGGAAACCGGTGAACTGGTCACTGGTCTGGTCCGGTGAGGGGAAAAAACTGATGAACCGGTCA
This sequence comes from Inga laurina, assembly GCA_963855925.1. Lineage (NCBI taxonomy): Eukaryota > Viridiplantae > Streptophyta > Magnoliopsida > Fabales > Fabaceae > Inga > Inga laurina. Next base: position 17,827,340 of record OY979712.1, on the reverse strand, counting down.
ACCCGGTCTGACCCGATGTGAACCGGCCTGACCCGGACTAGTCACGGTTTGTTCCCTTTTTTTTTTTTTACTTTTTTACACTCCAAATGAAGTCATTTTGGCTTTTTTTTTTAAAAAAAAAATTTCCTAACAGTTTTTTATTTATAAGGAGCTTTAAAAGGATTGTGGAATACTTTTAGCATTGATTGGGGAAAAATCCTTATATATTTAATGATATTTTTGTAGGTATTAGGTTCAGGAGGTTATATTGGACTATTAGTTGAAAAATAACTCTCATATAAATTTTTGAAAGGTATGTATGAACATTTAAATTATATATATTTTTTAAATTGACCCTGGTCTGACCCCTGGTTTGACCCCCGGGTTGACCCCGGTCTGAACCACTGACCCTTAACCCAGTGCCTCGACCGGTTCAATGCCCGATCCGGTTTTCAGTACCTTGATAAACCTAAAGGCCATAATATTTTTAAATAATTAACTTAGGGTAACCATTCTTATGAATGGGTGTTGTGGGGTGCCTAACACCTTTCCCATACACAATCGACTCCTGAACCCTAAATAGTTTTTATAGACCAGTTTCCATTTTTAAAAAGGTTTCCAAAGTTATCCTATCCTTAGGTTATTGTGGGATTCCTCTAAAGGGTACGTAAGCTCTAGGTTTTTATCCTAAGTCAAGTCCAATTTTGAAAATAAATATAATTTTTCTTATTTTCTCATTGTAAATAAATGTTTTTTTAAATAATTATGTTTTTTCTTATTGTAAATAAGTGTTTTTTCCTTCTTTTGCTTTCATTTCATTTAGTTTTGTAAATATTCTTTTTTTTATTTGGGTAATTATAATAAAACTAAAGGCCATAATATTTTTAAATAATTAATTTAGGGTAATCATTCTTATGAATGGGTGTTATGGGGTGCCTAACATCTTCCCCATACACAATCGACTCCCGAACCCTAAATGATTTTTATAGACCAGTTTCCATTTTTAAAAAGGTTTCCAAAGTTATCCTATCCTTAAAATTTTGGTGGCAGCTCCATGTTTTCAAAATTCCGGGCGTTACAGGAACGCCTATCTTCTTTAGAGGAACCCCAATCTGCATCAGCATAGGCTTGCACAATTAAATTACATGCTGGTTGAATCAACAAGCCAAAAGTTGGAGTTCCAGTTAAGTAACGTAGAACCCCCTTAACACCCTGCCAATGCACTACTTCTGGCTGCTGCATATACTAAGCCAATTTATTCACAGTAAATGCAATGTACGGCCTAGTTGTAATGCCCCAATTTTCGATTAAGAAATAATGATAATTATTGAGGATAATTATCGGATTAAATTGGAATTAATGTATATTGGTGACAATATTAATTTATATGTCATAATTGATGGAAAATTTAAAGAATGGAATTATTGGCTTTAAGTTGGTGATTAATGGGGAAATGAATTACTAACTAAGGAGAAATGAGATATGTAGCCAATGGGTTAATGGAATTAGTTAGTATAACTAAGTAGAGGATTAATTAGGAGGAGAATGTATGAGGGAGTGACAAGTGGCAAGCTTACTTGATGGTGGAGTGTTTGGAGAAGTCAAAGACATGGTGCAATGATTTTTCTCTCTCCCTTTTCCCTTGCATTCAGCTGAATGGGTATGGGAGTCAAAGAGTTGTTATTCCATCTCCCTCCATACACTCAATCTCTCATTTTTCTCTCTCTCCCTCTCTCTTATGCTTATGGGGCAAAGGATGGGCAGAATTTCTACCTTCATCCCCATCATTTCATCACACTCATCTCCCTCTTATCCCTCCAAGAATTTTGTGCAGCCATTGGAGCTTGAAGAGGAAGAAGAGCTTGGGAAATAGGTGAGATTTTGACCCTTCTAATGACCTCTAATGGAAAAACTCCCTTCTTCAATCTTGTTCCTTGTGTTGAGAGCTTCAATTCTATGGTTTTAGATTTTCCATTGGTGATGATTTGAGCTCTCAAGGAAATATAGAGTTTGGAGAATCAAAGAACTCCTTGGAGAAAGTTAAAGAGGTGAGTGAGTTGAGTATTTTGATATAAGTTTTGTGGTCATTTGGTTAAGTTGAAATTTCTGGGAATTTAGCCCTATTTTTGAAAATTAGGGTCTTGTGGTGTTTAAGTGGTTGTTGTCATGGATATGGTGTTTTGAAATGTATCTTGGATAGATAGAAGTTGATTGGAAACTTGGATTGAAAAGTTGCAAGTTTGGTCAGTGAAAAACTCTGTGCTGGCAGTGGTCTTGCATGGACGTTTTGAAATAGCAAATGGTGTTGGAAAATTATGAAACTTTCTAGTCTTAAATTTCACATCCCAAGCTTCAAAATGGACCCATATTTTGTGTCATTTTGTTTAGTATTCTGGGAGATATGATTGTCCAAAGTTTGATGTTAAATCTGGGAACAATTCTGGAACAGTGTGGACATTTCTTAAATTCTGTATTTGTGTGGTGATTTCTAGTATTGGTCCATATTTTTTTGGTAAATAGCACTTAAATAGCTTTCAATGGGCTTTGGGATCACCTCATTTCGATTTTTCTACAATTAGTTATGAATTTCCGAAGTTACCTTGGCTGCAGCAGAAAAGTCTTGGCTGCAGCACAAAAGTTTCTGTGCGTGTTTTGGCCGCAGCTAGAAACCTTCTGTGCGTGTTTTGGTTGCAGTCAGAGATTTCTTGGCTGCAGCCAACCCCCTGTTTTCAGCACCTTGGGATTTTGAAATGTGGTCTCCAACCCGGTGTTTCCCAATCCTTTAGGGCCTTTATTAGAACCAATTGTAGCTTCTTAAGGGTCATTATTGATAACCAAAACTAAGTGTTTTGAAGTCATTTGAGTATTGGAATAAGTATTAACCTATCGTCCTTAATGACTTTAGGATTTGATATTTTCCCGGAGTATAGAAGGCATACGCCTGAGCAAGAACGGAAAGACAAAGGTAGTAATACTTTATCCTATATCATGTGTATTGCATTGCTTGTTTGCATTAGTCATTGAATACAGTGAAAGTGAAGAGGACGTGGCGAAAGCCCGAACTCAATTACAGTGAAAGTGAAGGGGACGTGGCAGAAGCCCGACCTCGTATATAGTGAAGGGAACGTGGCGAAAGCCCGGTCTCGAATATTGATTGCTGCATTGTGATATATGTGACTTGCTTTGTATATATGCATCATATAAATAAACTATTGCTACTGGGATTCTCTAGAATCTCATTCTTTCCAAATAACATTTTTAGACAAGGCAGGTGGATCGAAAAGCAAGCAAGTGGCAAAGGACGATTAGGACTACCAACGGTAGTCTTAGCTATATATTTTGGTTTTATATTGAACTGGTTATCATTTTGGATAAATGTATACATATTGAATAGAATTGTAGTGGTATAGTTTTGTGTAATCCCCGGTATGGATACTGAGATGGGCAATGATGCCCTATATAAACCTTTGGATTAATGTTATTATCCCGGGTGAACGTCGGGAATTGTGCTTACTCTGATATTGTATATGTAACAGACCAAACAGGCCATTTGTTTTTATTAATGAAATGAATGGAGATCCATTTGTACAGGTGTTTTAAAAAGTTTTTAATTGTCCCGGATCTCTCATTTGATTGTTAAATGTGCTTAAACGCTAATCCCAGTCTGATACTCGAAGGGGGTTACACTAGTAAGATAGATATATTGAAGAGCTCCAACAATGCTTCTGTATACAGAAGGATCAGAATAAAGGGGATTAGTGACATCATGAAACTGATTTTTAGCAGACATAAGAGTTGCTTTTACACTTGACAGAAGCATATGAGTCTTATGCAGTAGTTCAGTAATATATTTCTTTTGAGATAAATGCCTACCCATAGGAGAGCAATGAAACTTTATACCCAAGAAGAATGATACCTCACCAAGATCTTTCAAGGCAAAATGAGAACTCATTACTGCAATTAACTGGGTGATGTCTTGTGTATCACTGCCTGTTAATATTAGATCATCAACACAAATGAGCAAGTACAAAACTTTATTGCCAATTAAATGAAGAAACAAACAAGCATCTGATTTGGTTTGAATAAAACCTAGATTGTACAAAGTGTCTTTCAGCTTATAGAACCAAGCTTTGGGAGCTTGTTTGAGCCCATACAAGGCTTTCTTCAACTTTCAAACCAGAGAAGGATCCTTGTCAAATCCTAGTGGCTATTCCATAAATACTTCCCCTGCTAAATCGTTATTAAGAAAGGCATTATTGAAGTCAATTTGACAAATTATCCAATTCCTGTGACAACCAATACAATCAATATTTTGACTGTTGAGGATTTAACAACTGGACTAAAGGTATCACTATAGTTCGAACCAGCTTCTTAAGCAAACCCCTTAGCCACAAATCTTGCCTTTTGCTTCACAGGGACACCATATGCATTAGTTTTGTTTTTGAAAATCCACTTGCACCCCACAACTTTTCTATCCTGTGGCTATGGGACAAGTTCCCAGGTTTTAAAACTAGTAAGAGCATTGAGCTCTTCTTCTGCTGCAGCGTTCCACTCAGGCGTGGTGAAGGCGTCATGGATAGTGACAGGACAATAAAGCTGGGTAGAAGTGGCCATGTAGACTTTGGGTTTGAAAATGCCAGCTTTGGATCTAGTAACTATGGGATGATCATTATTGGGAAGGGTGGGCATGGAAGGTGGTTGGGCAGGGATGGAATCAAGGGCAAAGTCAGGTGGGAGGACAGAAACACTAGGAGATGAAAGTGGCAGAGTTTTGGTAGGATGTAAGGACAGAATGGTGGATATAGCTATAGAAGATAGATCTACAGTAGGTGGAATATACTGGAAGTAAAGAAGAAATAGGGTCAGGAGAAGGAGATAGCAAGGCACGAACATTGTGTTGGGTTTGAGGAGGAAATGTACATTCATCAAAATGAACATGCTGGGAAACATACAAGCGTCCTGTTTGAGGGTCTAAACACTTGTATCCCTTAAGTTGAGTACTATAACCAAGAAAAATACATGGTGTAAACTGATAAGTTAACTTATACACCTGAAAAGGTCGGATCCATGGATAACATCTGCAGCCAAAGACCTTTAACATAGAATAATCAGGCTTTTGACCATACAATTTTTAAAATGGTGTAAGACCTTGCAGAGGTTGGGATGGTAATCTATTAATAAGGAAAACAACAAAGGTGAAAGCATGTGATCAATAATAAAGAGGCAAAGATGCTTGTGCAAGAAAAGTTAAACCAGTCTCAACAATTTGCCTATGTCGTCTTTCTACTAAACCATTTTGTTCAGACGTTTAAGGGCAAGAAAAACATTTTCAATGCCACTGGCATCCAAGAAGGGTGAAAAAGCTTGAAATTCTCCACCATTATCTGATTGAAACTGTTTAATTTTATAGTGAAATCAAACTTCAACTTTGGATTTAAAACTCTTAAAGGCTTGCAGAGCATCAAACTTATGCTTCATTAGATAAATCTACACAAAACGACTATATGCATCAATAAAAGCAATATAGTAAGCATAACCAGATGAGACAAGAGGTGTTGGACCCAACAGATCAGCCAGACCAATTGAAACAGTTTATTATAGATTGTAGTAGAAGGTACAAAAGGTAATTTGTGGCTTTTGCCTATTGGCAAGCCTGACATAAGGACTAAGCACTATCCTTAGGTACCACTACATTATTTAAAGATAAAACTCTCTAAGTAACCTCAAGAGAGGGATGGCCTAATCTACGATGCCATAGGACTAAAAGCTCACTAGTTGTGACTGAACAACATGTGCCACAATGTGATATCTGACTCGTTGATAAGCACCCAGTATACTTGTACATGCTAGAGACTTCAGTACCATGCGCCAAAATCATGCGGGTTTGTAGATCCTTAACCACACAGATATCAGGAAAAAACTCAACTGATACATGGTTTTCCTTAGTAAACTTGGTAATGGACATGAGATTCTTGGTCATGGCAGGAACACATAACACATTATATAGATATAAAGGTTTATTGGCATCTAAAACAAAAGAACCAATTGTAGAAATCAGCAAGGGATGACAATTACCTACTTCAATAATGTCGTTGCCACGGTAAGGCACATTTTGCTAAAGAACAGGAGGTATACATGCCACATGTTGAGTTGCACCAGAGTCAAAATACCACGCAGTGTCATTATTCACCATAGAAGGAGATGCGAGGTATACCTGAGCATGTGGAATTGGATCATATTAAACAAGTGGAACTGAAGTAGAGACAGTACTAGCATTAGAGGAAGATACAACAACAAGAGTAGGTTGTGGAGGTGAAGACGTAGACGCTAAGGTTGCAACCGGAGACTGTCTTATGCAAGATCCATAATCGACACCACCAATAAGACTAGAGTTGTAAACATGATATGCACTAGCAGGGCCATTAGGAGAAGCAGGGCGTGGATGAGAGAAATTTGAATTATAAGCATACCGAAAATAGCAGTGATCACCGTTGTGTCCTATCTTGTGGCAGATCTGACAAGTTGGCCTAGAGGTGTTAAGAGATGGAGGTTGTCCTCATCCCCGACCAAAAGAAGGAGCCCGTTGATTATAGGGCGAAGGACCACCTCTGTTACCACCAGAACTAGTATTATATGCAGCATTTAAAACCTATTCATCATGCACATCAGATTCAATCAAAGAGGACTGAAGGACATTCACCTGAGCAGAAACAGTCCGGGTAAAAAATTTTTTCGAGTTTCAGCATCAATTAGCATCGTATGAATTTCTGAGAGAGAGAAATGGTCATAAGCACTATTAATAACCGTAATTACAGACTCATACTCAGCTGTTAGGCCATTAAGAATATAAGAGATATGATCAGAATTAGGTACTCTATGCCCTAGCATTGCAAGATGATCACAGATCGACTTGATTGTAGCCAAATAACCACACATAGGTAATTCTCCCTTTTTATGATTTGCTAGTTGATTGCGGTAAGACAAAAATTTGGAATCAGAGTGAGAAGAGAACAACTGCTCAAGTATAGACCAAATTTGAACCGATGTGTTACATCTAACCAGTTCAGGTAAGATGAACAAGTTGACCAAAGCTAGAAGCCAAGATGCAAGTGATGAATCTTGCACCTCAAAATCTTCGAACGCTAGATTAGGAACTAGTTGACCATCATCGCTGCAAACTGTGGCCGGAGGAACTTGAACTGTACCATCAAGAAATCCAAGCGACCGATATTGCTTTGCAATGAGTTGCACCTACTGTTTCCACATAAGGAAGTTGTGGTCATTAAGTTTCACCGTTATCTTTTTATTAGCAAAGAATCGTGGTGCAGCAACAAGAGATTGTGTGTCGTCATGAACAATACTAGATCCAGCTGAAATCGGCATTTTCTTGTATCGAACAGAAAATCAAATCAAATATCAGATCTACAAAAAGCAAAACCAATGGATCGGAGTCACCTGCTAAGGCTCTGATACCATGCTTGCATAATAGATTAAAGCATAATAGAGAAAGAATAAGAGAATTTGAGAGGAAGAGTAATCTGGAGTTTATTCCATTTTTCTTAGTTAGAGCCCACGTGTACTACAGTGGTTATAAAGCAACTACTTAGTTACAAGCCATTGGGCTTGGAGTCCAGCCCATACATACTAATGGCCCATATACATTGATTTGTATAACCAAAAATTGTGATGTGGATTATTAAAGTCCTAACTAGCAAACTTCATTGTTGACCGAATAAGGAAAAAAAAGAAATTGACCAGAGAAAAGAATAAGGAAAGAAGGAAGAAGTCTCCGATAAAAAAAATTAGAGCCAACCATTGAGAGCATAATCACAATTCTCTAGAGATTCTGTCATTAATGATGTGGACGGTGGACAACATCTTCTCCCCTTCGATCTACCAAGTTTATGTCATCTTCTCGTTCTCCCTCTTCGATTTTCTATTTCTGATGCCTATTCCCTTTGATCTGTAATGAGAGCTTTACTTCTCCCTCTTCCCTTCAACCTGTAACTTTTGTGGTTTCGGTTTTAGATCTAAGAATGATTGGTAACTTTGATTCTGTTGTGGTTGTTCAAATCTTCGACAACAGTGGAGAGTGGAGACAGTAGGAGGGGCAACAAAAGTAGCAACAACCTCCACCAACCCACGACGGCTATCTCTAGCTACCTACGTCGATGGTGGTAATGACTTCTAGTTCTTTGCATCTAAAAATCACATCTTTATAGGCGATAGGACGGTGGCACTCTTCTCATCACGATGAGAACGAATTTTTGATTTCGTTTTCTTGATTTATTATTTGTTCATGGTTGATGACTTGATGTTGGCTGTCGGGGAGGGTGAGTAATGAAGAAGATGTTACGTTTTTTAGAAGGTTGAGGGCAATGTTGTCTTTGCCTAGCCAGCAACATATTCTTCCAAGTTGTTTCTTTAGCGATGGTGTCATCCTCCATGTCACCTACTTTCAATAAAAAAAAAAAGTCAAACTAACTGTCAATGTGTTTTTTTGCACCTATTTTGACAGTTCATAATCACTTTTACCTATAAAAAATTTATTTGGTATTGGGTACACTTTTGGGAAAAATCTCATATTTAGTTTTACAACTTAACTCAAAAATAAATGGTTCAGATTTAGTGTTATATAAAATTATTACTATAAATATAAATAAATAAATTATATAATACTATAATAATAATTTTATAACATATTAAATTTGAACCATCCATTTCTTAATCTAAAGATGGATATACAAGTATCTGCCCTCGAGACTCAAAGAACACTTATAAAAGTATTACTGATTGTTCACCAACAAAATCTTCAATCGTCTCTTTTAATCACGGAATAAAATTAAATTTTAATCAGAGAGTCCAAGAGTAAAAAAACAAAAAACAAAAACTCAATCTTAAAATTTTTTCATCGTTATGAAAGGCAAAAAAAAATCATCCATAACTATCAGTCATGTATAAATATTAATTACCAAATCCTAGTTATACACGCAATTGATTCCAAAAAGAGAAGTTCAATTGGATTACGTGGTATTGTGTTGTATCTATCATCAGAGCGAGCCAGTTTGTGAAAAATAAAATACTCTAGGTGCCAATAAATGCTACTGAAAAGACATGGCAAAGCGTAAATTTAACCACAAAATTGTGTGTGTAAAGGGCGTCCATTAAATTTTGTAAAGGCAATAATACCAATTCCGTACACTCTGATTCACGTCCATCATTTTTTTGGGCCTGTTGTGCACCCCCTCTCCTTCCGCCTTTCTAACACCAACCTCTCTCTGTTCCTCATCTCTTCAAATTCTCTCGATCTCCAAATGGACAAGCCGGAAACAGACCCATTTCATTCCGTCATATTCAGTTCGCCGGAAATGCCGCGTGAGCCCATGGATTTCCTCTCTCACTCATGGAGCGTCACTGCACTCAAAGTCTCCAAGTCTCTCTCCCCTGCTCAGCTCTCGCTTTCCAAGCCCCTAAGTGGAGGTCTCACTGGCGTCGGCGGAGCTCATGGCGGTCCTATTCAGGAAGACATCACCGGCGAAATCGAAGAGAATGCCATCTTCTCAGGAAACCCATTCTCCTTTCCTTCCTCGAAACCTCTTAGATAGTCACGGAGAATATTATGTCACAGTCTCGGTGACTTAGCTCAGTGGAGCAGAGCATGTATGTACGGTCAAATCAACCTGTGTTTGTTTTTCTTTCCATCTCCGTCATAAGCAAAGCAATTATACAGGCAGAGTGCTTGCAATAACAATAAGTGACCATAAAATTATTAAGCTTTCCATCATACTTTGTGTGTTTGCGCAAGGCGTGAGGAGGATGAAGAAGAGGTGAATGCGAGTGATGGGAAGGTAGGAGAGGGAAATGAAGGAGATGGCCTATGTATCTTTAGGGTCTTCTTGAGGATAGAGACGTTGAGAAGGAAGAGGAGGGGGACGGGGAAGGCCGGCTCGAAGGAGCTGGGTTGTTGAAAGACGGAGAGGGAGGGAAGAAGAAAGAGAAGAGGTGTTCAGCTGGACAGCATGTGTGGGACCCAAAATTAAATGACGGACGGTAATTACCGGAGACAGAATTGGTATTATTGCCCCCCTCCTGAAATGTTTGCCAGCTTCAAAAACTTAACGTGTAATGGAGGCCTTATATATCATTTTATTGTTAAATTTAGATATTTGTCTAAAAATAGATATTATGTTTGTTTGAAGTAATAATTGGTCAGGCCTAAAAAAGAAAAAGTAATAATTGGATTTTTTAGAAACAATTTTTTAATAATAATTTATGATGTACGAGGTAAATATATGATAAGAGTTTTATCTTAATTTATTTAAATAAACACTTTTATTCCAAATGTGATATCCAATAAACACAGCATGATACCATCAACTTACAAATTCTTCATTTCGGCTTATTTAGAAATACATGTAAATATAGATATGCGCATGAAATATGAAGATACACATAACATTTACAAACATCATATTTATATTAAGTATTAAATTATTTTATTTTTTCTAATATTTTTATACTTAGAAAATAGAAAGTGATAATTTTTTTTAATTGCATATGTATTGCTTTTATTGTTATAAATAAAGTATAGATTTGTGCTTAACTCTCATATCAATTTAAAATTTATTATTATCATTATATTATAAAATAAATCACATATTTAGGATACATACAAAAATAGTTTTACCCTATTAGAAATAAATAATTTTTTGTTTTTTTACTATATTATTAAATTAAAATAATAAAAAATATTTATCGGTTATTTTTTTTACTATATATATATTTTTTATATTTACACACAAAAGGACAAGTTGCCCAGGACATTTGATAAAAGTTTGCATCAAAATTCAATCCTGGGCGAATGAACTTTGCAAGTTCATCGTCGTCAACCTAGTAATGAGCTTTGTTTCTGAGTCATTCCCGCGCTGAAAATCTGTGGGGGAAGGAAGTAAACGGAATTATTTCCCCCACCCAGAATCTAGCTCCAGGTAGTTTTTTGGGTTCGAAATTATTATTGTATTTTTTTGGGTTTTGTGTTCATATGTCTGAGATTTTTCGTTTTCTTTTCTTCCCAGAAAATCTCAAGCCAGGGTTTTGATTCGAACGAATTATCCCTTATACGGTCGTAATGCAATTATAAGATCTGCGTCTGCTTTTGTTTCGGAGTTACTCTTGGAAATAGCTATTGAAGTATGCCTTGCATAGTTTTGTTTCCTTTTGGTGTTATGTAATTAGATTTTCATATCAATAATCTTTTCCCAGCATTTTTGTGGCTGCTAAATAAGGACGCTCTATGAGTAGGAGGAATCTTAAAAATCTTATCTGAAATCTTTATTTATGGCCCTTACTTTGAACGGAATTTGAAGGGAAAGTTCTAGTTTGTTAAGTGGAGGTACTTATTTGTATTGAGAGATCTTGATTATGTCCAACAGAACTTTCTGGTCGAGTTCCTTTCTAGTCTTTGCCTTTGATTCCAAGATAGCTACATTTTACTCGTTTTTTGCCATGTAAAGTTAGTCACTTGTCAACTGTTATAATTTTGCACAGAATTTGCAACCTCAAGAACGAAGTAAATCGGAGTTACACAAATGCACCAGTCTGTGGGGCCAACCACAAGCCGAGGTGGATTGCCAACTGATAATGGAGATTCCATTGTGATTTTAGATCAGATTCCACGATGGAGTGATGCTGAGCATAGGTCTTCCTTGGAGTATGACAATGGAGATCCATCCTTTTCTTCCTCAAACTTTCCTGATCCTTTAACATATATATCAGGAACGCAGGGCGGTGGCATTGGGTCAGTGGCGAGGTTTCCGGTTGACCATGAAATTAATTCAAAGATTTATTTGTGGAGGGGGGATCCCTGGAATCTTGCAGTGGATGCTGTAGTAAATTCGACAAATGAAGTATGTTATATGCGTGCACATATGTGTATGTATTGTGTGTGTGTGTGTGTATTCCTTTTAGTCCGATGTGCTTAAATTTTCCTTATAATCTGAATTGAACTTTCTATTATTGATGATGGTAAATTCTAGTTGCCACAATCATGTTTTCTGTTATTTGCATGGAATATCATGAACTGCCAAAACAAATTCTCATAATGGAACTTATGTTTTATTGTTTCTAACTTTATATGGTAGTGCTTTAGAAGACAATTGATTGTGGAACTTCTCTGATAAAATTATAAATCCATTTTTTCCCGCATGGGGAAAGTTAAAGCTGAAATCTGCTTTATTGACTTCTGTTGCAGTTTGTTGGGGGTTTCAGTCTTCAATACATAGATGAAATGTTTCTAATGTATATCTCTTTTTTTTCCTGTACTTTTTTGCTGGATAATAACCCTTGGAGGGGTACGGGGAAACATGTTGGAACTCAGGGCAGAATGGGCACCAATGCATTTGTTCTGTTATTTGAAGTGATTATTTTATTCAAAAACATGTTCACAGCAATTATCATTTTTATGTACCTCGGGTTCAAATTATTTTTTTATGGCATCCTTGTTTTTTTAAGGGTTTTTAATAATATACCCACTTACCATGAACTTAAATATATATATTTTGTCTGAGCCAGTTAGATGCTAGATCTGCCTGATTTCTGTTCTCTTGCATAGATAGGCTATACTGAACTGATAGGCTATTGTAATTTGAATATTTTTAGAATTGGGGATTAGGGTAGAAGAGAAGAAGATTAGAGGGTTGAAGAAGAGAATTAGAGAGATTAAAGAGAAGAGAGACAGAGATAGGAGATGCTGAGTAATATGCTGGATCTCATTAACATTGCAAAACTGAGAAATAATAGGAATGCTCTGCCATATATATAGGCAGTAGCTACAACAGAGGGGTTCACTAATCAATTCACTAATCAGGGGTTTAATAGTCATTAGACATGGTTAAGGCCATGTTTGGCTAATGCCGCTTTTAAACGGCTAATGCCACTAATGGTTAATCCCGCTCGTGTAATTAACTAAACTACCTAACTTTTAAAATATTCTTCTTACAATATCATATCAATACCCCCCTTTGAAACATCCTTGACCTCAAGGATTAGGAACCACAAAATTAGGATATTGTTGTTGAAAAGAGTGAAGGGCCATCCAAGAGGCTTCTTCATCAAGTAAGCCCTTCCATTGAACCAACACTTCTGTAATCATTCTCTTTCAACACTTCTTTGACCTTTGGTTCAGAATGCTCTCTAGTTCCATGGCCGGTGGCAACTCTGGAAAGTCAACAGGAGGATGCCTAGGTCTCACAGTAGGATCCGGACATAGCCTCAATAAGGAAACATGAAAAGTAGAATGAATTCTAGACTCTGGTGGCAATGCTAGCCTATATGCAACAGCTCCAATCTTCTTTATCACCTGATAAGGTCCATAGAACCTAGGCGCTAACTTCTGAGAAACTCTTGTTTCGGTAGAGATTTGCCTATAGGGCTTGAGCTTCAAAAACACCCATTGCCCCACCTGAAACTCACAATCTGTCCTATGCAAATCAGCCCTTTGCTTCATCAAGTTTGCTGCACGGTGCAAATGATGCTTCAAAAGTGCTAGAACTTCCTTTCTAGCCGTGAAGTTACGATCCACCAACTCTAGCACTGAATTGTGGGGTAAATAAGGGGTATGTGGTGGAGGTTGTTGCCCATAACGCTATTCATATGGTGTAGCTTTAGTTGCTGTGTGGTATGTCATATTGTACCACCATTCTGCATGTGAAATCCACTTAGCCCAATCTCTAGGCTTCTCCCAACACATACATCGCAAATACGTCTCTAAACACCTGTTAAGCACTTCCGATTGCTCATCCGTTTGAGGATGATAAGCTGTAGAAAGCTTTTGGTCCACACCCAACACATGAAGAAACTCCTTCCAAAAGCTACTAACAAAGAGGGAGTCACGATCACTCACAATTTCAGCCGGGGCACCATGGAGTTTGTAAACCTGATCCATAAAATGTTGTGCCAAGGTAGATGTTGAAAAGCGGTGAGCAAGGGGTATAAAATGTGCATACTTGCTCATTTGGTCTATAACTACCCATATAGTATCCTTCCGTTGTGATTTGGGAAGACCCTCAATAAAATCCATGGCAATCGGCTCCCACACCCTACTAGGTATAGGTAAAGGTTGCAACAACCCGGGAGAAGCTATAGTCTCATACTTGCACCTAGAGCATGTGTTACACTTTTTGACATACTCCACAACATCATCCATTAACTTTTTCCACCAAAAGAGACTCTTAATACATTGATAAGTAGCTTGGATCCCTAAATGGCCTCCTTTGAGGGCTTGAATAGAGCCACTCAAGAATATGCAACTGAAGAGCTTCTACCTTGCCTACAACCAATTTACCCTTTCTTCGCAAAAGAGTACCTTCCCAAGTAAAGCGACTCCACACCCCCTCATGTTGTTGCACCTTTTCAAGTAAAGAGCGAGTGAAGTCATCTGCATGCCAACTATCCTTTACCTGCTGCAACAATTCTGGTGATGTAATGCTATAAGTCATTTGCATTAGTTGTTGCTTAGGAAGGCGAGAGAGTGCATCAGCTACCGAGTTATTCACCCCCGTCTTATACACTATATCATAGTCAAAACCAGCAAGTTTTGCCACCCAAAACATCTGAAATGGTGTCTTAAGTTGCTGACCCAACAGAAATTTAAAACTCTGCTGTTCTATACGAATGATAAACTTGCCTCTTTCAAGGTATTGGTGCCAATGTAACACCGCTAGTACGACTGCCATCAACTCCTTCTCATAAACCGAAAGATTTTGGTGTCGTGGAGAGAGAGACCTTTGCTAAAGAATGCAAGAGGCTGTCCTTGCTGCATTGAAACAGCACCAACTCACACTCCACATGCATCAGATTCTACCACAAATTGCTTAGTGAAATCAAGAAGAGCAAGGATTGGGGCTGAAACCAACACTTCCTTGAGGCGATGGAAGGCTTCACTAGCAGGTTCAGACCACACAAAGGCATTCCTTCTCAACAAAAGAGTCAAGGGTCGTGCAATAATACCGTAGCTCTTGATAAACGTCGGTAGTAGCTAGCTAAACCCAAAAGTGCTCTCAATTGCTTGACTATAGTAGGTTGAGGCCAATTTGCAACGGCTTGAATCTTCTTAGGATCGGTTGCCACTACACCATTTCTTAGGATGTGCCCTAGATATTCCACACTTGTGGCAACAAAAAGTACACTTGCTCTCTTTCACAAAATAGTGATGTTGCTGCAATGTGTGCAAGGCAATCCTCAAGTGCTCTTGATAATCTGCAAGTGAAGCACTCTAAATCAGTATATCATCGAAGAAGACTAGGATAAATTTGCTAAGAAAAGGGTGAAAGATATTATTCATAGTTCCCTAAAAAGTAACCGGTGCATTTGTAAGACCGAATGGCATTACGAGCCACTCATAGTGCTCAAAGTGAGTCTTTAAGGCAGTTTTGTAAGCATCTTCTGGCACCATTCTGATTTGGTGATAACTGGCCCTTAGATCAAGTTTAGTGAACCATCTAGCCTTGCTCAACTCATCAAACAAGTCCTCTACTAGATGAATAGGATACTGATTCTTTATTGTTTTCTTGTTTGACTCTCGATAATTGACACACATACGCCAAGACCCATCCTCCTTCTTTACAAGCACTATGGGAGCTGAAAATGGGGAGCAACTCTCTTGTACAACACCTGCTTCAAGTAATTCAGCTACTAGTTTCTTAATGACATCCTTTTGTGCAGCCAGATATTGATATGGCTTCAAGGAAATAGGATTTGTGCCCTCTTCTAAGACAATGGGGTGATTATGACCTTCTCTAAAAGGTGGGAGGCTCTTAGGCTCATCAAATATGTCTTGAAAAGCCCCTAAGGCACCCTGAATCTCTACTGGCAGATTAGGATCAGCATCCTTAATGGCAAAACAACTCATCCTATCACCTTGGACTTCAACAAGTTGCATAAGGTATAATTGCTCCTCCTTGAGACAGCTTGCTTCCACCCTCTTTGATGCTACAATTTTCAAGGAATGAGGAACATTGGCTTGTAGTTTCACTAGTTGACCCTCCTTCCAGAAATACATGGAGAGGGATTCATAAGCCTAAAAAGCATTCTTCATGCTTTTAAGCCACTGCAAACCCAACACCACATCATATGTATGCAATTCAATAATTTGCAGATCAACCATGAATTCCAAACCTTGCATTTTCCATCTGAATCCATGCCAAACCCTATGAATTTTCAATTTACCTCCACTTGCTATCTCAACATATGCAGGAGGTGTTTCTTGAGGCTGCCAACCCAGTTTAATGGCTATTTCTAAGTTTAAGAAATCATGTGTGCTCCTACTGTCAATTAGTATCTGTAGATGGTGTTTCCCCACAGCACCCATGACTCTCATAGCTTCGGTATGATCAGTCCCCTCCATAGCATACAAGGAGATGCGCGGTTGCTCTGTTTCTTCATCAACAGCAACTTCTGGAATTTCAAAGACAACATCAGTACCGTCCCCTTCTTCGTCCAACAATACTAAATGGAGCTGCATTTTCTGTTGTTGAGGACACTTGTGATCCTTTGAAAATTTCCCATGGCAAAAGAAACAAAGATTATTTGCCCTATGTTCTGCTTCCTCTTTGGTGGTGAGGGCCTTTACTGGACGTGTAATGTTTATAGGGATGAAGTTGGAATTTTGAGTATTTTGTGGGGCTTCTGATTTTTTTGGTAATATCCATTAGAAAAAGACTGATTCTTGGTGGATGTCGATGTGGTTGTTGAAAAATTTGATCCCAAATTCACTCTGCTCTGTTTCTGCGATTTGTTCGAATTGAATTTCGTCGCCCTTCGATTGACTTCAATTTCCTGGGTTCATGCTGGCCGGCGTGCTTCTTGAAAATTTCTGGGGTTAAACAACCGAACTGAGTCTGCGATTTCGTCCTTCAACGCTCCTACATATCCGTTGACAAGATAGGCTTCGCTCAAGTCAAGTTTCGCTGTGATTTGATCGAATTTGGTGTTGAATTCAGCCACCTTCCCAGTCTGCCTTAAATGGGTGAAATCGGTCATGGGTGTTTCGTATGGTTGGCTAAAAGTATCCCTGAGTAGCGCTGCGTATGCAGCCCACGTCGGAGGTTGACGCCATCGCCGTTCGACTGCTCGGTGCCATTGAAAACGGTTGTTGTCGAGATGCATAGACACCATCGTCACCTTTGAAGCTTCTGGTGTCTCATCAATTGCAAAATTCTGTTCGAATTTCTCAATCCAGGTATCCAAATCTTGTCCCGTATACTTGGGAAATTCCATCTTGGTAAATTGGGTGGGTCGCTGGTATTGGGGCCGGCCGCTTCCTCCCCTTTCTTGAATTTCCGGTAGCCTTTGTGGCCCATTCTGATTGATTCCTTGTACCACCACCGCCAAGGTTCGGAGTTCTTGAGTTAGAAGATTGTCCGGCATTCCACGTTGAACCATTTGGAGCTCGTATCGGTATCCTTGGACCGATTCATGAAGTGTTTCAACTGAGTCTTCAAAGGTTCCTTATTCCTGTTCCATAGCTTGCATTCTTTCATCCATAATTCTGGAGTTTTCTTGAAATCTTGTTGCCACCATTCAACATAGCAAGAGATGAGCCAATAACCAAGGCCAAGAATCGAAAAGCTCTAATACCACTGTTATGCTATTGTAATCTGAATGTTTTTAGAATTGGGTTGAAAAAGAGAATTAGAGAGATTAGAGAGAAGATAGACAGAGATAGGAGATGCTAAGTAATACGCTGGATCTCATTAACATTGCAAAATTGAGAAATAATAGGAATGTTCTGCCATATATATAGGCAGTAGCTACAACAGAGGGGTTCACTAATCAATTCACTAATCAGGGGTTTAATAGTCATTAGACACGGTTAAGGGCATGTTTGGCTAATGCCGCTCTTAATCGCCTAGTGTCACTAATGGTTAATCCCGCTCGTGTAATTAACTAAACTACCTAACTTTTAAAATATTCTTATTACAATATCATATCATAAACTGTCTGGTGTCTCAAAGCAATGAAACTTTTGGTTAACAATGATCTTGTTGCTGAATAAAATGTATGATATTGTGGCCTAATTATAGTTATTTTGTATAAATATCCCCCCTCCCCCCCACTACATGTTTGACACTCACTGGTACGAGCTATCCTGTGTCTGCTTGCTAGCTTGGGCTTTAAATTACATTGGAAGACCTTTTACCCTTAGCTTGAGTCCTTCTAATATTCTTGTGGCCAAACTTTTTTAATCCCCCCTGATTGGTGTCATTATGTAATATAAGGTAATTATTGGGCGGGGTTGTCTTGGTGGATCCGCTATATGGACTTGTGGGAAAATGCCTCATGTAATTTTTGCAAATTTCTATTGTAGGTATATATTGATTTTCACATTGCCCCTGCTATACATCTCCAATCTCCTGTTATTTGTCTCAAATAGTGTAGCTAGAAATTGGAAGGACAATGAATATATTTCTGACATGACAACTACAAAGATGCAGAGAATTACATTATTTTTTTAGCATCATTATCAATGAAATGTTATTTCACGTGCCTGATAATCCCTCTATTACTTGTCATAAAATTATTATAAAAGAAATTAGATGATGGTTTTTAGAAGTATGCATTTATTATTCCAACTGAGTACTCACTAAAATATATGTATTTGCTACTTCTAGTAAGCTTGTTGAACTAACTTAACCTTTAGTAAATAAAATGGACCTTACCAGGCCATATTTTTTAACCAATTATTTTCTTGGTCAGCAGAACTTGGACGAAGCACATAGTAGCCCTGGATTGAATGCTGCAGCTGGGCCTGGTCTTGCAGAGGAATGTATGACGCTGGTATGGTTAATCATAAGTTCTTTTTAATTGCTTCAGAATGTACTTAATGTTGATAATATGGGAACTTGGGGCATTATTTATGAGTTTAATACTTTTTACTGTGACTTATAATATTTGAATTCTTTTTTGAGTTTAAGGCTTTGGTTGGAATATTAACTAAGGTATTGTTACCACGTACTAGTGTACCTATTTGTTCCCAATAAACAACAATAACAATAAAGTCTTATCTCACTACATGGAGTCAGCTATATGGATCGTATGACGCCATTGTGCCCTATTTGTTTCCAATAAACATCTCTGATAAATTATGTTGCCTCAGTGGCATGAATGAAGAGAAGTTTTCTAGAAATGATACATTTATTGCCGAGATATGCTGATTTTGTATCTTTATTCTTGACAGGGTGGATGTCGAACAGGGATGGCTAAAGTTACTAATGCATATGACCTTCCTGCAAGGTTGGTATTTTGCCAATAGGGCCCTCTTACATGTACTTGTCCATGAAGAAGATATAAGCAAACTTGGCTATGCAAACACGGCTTACTGTATTTTTTTTTTTTTTTTTTGTCTGGGGAATGGACACTGAAAATTCATTTTCAGTCAGTGTCGCATTTATTATTTCAAGATGCTTTCTATTGCCGATTTTATGTCATTTTTGGATGGCCATTAGGGGGAGTGGGATTTGTA
The DNA here is from genome assembly GCA_963855925.1 of Inga laurina. NCBI lineage: Eukaryota > Viridiplantae > Streptophyta > Magnoliopsida > Fabales > Fabaceae > Inga > Inga laurina. Next base: position 17,807,842 of record OY979712.1, on the reverse strand, counting down.
TACTGTAGTCTGTTATATGGTGGATGCATTTCTGCAAATGCTAAGCAGCATGTTTGTTCTTTTCTTGGAGTTTGGATCGAAGATTGTTAATTTTATCTTGCTGCACTAATTATGCCACTGTCTTCTACCCCTTTGTCTCTTATGCATAATTCGTCCTAGTCACTTGCAATTTCTCAGCAATAAACTGGATTTCTTGTATACTATGTCTTATGCATGATTCTTCCTTAGTCACTTGCAATTTCTCAGCAATAAACTGGATTTCTTGTATACTATGTTTTATTCCTTCCATAAATTTTGTAGGAGAGTCATCCATACTGTCGGTCCTAAGTATGCTGTAAAGTACCATACTGCTGCAGAAAATGCTTTAAGTCATTGCTATCGTTCTTGCCTGGAGCTTCTGATTGAGAATGGTCTTTCCAGGTTTATTTTAAGAATTTCAAATCATTTAATCCTTGCAGAAGTTTTGATTTTGGTGCATCTCCTATTTCATTGCTTATGTTCAAAAACTTACGTCGTCTTGGGCATATATGTATGCAGCATAGCTATGGGTTGTATTTATACAGAAGCAAAGAACTATCCCCGTGAACCAGCTGCACATGTATCTATTAGTGAGATATTTTTTCCTTCATGATGTTACATTTTCTAATATGATTCTTGTTGAGTTTCAAGGATTTTATTGAAGTAGAGGAAAATAAGAACCTCTGAAATATTATTGATTAATCCTTGATTAAAAGAGAGTACGAATAAGCCTTTATATAGGCAAATAGCTAATCCTAGAATCTAATTAAATCTAATCAAATCATAATGATAAAATATTAATATGGGATATAATATCTATATCTAATCCTAATAAATATTAAATAATAAACATCAACCCTAATAATATTAATTAATTAATATCTTAATACTAAACTTGCTATTCTCAACACCTGTGATATTTACCCTCACCTTATAAATCATATAGGGCAATAGCAATCTCAGGGAATCAAAATTGACCCAGTTTTTTTGAGATTTGTTATAACTATTTCGTTGCAGTTTTCCATATGAAAAATAGCTGCTGCAAAGGCTAGATATCTGAAAAAAATTTACATGCTGTTTTATTATCAAAGGGGTGACGAGTAGGTGCATCATGGAAAACAATGCTTGTTACCATAATGCACAATTCTTGAATGCATCTGAGGTGTTGTGCATGCTTCTTCTGCTGTTAAGCTAGCGATTGATTTCAGATGGTTGAATGACAGTGGATAAATCACTGGCTTCTTAACTTTGTTTCTTTTCCCCCCTCTTTTCTTATTAATGTACTTTCTTATACAGGGACTGTGCGAAGATTTCTTGAGAAGCATAAAGCCAACATAACAGCTGTTGTCTTTTGCACTATCAGCACAACTGATACCGAGATATATAAAAGGTAATTTACAAGTATTGTGATTTTCACTACTTGCTTTGTTTTGAGTGACACCAGTCTGACAGTTATCCAATTTTGGCTGACTTGCTTTTTCAATCTTACTTTTGGATACTGTATTCCCTATCAGCTTATTATTTTGAATCATTGCATGTAGGTTGCTTCCACTTTACTTTCCTCGAGATAAACATGAGGAGGAGGTGGCTTTGACAAAGCTTCCTGCAGATGTTGGAGATGAGAATGGTGAGACCACCATTGATGAGCGTAAAATCAGAATTAAGTCTTTGCCTAAAAATAATGTGGTAAAACCTCCTGAAGCTTCGGTTGATGTTCCTATCAGTGATGTTGGCTCGGTACGCAGGTTAGTTATAGGTTCAAGATTTACAAGCTTATACCTTAATTGTTTTCTAACTTTCTCCTACTCCCCCATGTTTGTGTGTATATAGCATACATCTAAGTTAAAAGTTTAGGAGGGTTAATATCTACATAGTTTTTTCTGCTAGATAGGTTTTAGTCTGCCATTGCAAAAGCCTGACAACTCAAACTAGCTAAAGAAGTCACAATATGATGGCCCCGGAAAAAAGAAAGAAAAGAAGTTACAATATGGATTTCTACATTATGCAACCCTTGCCCAAATTTTTCTTTAAACTAAAGTCGTTAGTACAAACATCTAAAACTAAAATAATATAGAAAGGAGATGAAGTCTCTTGCCCTGATTCCCCTCTGACTTCGATACCAGCAATAATGTCCAATAATTTCAACCACAGAAAAAGTGATTGCTGTAAGGAAACCTAGAATCTAATCTTTTTGACTTGAGCAAAACCATTTTCTTGCAAGAACCTTGTCTAGAAAGCCGAAACTAACTCAGCCATGTGCTCTCTGAAAGTATAGCTTATATAGTAGACCATTGCCACCCTGTCCTCATTTACAAGAGTGACAATTGTGATTTTTCTACTTGAAATAAAAGCATTTTAGGATATAGAATAATGTGTTGAAATTCGGGGTTCTAGAATCCTATAAATGTATTTTATCAGATGAAAGCAATTATAATTTCCAACAGAATTAACTATAGTTTCTAACAGATGCATTATTAATTTCCATTTGATTCATTTGCTTAATATTTTGAAGTTATGCTTGTTTGTGATGGAGTGTTCCTGATCTGTGTGGCTTGTATAGGACTCCATCATCTTTAGGTTTGTTTCTGGATCCTGCTTTCATGTCCATAGTAAAAGATCCTGATCAAAGACGTCAGGAGCAGTGGGAGAAAGCTGCTGAAGCACAAAGAGGCTGGAATTTAGCCAAGATGCTTGGATTTGGTGCTCTTGTCACACCTCCATTATCTGCAGCTGAAGAATATTCTCTTCACTCTAGATACCTTGCTAAAGCGAATTCTCTAAGTCTTTCTGAAATTGCGGATATGAAAATTGTGTAAGTATCTGTACTTTAATCTCAAGTTTTGCACGCATCATCAATTCAGATATGACTTCCAATCTAATCTATTATTGTTTCGATTAGTGGGTCATGCTAGTTGGTGGTCTTTGTATAATTATCCGGTGGAGAATGGTTTTCCATCTTTACAACAAGAGAAAAGCTGAGTTCTGGTGTATTGAAATTGTTTCAAACTTTTTTGGCTTCATAATCAAGTACATGAAGACATTTTTTTAGCAATGCGTTCAAGCATAATAATTTCGCTTGTGTCATCATGATATAGTGATTCTCTTTTGGGAAGTGAATGGCAAAATGATGATGCAGGATAATACAGTTCTTCTATATAATAATGTTTTATGCTCTTTAAAATTTATTCATTTTAACCAATCAATACGAAGGATTTTTGAAATTGCTCAAATTAGTCTTTGCATGTAATGATCAATGTAGTATTATTTTTCAGTTATCGTGGTGGAGTAGACAATGAAGGCCGTCCTGTCATGGTTGTTGTGGGGGCACACTTTTTGCTCAGATGTCTTGATCTGGAGCGATTTGTGCTCTATGTGGTAAAGGTAATATGCCATTGATCTACTTGACATATTTGACCAAAAAGAAATTATCTACTTGACATTTATTTAGGTTGAGCATAACATTAGTGATCATGAAATTTCATTTCCTGGATGTTGGCAATGCATGCTGTTAAAATTTGTTGTTAAAACATAGTTATATTGAATGAGAAACCTATAATGATTGAGAAGTCGTACACCCTTGTCCATATTCCTTTCTTGAAACAGATTTCTAGCAATAAATTCTAACTTTTATATTATCCCGTTTCCTGTTTACTTTACAAATGTAATAAATCTTTTTGGCATCAAATTTCAGGAGTTCGAGCCTTTAATACAGAAGCCTTATTCTATCGTTTACTTCCACTCTGCTGCATCTCTTCAGTTGTAAGATTTTTATGATAAAATTGTTCAAAGTGGTTTCTGATATTCTCAGGGTTGTCCATCTTGAAAAAATTGTCAGTACATGTAGAGGAAATGGACTAACTATAGACCTACGTTTGCCAACTAACTGTGATTTTGTTTGAATTATGAGACTATTTTGGATATATCAAAAGCACTTGGTAGCCAAGATTTAGGTAATTAACTGTTCTCCATTTAGGAAGAAAAAAGGAAATGAAAATTCAACCATTAAGATATGATAAATATGGTTCAACAAATATGTATGTTCTTGTATAAATCTGCAATAGTAACATCTTGCATCATATCCATATTAATATGCGTGATTGCTGGGAGAAAAGAAAATTACTTACTGTTTGGCTTTGTCCATGTTTTGCATCTTGAATTTACTTAATCATATGTGCCTTTTGTTGAGAGTGGTTGTGCCGTATTTTAAAGCTGTTAACATTATTGTTGAATATGTAGCCCTATATTAAAATCAGACAATACTTGAATACATTGCTTCTTAATTATGTGATCTTTTGCTGGAGATACTTTTACTGGTAATGTTAAACGCATTGATCCCTTGTTATTCTGAGGGCAGATCTGCCTCTTGAAGTGGTAAACCAAAATATAAATATAAAACTAAAAATGGAGAAGATATACAGGAAGAGAAGCATGTTTTGAAGGTTGTTGAAGAATATTTTACATAAGTTTGTTGTTTCATTATTTGTATTTACAAGAAACTCCTAACATTGGTTGCTCTAGATTTTTGCTTGATTCTTCTAACTTTTGTTTCTTAATAAAATTAATAATTTCACTTCTCTTCACCGGACTATTGGAATAAATAGGCAACCAGACCTGGGTTGGATGAAAAGATTGCAACAGATACTTGGTCAGAAGCACCGGCGAAACCTGCATGTACGAACTGTACAGAGATATTGTTGATGCATGACAACTTCATGGTCTTTTGTTCTGATATTGCGTTTTGGTATGTGCAGGCAATTTATGTTCTTCACCCAACGTTTGGACTAAAAACAGCGATATTTACACTTCAATGGCTTGTGGACAGTGTGGTATGCTAGAGATTGGATTTTATGCTTGGAATTTTAAACCTATTTGAGGAGCACACATGTATAATTATTATTTGCAATAAACTTTTTCAGGTTTGGAAGAAAGTGGTGTATGCTGATCGACTTCTGCAACTCTTTAGATATGTACCTCGTGAGCAGTTGACCATCCCAGATTTTGTGTTTCAGTGAGTTTCTGTTTCCTGTTTAGCCATTAGCATTTATATTCATAATGTACCCTCTAGGGTTTTGACTTTGGAGCATCTCTTTGCATATGTGTGTCCTTTTTTAAATGTTTTTGAGCAAAAAAGTAAAGGGGTGTCCTTGCTGGATCATATGAAGTTAGCTGATGTAGCAATCCTTCCCTTTCTTCTTTACTCCGTCTGATCCACAATATAAGTTACTTCTAGAAGAATGTTATGGTCCACAATATAAGTCACTTGAAGAGTACATAATGCTGATTTGTCAATTTTGCCTATATAATTTATGTTTATACGTGACGTTTTTTATTTCTCTCTTTCAAAACCAAATTTAATATGGGTAAAATTTTAAGAAAATTTCAATTTAAGACATATTTAACTACTTAACTACCATTTATTGGTTTTAATGAATTAGTTGAAATGACTTATATTGTGAACCGGAGAGAGTATGCTACTACCTGACCTTTCCAGCGCTCATTTCTCAGTAAATATTAGCCTTTGTCAAAAGGGATTTCCAGTTTCTTTAGTAAATATTGGCATAGTCAAACCAATTTGGTTTGATGGTCAACTTATAGAATTCCTGGTTGGTCCAGACATTTTAAGTCCACTCAACCCCTGGGCCAGAACAGGTCGTTATTGGCTTAACCCAATAATTGAAATGTAATTTGTGCACTTTATAATATTAATCTATTAAATTCATTTGTACAATGATGTGTTTATATTCTCTTCTATGAAGTATTTATCCTGACAGTTCTATAAATGAAATTTTTGTTAAAAAAACAAATGGACTCATTTAAGTGCTAGCTTGTCATGGGATGGGTTTAAAACTTGGACTTGAACCCATGGATATTGCTCCAGCAATTTAGTTCTCTTGTTCTGTTGATGAAGGCATGACTTAGAAGTCAATGGAGGGAAGGGTGTTCGTGCTGATCAAAGAACAAAATATGTATATTAAATCAAAGATCTTGAGCTTCATATGGGAATTCTACGATCTGTTGATACAAGAGGATCTACTGGCTTTTAGTTTCTCCAACAACATTTCCCCCCTCTTCTCACTGGTTAGTGGATAAGGGTCTCTGTATTTGTTTGAAATGTAGTGTGTAAGAATCTTGCTTTCTTATTTCTATTTATTTAGTTTTTGATCTATTAAGCATTGATTTGTTGCTCTTTAGGTGAAATAAAATTCTTTTCTTTTGTGTTCTCCTGAAAATTTAATGGTCACTGTTGAATCTAGACGGTTGTCTTTGTACAGTGGCTTGTAGATTGTAGAGGGAAAGATTTGAATTAAACTAATTTAAATATATTCATTTCTCTTTCCTTCCACCCTAGAAATAGCCTCTCCGACCTTATGGAAGTCTTGTGCACTGGATCGTCGTTTTTTTAATCTTTCCTTCCATCCTTCTTCAATGTTACTGAATATGTTTGTGTTCACATACTTTCCATCTTTTAAGTTCATAGTTAGTTTTGGCATTTGTAACATTGTGTGATGTATTTATGGATGCACTATTATTATATTCTTAAGTTCATCAAAAACCAAGATCAACGACAACCTACAAAACAATGCTATGATAGAAACAAAAATATTGTTAGCTTGATGGGGCAAAATTACTTTATTTGTCATTGCTTTGAGTGATACAAGATGTGGAATTTTGTTTCATTTAGTTATTCATTATCCAGAGCAATTTATAGGTAGATTCATTTTGTAGACCAAAATAACTTATTAATTTGTGGGATAAGGTGCAAATCTGCCATTAAAATATTTGCAAATGCACACTTGACATGATAAGCTTTACTTGGGTATAAAAATATAAATGAACTTTTTCAAATGGGGCAAAAATGCCTTAACTGCTAATTTGTTACTTTTCCCAATGGATAACAGGGTGATACGTTATTGGCCAAAAAAAAAAAGTGTGATACGTTAGATTAAATTATCGGTTGTTACATTTTTGTCTCATTTGAAAAATTGTGTATTTTTACATTCAAGTAAACTTTATGATGCGAGTTGCACAATCGTGAATACTTTATGGATAAATTTACACATTAACACTTAATTTATCTGTAATGGTATCACTATATTTTTAGGGGGATTCACTTTTTATATTGTTATACTGCTTATAGTTGATCTAGTTTATTTGCATTTTTCTTAATTGGCTGGGCCTAATAGTTATATCATTATATTAAATCATTTTGGAATCAAAAGGGCAAATTAAGCTTGAGGAAGAATAACATAATATCCAAAATACCACTGAAGGTATAATAACGCTCAAGGTTTTTTAGTGTGTTTGTGCTAATCTTTTGGCAGAGCTGTCCATCCTTTCTCTTCATTTGTTTTATCTTTCCTTTAGAATTTTGAATTTTACTACTCACTATTGTATTTGACAGATCGCATGTTTGTTTGGTTGGATTTCACGGGAAGGAATTATATGTATTAGAGGAATTATATGTAATTCTAATACGTGCTATTCAGATATTTGTTTGGGCTTTTGTAATAAAAAGAGGATTATATCTTGGTTTACTGAATTTTTCAAAGTTTGGAGTTTAGGGTTAATGAATTTCGCCATGCTTTTTTCTGCTTTTGAAAGGGAGTGAATTAATTGACCATAATTATCTGCGGTTTAGGGATAATTTTATCCCAAAAGTTTTTCAAATGTAGCAATTTTGTTCAGGCCATTATCTCAATTAATTTTGACTATTAATTGACTAAATATGTTAAGTTGGTAGTCCACATGTTATCCACATCATTTTTGTTAAGGTGCAAATTTGCCGGAGAAACCCATGTGTCATTTATTTCATTTGTTTTTCAAAGTTAGGTTTAAAAATTTTGGAGCAAATTTGTACCTTAAAAAAATAACGTGGATGACATATGGACTATCAGCTCAGCATATTTGATCAATTAACGGTCGAAATTAAAGGGGATAACGATCAAAGCAAAGCTACTCCTTTTTTAACACTTTCAGAATAAAATTGCTTCTCGATGACAACTTCTGAAGCAAAAATGCTACCTAACCCAAAGTATCTGCATGGGGATCGCTACCTTTGAAGTTCGGATTACTTTTTTTTTTTTTTTTGGTTAAATAAAAAAGGTAACATATTACCAGCCTATGAGGGGAGAACGAACATTTTATCATTAGATGCGTGAATCGAAACAAGAAGAAAGGCATAGAAGAGAATTGACGTATCTGTGAAGAGAACCTTTTCACTTTCCCTATCCTTCATTTTTCTCTGCTACTTTATCTTCACTGTTTTTTTTTTTTTTTTATATTATCATTTGGTTCGAGTTTCCTGGCTTTCCCTTCCAACACAAATGACTCCTCTAGGATTTGAACTCGAAACCTTAGAAAGATCTAATGAGGTCTTACACTGTTAGACCAACTCTATGTTGGTACTTTATCTTCACTATTAATTTAACTTTCAACAAGTGAGATTTAATATCTTATAAAATGTAAAGAAAATATAAAATATTTTAATAAAAGTGTAATGATATAACATGTTTAGATCAAATTTTAATTATTGAAATTTACTTATATATATGTGTGTGTGTGTGTGTGTGTGTGTTATTTGATATTATAACAATATTTTTATAGGATATTGAATCACAATCGTTTAAAATTTGATCTGACAGTGGTGGAGATAAAAAAAGTAGAAGGAAATGAAGGGCAAGTGAAGTGGAGAGTTTTTCTAAAATTTCCCACTTAATAATGAAATTGGATGGAACCAGCTATATAAATGATGATTTATTAATATATTTCCAAAAGAAAAGCATATGCTCGTATGGCAAAAGTAATTTCCAAATCAAATTCAGAAGTCTCCTTGATCAATTGTAGGATGAGCAGAGTTACATTCCATAAATCCTTTTCATTTCAAGTTATCAGATATGTTACAAAAAGCTGTGAGTAGGGTAATAAAAATTCAAGGGAAAATTTAATTTGTCAGTTATGATAGTTTCATTTGAATTTTAGTAAGGTATATGTAGCTTGTTTATTATTATTATTATTAATTGGGCCCTTATAGTTTCCTTATAATAAGTTATGATGGTTATGATAGTTATAGACTTAGCTCTTATTCTTATAATAATTTCATTAGAGCTGTGTATTTTGATTAGTTGACATATAAGAAGTCATTAGAATACTACCAAAAAAAAAAAAAAAGAGGGTCTTTAAAAATAAAAATAAAAATAAAATATTATGCTAAGAATCATCCATCCCCTTGCATCAATATATAATATTACATGTAATAATTTGATTAAAGAAGATTGGGTCCAATGCACCCAAATAAGGGCATGGTTCAAATTATCGAATTGCCCACCAAGGGCGGTTAAAAATACTAATAGGATCTAATGCCTGTAATTGAGGAAGCTATGGAAACCAAAAAAAGAACTACAAAAACTTAATTAAGAATCCTATGTGTTATGAAAATAAAAGAAATATGAGATAAGAGAGCAAGTCATTAGAGAAAATTTCATAGAGAGAGAGAGAGAGAGAGAACAATTCTCATTCAATTTCTTATCATTACAATGCTTGTATAAGATCTTTATTTATAATTACCTAATCCAAGAGTCACCACTAAGATACAATAAATAATAAATAAATGCATTTAAATATGCATTCAATTGCCTTTTAGTTTCCCAATTGCTATTCAACATAGATTGGGTTCCCATACTTGAAAATCAAGCTTCCTTCATCAAATTAAAAAAAAATGAAATTGGAAAAAAAAAAAAAAAACCTTTTGTATTCTAGAGCTGTAAAGGATACCCTTTATCAAATAAAAAAACAGAATCAAGCTTCCTATTTCTTTTTTTCTTTTTTCTTTTTTTTTGGACTGATTCCTATTTGTTCCTCTTGGTTTCATTAGTTTTGAACATGAATTAGAGAAAAATGCAACTTTTGGACGGTAAAACTTGGCAAAGATAATTGGGAAAATCACAGAAAAATACAATTAAAAATGAGAGAAGATAGATTGGTTCTGCCAATTTATCAAATCCTAGGTTAAAACTGAAGTGAGAATATGAGATTTTTAATTCTAACTAAATGATTAAATTATCTTGAATTAAGGGTAAAAGTTTCAGGGGTCAACAACAACATCTATATTTATATTAATAACATTATATTTTTTATTAACGACTCAAGTATCATGTTTTACAACTTCATATCCAAAAAACCAACATGTATAGAAATAATTTTGAAATCAACAGGTTTTAAGGGTTAATAATAACATTTGTATCTATATTAACAATATTAGATTTTACATTAACGACTTCGCTATCATGTTTCACAACTGAACTCGAGACAATTAGGTTATTTGATTAAAATTGAAAATCTCATATTCCTACATTAATTCTAATCTGATATTTGATAAATCCGCAACATCAATTTTTCTTTTCTCATTTTTAATTATATTTTTCTGAAATTTCCCAAATATGAAATGTTGGGGTCATCTTCAGATTATAAGAGCGAATTGGGTAAGCTTTAGCGGTGCGAGTGGAAATGATGTTCGGTCCTTCGAATTCAAGCAACAATTTTGTGAGGCCGAAATCTCTTTCTGGATATCCTCTACCCTTCTTGATACCATTTCACCTTACCTCGATTCTTTTCTGTCATTTACTTTTTTGAATTATCGATTTTTTTCTTGGCTTGTTTGTCTCCTGGGAACAACCAAAACTCTTGGTCCGAGTGATTACTTATTTACTCTACAAGTTCAGTCAATGTCTGTCTCCGGCGAACAAGAACCTTAACGCAACCACTGTATTGTTGCTTTCGAAGCCTATCCTTGGTTTTCCGTAAATAAACACATGAGACTCATATCTTCTGCTTTCGTTTGCGATCCTTTGTGTTACTAATTTATAGCTCTGAATTTGAGGGATATTTAGCTAATTTTATCTAATATACTGTAGGATTTATTGGAAACATTAACGTACATGCATGTATTGAGATTAATGAAGGCTCTTGGTGTAGTTGCAGATACACAGATTGCTGTAAGAGTAATTACTGAATTCTGTTTTCCTTTTCTGGGTGAGAAATTATCACTTGGCTCTAAAAAATGGTGGAAGGTGTGTCACTTAGCACTATGATAACATGTGGAAAGAGCAGGCTCAGTGGACCATTCGCTTCTTGGAGGGCACGTTTAAAACCATTTAAGAAATTTCAAATAACATCTATATATGATCATTGGGTCTGGAATCAAAGTAAGCAGAGGTTGTTCTTAGATCCCTCTACATCAAGGCGTAGTGATTTTAGGGTGGAAGTAGGATGGATGTTCAATGGTGGGGAGCAAGATTTGGGTGCAAGTGTAGAGCGTAGTGAAAGTGCTAATGAAAATATTTTGATCTTCTTTTTCCAGCTAGATCTAGCCACTCGAGTACAGGTTTGGCTAATTTTAGTTTTTACTCTTTTACAAACAGTTTGATAGTTCTGGAAAATATGTGCTAACACCTTATTCCTTCACGTGTTGAACTTTTGAGTGGCAGTATGCTTTAAATATGGAGCAGTATGACATTGCAAAGGATCTGAGAAACAAACTTACAGAGGTTAGATAGCCCAACTTCTAACCACTTTTTGTACCAAACCCTTTTGGCTGTGTGAGTTATAAACTCTTTGCAAAATGTTGAAATAGAAATTTTGTTGTCAGAGGCACTGTTGAGGCCTCTGACGGCAATTTTCTATTCTTGTCTAAATGTATGTCTTCATGTTATCTAAATTTTGGGGAAAGCTACTTTGTACTTGTATTTGTTGCTATATGTACATGTTTAGTTTATTTGAGATTTAAGTGGAGCATTAAACAACTTGCAGCTTGCTTGATAAATATTATTTTTGGAAGGTTGAGGCAGAAATTGTCAAGCAGCAAGATGCTAAAAGGGGATTGTCTTCAAAAAGTGAAGCTCAAGATGTAGCTTTACGCATAATATCCCTTCGGTGAGTATATTACAATCTTGGTGACCTTCTAACTACATGATCTCCATGATTAATTGGCTTCCTTTATTAACGTAACGTGCAATTGTGCAAGTCTACTAGATAAATGATATGGACTGATATTTTTCATTCCAGGTCAGATCTCCAGGATGCAATCAAGAGTGAAGATTATACCTTGGCAGCTGAATTACGTGATGAAATTTCCAAACTTGAAGCACAGTCTCTGGAGGCATCAGCTAAAGCTTTAGTATATGAAACTGTGCAATATGCATTTCGTTTGGGGCAGAAAGTGAAACATAGAATATTTGGTGTGTAGTAGCCACATCTCCCATTTTTTATGACAGATTTCATTGGGTCCATTTTAGATCTGCTCTAATGCATTGTGGTTTTCAGCTATATTAGCAACGCTTTTATGGCTGTACTCTGAATAGTTTACATAGTATAACTGTAGAAGTGATGGTTCTGTTGATAATTTGATATTTCCAGATTGCAAAAAGTCTTTAAGCACTTGGCTATTAAAACCCACCTAGATTTATGGGTACCCATACATATTTAGTCACAGTTGCAGCTATCAGTATGATTCCTTTCACCCCTTTCAGCTGTTTAATTTCTCAATCTTTGTTTCAGGCTATCGAGCGGTGATATGTGGAATGGATCCGATATGCTGTGAATCAAGTTCATGGATCGAGACTGCACAGGTTAATAAATTGTCTTGTGGTTCTACTCAGCCATTTTATCAGGTTTGATTTCTTGTACAATTGGAATTGCTACAAATATTTCTATTTCTGTTAGGATCGTAGGTTGTAACCTTTCTAAGCAGTTGATTCTTGAATTTTTCATCATTTTCTTTATTCTTACTTTTTAGTGAAGCTGCATAAATAAGCAGTCAACAGAGGTCAAGTTAATGTGAGACAATTTCTTGTCATGCATTAACTCCATAATACAGCATAATGTGAGAGATGGCATTGCAAGACAATTGATGGTGAATTCTTATATATATATATATGTATGTATGTATGTTACTAATGTTAGCAAGAAGTTGTTCCTGATGGTTTCTGTTACTATTCTTTGGAAAAAATTGTGCTTCTTTAAATTGTTTTTCTTTCTATTAAAAAAAGCTATTATTTTATATAAAATTGTTTTTCCTACAACTTTGAGCCATTTGCTAGCACCTTCCTCAACTTCGAAAACTGTCAAATACCAATGTCAGTTATCATTCTTCAAGATTTCAACACTTGCATCTATTTTTCAGTTACCCAAATAACACATATTCCACCAAAGTTTGTCACTTGTTTGTGTCTAAACGAATGTAAGCATGCCATGTGACACATGATGTAGTTTGAAATGGCATCTCCATTTACAGGCTCAGTAGAAAATCAGGTGGAGGGCTTTAAATCTTAAAGAGTTGGGGTAATTTCCAAGTTTCAAAGACGAGAGGGATAGTTGCATTTTACCCTTTCACTAATATTTAAATTGGTGTTTCTTAAGAGTTGTTTTGGTCGTCTGTCAGTTCTTTTATTTTGTTGCTGTGCAGGTTCTAGTTGACGTCCGTGCTAATCCAAACATACTGGTGGCATATGGTACATGAGCTGCTTAAATTCCCTTTTGTGTGCATACAGTTTTTTTCCCCGGGTAAATACAATGTTTGGTCCTTGTAGTTTGTGCCCATTTTGGTGTTAGTCCCTATAGTTTGAAACCATAGATGTTGGTCCTTTGAGTTTCTTTCAATATAAAATGTTAGTCCCTGTAGTTTAATAAAAACTTGGACCATTTTGCCCTTTGGAGGGAGAAAAACCTATAATTTGAAAATTGGGTTAAGGTGCATTGAGCACCTTGAAATGTTTTTGGAGGTGCATTCAGCGCCCTAAATTATTTTAGGGTGCAATTTTGCCCCTGATATATTTAAAATGGATCTACCTCACTCTTCCCAACTAACAACCCAGACGACCATTTTCTCTCTCTCTTTTTTTTTTTTTTTTGCCCAAAAACAAAAAGCTTCCATCTTCTCTTTCTCGTCTCCCTCCCTCCATAGCCACCATAACCAGGTCCCTCAAGGTGAGGTGGTCATCATCAGAGCTGGTGTCTCTGGACTAAGGACCTCATTTTGACATCTTGCTTTGGTGCTGTTGAGATCAGTGCCAAAGGATCCGGAGAAGGTCCAGATCTGTTACATGAATGCCCCGACGCACATGCCAAATGTAGCTGTTCATGTTCTAGTTTAGTCCGCCTTACTTCATGGTTGATCCGTGTCAAAACAACAGCAACATCTCTTCTTATTTCTTTCTGATTTTGAGTGTTGGGCTGAGTAAAATGCTTCACTACACCTTTGGTTTATTTTCAACCGAATAAGCTCTGAAAATAATGCTAGTCCTAGAGGCGCAGGTTAAATTAGCGGGTATTCACATGGGGGTTTTCATTTTTCAGTATTCGTTATAGGGCTGGTGACTTCATTAGCTCAGTCTTTTATCTCATAAAGAAATGGTAATGACTATATATTATCCGCGCTTCTGCATTGATGAAGCATAAAAAGAAAGTGGCCGACTTTCTTGATATGAGCCAATTTTTCAAGATTATTTGTTGCTATTATAGTTTACTTTGCTTGGATGGTTTGCTCATTAAAACAGAGTATAAGCATTTAGCTTCCTCCCTTCTGAGTTGGGGTGACTTGCAGTCTCCATTTAAAGGAAAGTGGTGGTCTCTTGGGTTTTCCATGAACAGAGGCAAGCTGTGGCAAAGGTTTTGATGTCTGGGACTATGTGCCTGTAGTTTCAAGCATGAAGTTAGAAGAACAATGGTGGCTATGGAGGGAGGCAGGAAGGAAAGAGGATAGAAGCTTTTTTCTTTAATGAAAAAAAGGAAACAGGGATAACGGACGTTTGCGCTGTTAGTTGCTGTTAGTTGGGAAGGGTGAGATTGATCAATTTTAAATATATTGGGGGCAAAATTGAACCCTAAAATATTTTAGGGTGCTGGATGTACTTTCAAAAATATTTCAAGGTGTTCAGTGCACCGTAACCCTTAAAACTATAAGGATCAAACATTATATTGACACCCTTTTTCTGGTATTGTTAATGTTGATGTTTTCTTGTTGTCTTTCATTTCCTTTTTCACACTAACGAATAATCATTTTCCGTTTTTTATCTGCACATTTCACTGACCATCACAATGAAATTCATAATTTTTTTCTCCAGTTGCAGAGGAGAACCTCTTAGCCCCAGATAAACCAGACAAAGTTAGTGGATT
The DNA here is from genome assembly GCA_963855925.1 of Inga laurina. Taxonomy (NCBI): domain Eukaryota; kingdom Viridiplantae; phylum Streptophyta; class Magnoliopsida; order Fabales; family Fabaceae; genus Inga; species Inga laurina. Next base: position 17,792,656 of record OY979712.1, on the reverse strand, counting down.
TATACTTTGGCATACATTAACAAAGCTATTAAATTTGATCACTTAGTTTTCTTCATTTATCTCTGTCCAGGGAAGTTTTGATCATCCCTATGTTTCCTTTCTGTTCTATGGGATGGATACAGCTGGGGATTTCATCCCAATCAAGCAACTCCGTGAGAAGTACAATAGACCACGACACGAAGTACCTACTGATGATGAGGACGGAGACCAAGCGTAAATTATCAAATATATGTGTGTAAATTTCATACGAATGCATAGGATTCACTCTAGTTTCTTAGTAAAAACCTTGTTCTGGGTCTCTGTTTAGTCATCATTTGATCGGCTTCGGAGGACTTTCATTGAGGTAAGAAGCATCTATATATGGTTGCTTCTTGTTGTACAAGGATGCTTGCAAGTAGATAAACATCATTTCAATAAATTTCTTGTACTTTTCATTTTTTTACCTAACTCAATAATGGGCATGGTAGTCATGGGAATGGAGTTACCTGTAAAGTTTGTACATAATCGCTACTGATCGCAAGTCAATAGACTGGTTTGATCCTTACTATGTTTTAACTGTTTTTTCAGGTGAGGATGTAAAAATACTTGTGACCTTATACCCAATGTGCAAATTCAGGTGTAAAACTACTTATAAACTTTGAAAATCAGAGCAAAATTGATACAACTATTAAAAACATTGAACATCTGTTACTTTTTGAAGTGGGATTTACTGTCTTTTATAACAATTAATGGACATTAGGTAGTTTTAAAGTTTATTTGTAGTTTTGGATTTTAACATTTTTTTAATGAAAAATGAAAACTATCATTAAGAGTTAAATATTTGGTAGAAAGAAAATTGTAACAGTAGAATCTCTTTCATCAACTACGACCTCTAAATGATTGATGATTTTTTTATTAAAGATGTTGAAAACACTATCTAATTTATGACCCTTCCTAGCTAAATTATTAGCAAATACTATTAGATTCTCTGTACATGAAATTAACATAAATGTTTCAATTCCTACAGATCATCAGTATTTTCCCCAATGATGTCTTGATAAGGATGATTAGTCCCTTGCTCCTTTGTGATTAAGTTGATAGCCTCTGCAAAATCGTTGAATACATTGATATTTTTGAGTCCATTAAATTAACAAATCTCATGATCTCAAGCATTTCTATTATGGTTGGTGGGAAATTTCCCAGTTTGCAGCAAAACCTAGATAATCGGTTGCCTTGTGAGTCCTTTATTACACACCACATGTTGCTTGACCTTCAAGCATGATATATTCATCACTCTCAGGTCTAAGTCTAACACACCCTTCTTTTGGTGGGCCCCGATTGTGATAAGCTTTTAGGATACATTTTGTGGCACTCATTCTTAAAAGCACTTCATCGTAGGGTCCAAAGCACCCAGCAGATACAAGAAAATAAAAAGTATCAAGGCACCATTTTTTGTACAGTTTTAACAGTAACTTCATGGACCTCTCAGAGAACTAATGTAAAAATAAACCACCCTTTAAATCATCACTCGTGGGTCTTCTGTACAAAATTCAAAATGGATTCTGAGTAAGAAGTAACAATTCCACAAATGAATTGAGGGCCTATTGGAAGTACATTAACCATAATATTTGGAAATCTGTGTCAAATGGTTATATGATCAAACACTTCTTTGTCTTCACCATAATAACAGTCATATGATACAAATAATAGGTATGAAATATGAGTTTTATAGTAAGTTACATTGTTCATATTTCAGTCATTCTTTAAACTCCTATAATATTGGATTTGGAGCTTACATTAATTCCATAATTGTCTGTAATATCGCATCTACACTATGTAAATGTATGCTATACACAAATCATTTATTTAATTAATTAATATTATTACATGTAAAGCGGTATGGATTCAAAGCACGAAAGAGTTAAAAAAACAACACAAGCAAAAAGCATGAGAACTTGCTACTTTGATCATAGTCCCCATAGTATTTTTAAAGGGGATTGTAAGAGAAGGTAATTTTTTTTTTTCGTTGTTACTTGTTACTGTTGTTTGTTTTTAGCTATTAATGGTAGTCTTAGTATTTATTCAAAAAAAAAAAAAACATGAGAACAACATAAGAATCCCAGTTCTCTTCACCAAAAAGAAAAAAAAAAGAACCCACTTCTAACATGCACACAACTCTCACATTCACTTGTATTACAACTTACAAGACTAAATCCGATTTTGTTGCACCATACTATACTTCCCCGTCTACAATACAGGACATTTCTAAAAAAACACAACGGTCTAGAATATAAGTCACATCCAATTTAATTAATGTTATTTTCTATGTTTTGCACACTTTCCAACTTTGCCCATCACACTCATTATATCCTCTCTCTCTCTAAAATAACATTTCCAATGCAATTAAACACATTTTTCAAGAAGGGTAAAAGTGGAAAGAATTTATATTTCATGACATATTAAATGACTTAACTGTCATTTGTTGTTCCCCGTAATATAGTTTAAATGTCCTATATTGTGGACCGGAGGGAGTATTTCTATTTAAATAGAGTGCTCTCAAAACTCACATTGCTCATGATTGAAGAAGTTTTAATGTGAGTGTATTAAAATGTGAACTTGAGTTAGTAAAAGGGTTAAAAAAAGAAGTGGGCTCGCGCGCACAATAATAGGCTAACATAGCTGATATCTAGCAATTCCCGCTGCCCTTTTTCACATGAGTTAAACTTGCGACTGGGCAATTTTACCTTCTATTTTATATTTCCAGTGTTCCTTACCTGTGTTAAGGGCATGTCCTTGGGTATGACTCAAACCAGACTTTCTACCATGCTACCAACACTTTAAATTCAATTAAAGTTTGAATTGCAACTATTGGCCAATTGAAGCAGTGATTAATGCTACTGGGGCAGACCTGCCAGCAAATTTGATGGATACTGTAGTTGTTCAATGTAACAATACACAAATAAACTATGAATATAGATAAATAACTAACTTCTAGTCTAGAACATAACCAGAGTGAGATACAAACTAAAGAACAGCACAAAACGGTGAACCTACCAGATAAGATATATACCAGAAAGGAATACAGATGTGAGATTTCTTTACCTAGTGTGAATAATAAAAGTAGTACAACTACAAGGCAAAGTTGTGTGTGTGAGAAAATTTTCATCACTTTTTTACTTTTCTGCAGCATCTTGCTTCAACATGGCTATGAATTTGTCCCTCTCATCTGGAGACATTCCTTCTGCTGAACAATCCCCTACTCCCCATTCCGCCCCACGTATGCAGTACTTGTCTTGAAGCTCTCGTTGGTTCCTTCAGATTATATTAACGTAATTAATTAGCATTTGAACAAAAAACTGTCTTTTGAAATACTCCTCGGGTCCTTAATGTAAGATTAAGAAAGCTAGGTAAATTAGTTAATCATAACAAATGTGACATGATCTCTCTAAAACACATTCCTGAGTAATGTTAGATTAGATATCAACTTATAAGTTAGGTAAATTAGTTTGAGGGAAAATGATAAATATAGGAGATAAAGTGGATTAAAGTCTTATATTCACAGAAATAGCAAAGAGATTACTTTTCTTTGTTCAACTTGGACTGCTCTAGTAGCTTCTTCAGCAAGGGAGAAGACTTGAACCTTTCATCAAACTCAGCATATTTCTTCTGGTTTTCTTCTGCAAGTAAAAGATAATTGGAAGACCAAATTTTAAGTGCATGAGATTATTAAGCTTCACAGAATCACACAGCATGGCTCACAATGTCACGCCAAAAGACAGCTAGCTAGTTTCACACCGTTTAGACGATTCAGAAAGTCGATTTGAGGAAGCTGAGGGCCAGGAACAGATTCTATTCCTGAGAATCCCGACATTAACCCTGCATGTACTGTCATAAGAGCAAATGCTTCAGCCATTAGTGAGCCTTTGTTTAAGACAACAAGAATTGAAATGCATTCTACTCCCTGTGATTATAGGACGTTTCTAACTAATTCAAGGTTAAAAGCATTAAATTGGTCATAAAATTCAAGTGATTTCCAATATTAGCCTTATTAATCGCACTAAACTCTAATTTTATATTAATATCTACTCTCTCTCACTATCCTTATTAAATATGGACAAGTATGGAAAAAATATTTAATACTCATCAAAACCATCAAATCATTTTATAAAAGGGACCAAAAGTTCCTTTTTGAAGACTTGTAATAAAATGGACGAGAGGGAGTAATTCGGGGAAAAAAAAGGGAGACTCTTAAATAGGCATATCAGTAGTATGAACATTTAAGAGAACCAAGCCTAGAAGCTTAGTTCAGGATTCATATAGACCCTATATTGGAGCCAAATATTCACAACATGAGACTCAAGTTCTATCCAGACATTGCAATGTTTTCATAAAACCCTGAAGGTTTCTGAGATACGAACAGTTAAGAGAATTAAAAACCAAAAGGTAATTCATATCATAGGAGAGCAGAATGTTCATGCAAGTCATATATTAGAATCCTATCATAATGGACAAACCCAATTGCGAAGTATGAGACTTGAGGCTCATCTTGGAAGTTGGAATTATGAAATTTCCAAAGCGGAAGTTAAATGAATTATGTTGGGGTCTCTATGATTCTCTGAATGGTTCATATCAGAGACACTACATCTCACATAAATTTTAGGTAACTATCAATTAAATGAAAAGAAACATATGCAGAGATAGAGAAAAAAGGCGAGAAGTTACCAGGGGTTGAGCAGAGAAGGATGGAAATTGAAGCAGCTAAAGGAAGAGACTTGCGAAGAATTCCATGAGAAGGCGAAGAAGCAGACCAAGAACAATCAATGGGTCTTGTGGTAGGCATTCTGATAAGGAATTTGTGACGAGGGATGGAGGGTTTTGGAGAAATGGAGAAGTTAGTGGATGATGAAATCTGAAAGAAAGAAGATAGCGAAGAAGAACCCATGATTAGCCTCTTCTTCTTCCTCTAACCCTCTGTTATAAAGCGAATGAAAAACTCAGCTAGAAAAGGAGATAAGGGAGAGCAGAGACAGACACGGCCCATACTTGGCCACGGAAATATGGAATCATGCAGACTATGTATGAATTGGTGAGTCTAATAAGCGTGACTCATTTATCATGTATAATTCAGCCAATTACAAATTTGATGCTATGGTGCATATTAAAAAATTAATTTGGTCATAAACTTCTTAATTAATAACTGGCTTTTTAATTGGCAAAAAAAAAAAAATAACTGGCTTTTTAAATGAATCAACACTGTTGCCAACTTCAGGCGAAAACCAAAAGATGCTTCACACGGTTAAAAGTTATGGTAAGGCCGGGCGTGACTGTTTGAGTTGAATTTTCAAGAGAGAAGTACGAATCCTCAAGACGAAGTTGGTATATTTGGAAAGTTAATTTTAGTTTTAAATATAAGACATAATTTTTATATTTATTAATATTTTTTTAATTTATCCTCATTAATAATCCATCAACAATGATCAAGAAGAAAAGGGAATTAATGGAGAAGAGTAAGGTGCTCTAGGCAATAGATGTTATATTAAGTAATTTAACTAACTTCCTTAATCTAATATAATTAAGTAAATATATTTTATATTAAAATCCGGAGGAGATTTTTTTTTTTTTTTTTTTTTTTAATATTGCAACATGCTCGCTTATTTTGAAGCTTTTTTGTTGGTTGACTGCTAAACCCACAGTGCGATGAGTAAAAATGACTTTTTTTCTAAATGTATTTTAAACTTAGCTTTTTTTATATTATTATCTAGTATTCGGTTGGGGATTGCCCCTCTCAACACAAGTGTCTCCTCTAGACTTCGAACTCGAGATCCAGAGAGATTTAATGAGGCTTTACACCATTAGACTAACTCTATATTAGTAACTTAGCTTTTGGTCAAAAACAACTTTACCCCCCCCCCCCCAAGTTATACCAAACATCATGGCTTCAATTAGCTTTTTGGGTTCAAAAAGAAAGTTTTGATGACCTTACCTATTATCTTTTAATTATATAAATTATCATAATTAGCTATTAATAATTTTTAATTTTAAAAGGTCCAACACTTTAGCCGTAGATTTCAAAGTTTTTTTTTTAAGTTGTTAATAACCAACTGTGGTAGCATTTCTAATCTAAATTTCTGTTTAATATGCTAGGTGATCTATCAAAGCATATGGTAAGCTCTCCTTACACAGTGTAATACGATTCATATATATTGACTTCTCTAAAAAAAAAAACAAAGAAAGAAAGATAGTGAATCATTATGTGGGACCCAATAGAAAGGATGTATCAAGCTCAAATTCACTCAAAATTTAGCATTTGTCCTAAGTTTTCTGTCTCCACATTATGAAAGAAAAATTCATAAATTGTTGCTTTTCAACAATTATGTTTATTTTTACTAAAATATATTGGCATTATAGCCAATTCAAACACCCCAACTTTATCAAAACCAGATTCAACGTTGCTTTTTCACTGTGCACCGTGGGCTTTTCCTTTATCAACACTTTCCCAAACAATCTCTAATGGTCCATTTGGTTCACGGAATCAAAGGTATATAATTAAATGAAATGTAATATAATGTAATAATGATTATATGAATTTGTTTGGTTCATTATTAAGGAAAAATGATATACATGTATAAAAATGTTTGGTTGAATTACATTGCATATAATAATATATTGGAATAATATAAAACGAACCAAAATTACCCCTATCTACACATATATGTATATATTGTACACATTGGGTTTAGTGTTTTTTTCATTTTGTGCAGTATACACGTCGGGTTCATAATAACTTATTAATATTTAATGGTGAAAATATTATATAGTGTACAGGTTGAGTTCATGATAATTTTTTAATATTTAATGGTAGGAATATTATTTAATGAGATATTTTAATATTTTTTAATTGTAGAATATAATTTTTTTTGAAATTTTTTAATGGGGGAATATTTTCAAGTTTCTATATTATTAAATAAATTTTTAATATTTAATAGTGTTAATTATTTAATATTTAAAAATGTTTATGGATAAGAACTTTGGTCAATTTTAAAAATGATAGTGGTAATACTATTTTTTTCACTTGATTACAAAATATTTACATCTCATTCTTCAGTCCTAAAGGTATAATCCTGAGCACATCATTTGATGTAATCAGGATTACAAAATATAATCCATTTTATATTACAGAAACCCAGTCAAACACTATAACCAATATGTTGTATTAGGATTACATATGATAATCTCTTATGAAATCAAACCAAACATGCTGTAAGAGTCTTAAGCACACCATTCCCAGCACTAAATTTGACCTAACATTACTCTTTTCCTTGATTAAAAGTAACAAGGAATCACATTTGAGATTAACCATATTACTAAAAATAAGAAAGATTATATGATATTTGATTTTATAAATAGCTAAAATTTATTTGGGAAGATTGGAAAAAATCCCCCATTAAAAATTTTATTCATGAGGACCTACTTATGTACAAGATTTGCGAAGTACTTATACTATCCTTATATAAAAATTTATCAGCAAGTCAATAAAATTTTCAAAAATGAACTTTTTAATCTAGAGCATTGATGTGTCCTTTCAAAGTATAGTTAGATAGCCATTCAAAGCTTAGATTAATTTACTTTAAGTGATTTTACGTCCTACAAATAATGACCAAAAGTTCAAAAATAAGTGGCATTCACATGAATTAGCTGAACTATTGACACAAGTAATAATTTATTTAACAAATGCTTCTTTGCTTCCTCAATAACTTCCCTGAAGGGACGGTCAAAGCTCTCAGGCAATCGGTGAAGGCCTCAATATTCCATTCCTTTCTTCTGCAAACCTGACTACCATTGACTAATTAATGCTTTCACCTTGGCAGTGGCAGGAGGGACATTCAAAATAACCACCTACTTTTTTTCGATATTGTTCCTCATCTTGTTTATGTTCCATTGGAAGACTTCTATAATCAACACACACACACATATATCAATATGTTGATATAACACAAAATATACAAGAAGCTGTTAATTTATAAATCACAGACAATATTGACTAATTCCTCAAATTTCATATAATGCATGACAAAAAGAGTTTAGTTGGAGGAATCAAATATCAAGCAAGAAATGACCATACTAAAAGAACCATGATCATGAATAGTTTCCTTTTGATAGTTAGAAGTATAAAAAGACTATTTATCTAGTCGAAATCTCAAATAATATTTCAACAATATGAACACTTCTCCAAGATCTGTATGTAAAACCTGTCCCTGGGAAAACCAGTCTTCAGTATAACCCCTCTTCATTCACACTGCATTCTCCAATCCTTCAAGATTCCCACAAATCCCTTCTGAGTTTTATTCCTCAAGCATGGTCTTGGCTGCTTCTACCAATGTTGGTCTTAATTCATAAGAAGCTCGACCAAGCACTGTGTATCCTTCCTTGTCCTGTGCATCTACATCAGCTCCATGTCTTATCAGAAGGAAAGCCACCTGGAAAAAGCCTCAGATCATATTATCAAGCCCCGCAAAGGGAAAACCATTGTTGAAGTACCTATAGTTTCCTTCAATTTTTTATCTGTTACAGGTGTGTTCTCCTCTCCTTATTAAGTACTTTAATTTTACTCTGTTAGCATAATTTGCTTTTGTATAAAGGCTAAAATTGCTAATGGAGTGAAGTTACAGGAGCTAATGGTGCTAAGATAATATAATTAAAAGACTTAATAAGATGAAAAAACAAACCGATACCAACTTAAAAAGTGAATGAAATTACAGGTACCCAAAGAATTATATTTCCTTGCAAGCAATCTACTCTATCTATATAGACTCCAAGTTCGACATAAATACATAAGCAAATATCATGGACAAACAATAAATAATCCCTCAAGGTTCACATCCAAGAACCCGTCAAACAAGATTCAGACCTTTATTGTGAAGTGAATGGAAATACTGCTAAAAGTCACATGCACTTGCATAGTACAAAAATATAAGGGAATGTTGCAAAACAAATTCATCAACCTGATTACTTAGCAAGCATACCTCTTTGTTTTGGCAAATCACAGCATTCATTAATGGAGTTTGACCAGCTCTATCAGCAGCGTCAACTTCTGCTCCTTCCTCAATTAAAAGTTCGCACAGCTCAGAATTTCCAGTGCTCGCAGCCCGATGTAATGGGGTGCTTCCAACCTGATTACAGTTAAGCCACACAAGAAGTCACGTATATGAGTGTTCCAGAAAAGTGTGCTTTAAGGAGATAAAACAAACACTAAAAATCCACAAATATCTCATGGCCGTCATTCTTTATAACCTCGTCCTTAACATTGATCTTGGCACCATGGGAGATGAGAATTCCAGCAATCTTCAGCCAACCTTTGCTAGCAGCATAGTGAAGTGCAGTTCGTCCCCCATTATTTTGCAAATTAACATCAGCTTCTGTTGAAAAACATTTGAAATAATTCAAACATATTTTCTACTTTGTAAATGACAAATGTTGAGAAACCTAGGATAAGTGTTACCCAGTCAAAGTAAGTGTCAAGAGATATTTATACTCTAAAAAACAATATTCCAGTTAATATAATGAATAATTTAAAACAAGCCCATCCAATCTCTCTCTCTCAATATAGCAATAATATGAACGATTCCAAATTTGCAAATAGTAAAATATGACGCTTGACATCAGAAATATCAAACAATTACAAAAATATGGACCTTTATCCAACAATGTCTCTACAATTTCCAACTTCCCAATGCTAGCGGCAGAATGAATCGGAGCCCATCCTTCTTCATCGGCACTGTTTATCACTTTTGTGGATCCCTCAGCAGATGCAAGGATCTTCACCACCTGATTTCATATCAAAAGGAAAAAATATAAGATAAAATAGCCGAAAATGATCGCCAAAAAGAAAAAACAAGGATCTAGTGCTGCTACGAAGCGAGCAGCCATAAGGACTCAATTGCTCAAAGGGAAACCAGACACTTTCCAATATGGTTGAGTTCCAGTAATTCCACTCACATTTTTGAGGAAATAGCAACGAGAGGAATCGGATAATAGAGAAATACGAAGAAATAAAGACCTGACAGTGACCGGAGGAAGCGGCGACGTGAAGAAGGGAACGTTCGTCCTCATTTCGGAGATAGAGGGTTTTGGATAGATTCTCCGGAGAGAAAGGTTGGAAGGTTGCGACGTCGCCGTTCTCGGCGGCTTTGAAAAGGTCTGCAGCTTCGATTACTTGTTGCTGCTCTGGTTTTGGACGATCCACTTCCATGTTCATTCGTCACTATCAAACGCAAAGGTGTGCAATGGGATCTGTTATTTCTGGGTTTTAGCATTTCTGAGAGATTTATGGCCTTTACGAAAATAGGTTTATCTTTCAGGGCAAAATTGGAATTTTAAAATTTTAAAAAAAGTCCCATTTAAAATTTAATTGGTGCAAAAAACCTGAAAAATTTTTATGCGGAGAGAGTACTTGGATTATGTGAATTTCGTATACACAGAATTCTCATTTTGCTCCTTCTCACCATTAATTTTTCTGATAACACATGAAATTTTTTCTAATAACCAAAATTCAAATGGGAAAATTTCAAAATTTTATTAAAGTATCATTAATAATAAAAAATCATACTTGGAAAATTTTAATTTGTGAATTGGACCTAATGTTTACAAGGAAATGGAGCTAAATTTTGTCTTTTTTAAAATTAATCCATGAAATAGGAGGGATTATAAATATAACCACCATAACCCAAATCAAGCCAAAAAAATTGAAAATTGAATTTATTGAGAATCCATCACATTCCATTATTAACTTAAATAATTGGTGTAATCACATCTCAAGTTTTTAACCATTTTCTTAATTGAAAAGGAATAAAACCCTCCACCTCCCTTGTACAAAGAAACTACTTTGTGTTGTCATGGCCCAAGTGCATCTTTTAAGCTTTGTTTTTTTTTTTTTTTGGGGCAAAATCTTTTAATCATTTCAGATGCCAAAATTTTCACATTCAACTAAAATTGTCTGATCATCTACTACACTAGAACCTAGTATGCACCATCTAAGTGGTATCGGCACCGGGCACGGGGTCTCTCTATTTCATCTTCTCTCCATTTACCTCCACTAAGGTGAAATGACACTGTTTGCACACATAGGAGGGAGCTGCACGAATTAAATGACAATAAACAAGAGAGTGTGAGTGGATGACGTGTCACGTGTGGGCTCTCCTCTCTCCCTTCCCCAGTTCCCCACCAACCCTTGTTCTTAATATCTTTTATACCCTCTGATTTAATCTCTCTCCACCCTACCTGTCACCACAATTTTTTTCACTTGTTTTTATAAAAAGTAAATAGCAATATAATTTTTTTCTCTAATTATAAAAAAATATTTTTATTACAATATTTATTGTACTTTTTATTCCTGATCTTATGAAAGAAAAAAAAAAATACTCTCTCATTAATAAATGAATCAATTCGGTTAATTTTCTTAAAGGAATTCAGAAAAAAAAAAAATCATTCCCACCTACCTATTTTCTCAAGATCAAAAAAATAAGTTAATTTTATTTAGAAACTTTATATCATAATATATACTATTTAAATAATATTATACAGAATAAAGTTCAAGATGAGAAGCTACGGAGAAGTCAAATGCAGCAATGGAGAATCCTAGAAGCGAAAAGGTTCTATTATATAAATGAATGAGTAAATTGATCTTTATTATGAAATATGTTAAAAATGAAAAATTATTTGTATCAAAATCTCTATCAAATTGAATATCATAATATAAATAATGAAATAAAAATATTTTATTCTAATTGTTCTATATCAAATATAAATATCATAAATTCATAATAGTTGCTATAGTTATGTTTCAATGGATTAAAAGTTCTAAAAGAAAAGCAGGTGGGAATGATTTTTTTCCTGAATTCGTTTAAGAAAATTAACCGAAATGATTCATTTATTAATGAGGAAGTATTTTTCTTTTCTTTCATAAGAACAGGAATAAAAAGTACAGTAAATATTTTAATAAAAATATTTTTTTATAATTAGAGACAAAATTATATTGCTATTTACTTTTTATAAAAACGAGTGAAAAAAATTGTGGTGACAAGTGGGGATGGAGAGAGATTAAATCAAAGGGTATAAAAGATATTAAGAATAAGGGTTGGTGGGGAACTAGGGAAGTGAGAGAGAAGGGCCCACACGTGACACGTCATCCACTCACACTCTCTTGTTTATTGTCATTTCGTTCGTGCAGCTTCCTCCTATCTGTGCAAACGGTGTTGTTTTAGCTTAGTGGAGGGAAATGGAGAGAAGATGAAATGGAGAGACCCCGCGCCAACCATTGTGCTCACTGAAGTAAAGCTAAACAGCAATATCATGGTGGATTCATTATTGAATGATGCAGGCAAATGGTATGGATGGCAGATTGTAACGGAGGAGCTATTTAAATAATTTGTAAAATATAAAAAAATTAATCAAGTTAGTTATTTACTAATAATGTAGATTGGTTTACTTAAAACACTTTCAATCATTTGTTTTGAAAATTATTTCTTTGATGAAAAGTTCCTTTAATGTGTGTAATTAAAAGGGACAGTTAAAGCAAAAAATTATAAATTTATGAGGTAAAGTAAATTGAGAACTTACATATAGTACTAAAACAAATTAATGTGCCAGCTCTTGTACTCCCTCCGGTCCTAATTATAGGACAACATTTAGGAGTTGATCTTGGTCCTAATTATAGGACAAAGTTCTAATTTTTGTCAATTTCTTCCTAAAATATCCCATATTGATATTTTCTCAATAATAATTACACACAATAATAATTTAAGAATACACATATGTATTCTATAAAGTGAGTAATGCTTGCAGCTCATTAATGCCACATACACCTCAATTTTACTGTTTTTTTTAATTTTAAGTTTTAAATAAGGGCATTTTAGAAAAATAAATATAATTAATTAATTTAACTACTATCCTTAATTTCTCCAAAATTAGATAAATATGTCCTATAATTAGAACCAGAGTCCGTAGTTATGATCGAAGGAGGTATTTTTCAAATTATATAGAATCTACCCTTTTGAACATTGGTTTGGTAAGGTTCCTCAACTCTACTCAATCTGGGTTGGGTGGTTTCCATTGGATTTCAGTTGATCCTCCCAACTGGGCTGGTCTTGTGGTCTTTTTTTTACAGGTTCCGTCGTTTTTGGGTAGGTTGTATATGTTTGGGTTTAGCCTTTTTTGTTTCTTGATTATCTTCTGTTGACCTTTTTGTTGTGACTGAAAAGCCCAAAGAAAACTACACAAATAATAATAATAATAAATAATAATAAACAACAAACTATCCCCTCTCACAACAAAGTTTATTCTAAAAGAAATTCTAATATGACAGTTCTTAAACTTATACTAAATTTTAAATAAAGTCTCTATAGTCCCCCCCCCCTTTTTGGATTCTTATTGTTTACTCAGTTACTAGCTACAATCCTTAAGTTTATGATTACCATTACTTTTAGTTGAAAGCATTGATGTGGCACTGATCAAGATCTAATCTTAGAGAGAGAGAGAGAGAGATATGATGATGATGGCCTTGGTTTAGAAAGAAACTTAGGGCTTGTTTAGTCTGAACTCTGAAGGGAAGGGATGGAAGGAGAGGGTATAGAGGGGAAGGGATGGAAGGAGAGCAGATAGAGGGTTATCTTTTTTTATTTGGTTGGAGGAGAGGGGAGGTTGGAGTTTTTAATGATCTATTATTTGGTTCAAGAGGGGGAGGGGAGGGAGAATAATAATTAATTTACCATTCTACCCTTATTTGCTAATAGATGTTTAAAAACTGATATGTTGATTTTTTTTAATTTCAATGAATATAATAAAATTTACAAATTTAAATTTACAAATTTTATTTTTAAAAAAGGAAATGTTTGTTCTCTTCCCTTCTCCTTCAGCTTTTAATGTATATTTTAATTTAATTAAGAAAATAATATATTTTAAAAATTAATTGACAAAGGTCATTGTGCAAGAAGATACGTGTAGCTCCTTGGGAAAAAAAAGAAGATACATGAAGTTGAAGAAAATAACTAATAAGGGATGATTTGGTGAGACAATGAACGGGGTGAGAAGGCAAAGATCTGGTGATGAGCAACGCCTTCGATTCCTCCGCTGGCCACTCTCCTTCTTCATTCTTCTCTCTTCCCCCATCACCTCCTACAAACCTGTCTCTACCTTGCCGCTAGTGACTTCTGCCCAGTCAATGAAGAGACTCGCCGACTCCTTGTCATTTTCACCGTTGATGCTGCCAGAAGGACAAGAACACAACCAAGAGTGCGAGACTGGTAAAGATTCTTCTCTAGATGGTGGATCTAAACTTCTTGTTGGAGAGAATCATCCCTACAATTGGGGCTCACACAAAACTTATGGAAACAGCTTCAATGCAGTAGGGCTGAGGAGTGAAAAAATGGCGAGCAAGGAAGAAAAGGGTGAGAAGGATAACCTAGAAGGGGAACATTTGAAAGAGGGAGGGGTTTTGCAATGGACATTAATGGAAAATCTTAGATTATATGAAGGTAAATTAGTCAAAAAATTTAGCTCCCTCCAAAACCCCTCTAATTTGGAAGAGACTAAAATGAGGGGATGAAAGGGGGTTAAAAGTGGGCTTTTAACCTCCCCTCCCCTCCAAATTTTCTTAACCAGATAAGGGGAGGGAATTATTTTTCCTCCCCTTCCATCCTTGCCCCTCCAATAAAAGACACCCTTAGTAGACGAGGGAGAGAGAAGATGATGGAGGAGGTGTTAGAAGTGAGATGCAGAAGCCACATCAGTACTTTCAACTTAAAGTAATGGCAATCATAGATGGAAAGACTGTACCTAGTGGTAATTTAGTCAACAAAAAGGATCCAATAAAGAAAAAAACACCACCGGTACCTTATTCAAAATTTGGTAAAAATATAAGGATTGCCATATTTGTTTTACCCCTTTTTTGGGTTACCAAATTTAGTTACTTTTCTTACCTTTAGATTTACACTATTCATTAGTATATAAATTAATAACAACTAGCATTTACTCCCCCATAGGTTGCACAGGGAGAATGTTATTAAGGGAAAAACTTAGTTTTCATTCAAATAAATTCACTACACTAACCTAAGTTGAAGGTATATTCTATTTAAAACAATATAATTATGAAAGAAAATAATTAATTGAATAAGAGGCGAAGTAAAATATATCTTGCTCTATTGACATGGAGAGTTAATATAGCAATAGAATATGATCTACATAGATTCTATCTGAGATACAAATATATGTACAATATATGTAAATTGATTCTAATTATTTGAGTACACTTTTTTTGAAGATAAACAATTGATTATAATTGTTTAAAAGTAGGCTTTTATAGATATAAACTCAACATGACGTATTTATTGTCCATTTTGTTGATTGTTATGGCAAAAGATAGAGCAATTATTATTTTGAGAACTAAATTTTGCATTAACCAAACTCAATTCAATAAACAAATCTTAGTGTGATATATTCACATCTTCTATGCTAATAGATATCTCAAATTCCATATGAAGTTCATTATTAACATTTGTTTTAATTGCAGGTAAGAAAACAATTATGATTTTCTAAGTGTAACCAATATCTTATAATCAAAGTAAATTTTGCACTGAAGCTTGTCCATATTGAACTAGTTTTTGCATTTCTTTTTCTTCAATTATTTTTATCTCATACTTTGACAACCATACTATTTTTATTAAAAAGATATAATAGAATATTATCTGAACAACAATAACTATAGCTATAATGTAATTAACAATGACAAATTAAACTGTGAAAGGAACTCAAAGAAAATTATTAGCATCAAACTCAAATTGGAAATATAAGTATTCAGAAGTTTAATTTTGAGGTTCACAACTAATGAATAGCTCCAAAATCCAGATAATTTTAACAAACTCAACTTCAGAAGATGGTAAGCAAGCAAAATGAGAATATGCAAAAGAACAAAAGGGGACTCAAAAGCAGAGAAAGGGAGAAGCATCATACTAAAACTGGAAACGTAAGCATCCAGAAATTTAATTTGTAGAGTTAACCAAAAGTTTTACAAAAACTTCCCTACTTGCCTTTCCTCATCTTTTCTTATCCACGTGCACCTCAAAATGTAGATGAGCCCTTTGTTGCGAAAATGATGAAACAGTATGGTGGGTACTTTATTGACTCATAAAAGGACTTGCAAGCTTGATTAAAGGACATATTACCATCATCGTCACATTTGTCTCTAAGAGACATTTATGGCATCCGTTTGATTCTTAACTGCATCAAATTCATAAACTTTAAAACCTTTAAAGGCAATACAAAAAATTATGGAGAGGAAAATGAAGAATACAAAGGGAAGGATAGAGAGGCAGGATGAAGAAATAAAAGATGAGATCTTGTGAGAATCATGACAAAGAGGGTTCCTTAGAAGAACATAAACGAATCCGTCTCAAACTCCCTACCATCACCATCACTTCCTCTTCTCTGCGTCCACCTCGTCATTGCCATCCCTATGGATGCTTCTCCACCGATATCATCGCTAGGTCTGCCCATAAATTGTTTTGGGCTAAATAAAGTTTCTTTAGCTCTATTTTGTTCTTCATTGTTTAGCTTTTCCAAAATTAAAAATTTGATTAATTAATTGGGTTTACTTGTGTTTTATCCCATGCATGGTCTAGTTAAACAAATGTTTATTTATTGGGTTAAGGTACAAAAATACCAATGAGCTTTTATCCACAGTGTGCCCAACACCATATGTTGTTTGGTGATGTAAAAATACCCATAAATTTTAAAAATAGAGACAAAAATACCAATTCTGTTATCTAAACCCAACATCTGTTAACTTATTTTGGTGGGGCCCATAATGATATCCAGGACAACATAATGTTATCTTTGATACCCTTCGGCCCAAAGTTTTAAAAGTCGGACCGAACGTCGAGCTAGAAAAGCAAACGAGTAATTGTTCAAACTGTCGAACCGTTTGGTCAGACCGGTGATTTAATAAATAAATTAAAAATAATATTATATATGTATATATTAATAAATATTGCTTTGAAAAGTGAATTAAACAAACTCCTTTTTTAAATTAAATAGAGTACAAAATTAAGCCTCAATCTTCTTTTCTTATATTAAAAAGTTAAAAGATAATAAGAAATTAAAAAACCCTTCGTTGTATCAGCTTGTTAGTTGGAAAATAACCTAACCTATTAGATAATTGCAGTGGTTTTGATTTTTTAATTTTTATTAAAAGAAATATTAATTTTTCACCTTATATTCCAGGAGTCAAAAAGCAACTACCGATCCTAAATATAATACAGAGTTATTTTTTTAAGAGATTAAAGAAGCTAAATAAGTTATTTAATCATATCATATGTTGTACATCATTAGACTATATATATTAGTTTATAAAGTTGGCAAAATAGTTTGGAGAAAAAAATGATAAAAACAAATATTTTAAAGTAATTTAATTAGCTTTCTTAATATCTCTAAAAAAATCAATTCTATTTTATATTTAGGAATGGAGGGAGAATCTATCAACAAAAAAAAAAAGTAATTATATGATTTCACCAAAATTCATAAAATACCTAATTTTATTTGCATAATATATGTACCCTACTATAAAATTTATACTTACTAGAACACCTAATCTACATGATTAGACATAAGCGTTTCCCTCACGTATAGTTGCATAGGCAGCACAACAGTAGTTATTAGTCACAGCTTCACAACACATCAAATGCAAATGAATATTTGAATATATTATATAAATATTTAATATTTGTATTACTTTTTCTACAACTCTCATTTATTTTTCTTCTACATTTCACTATTTTCTAGGCAAATAGCCACTGCCTCTCTGATTAGTTTGGTCTTCCCACACAACCTTCCTTACTTTCTCTTGCTCTCTGGTTTCATTTTGTTTGGTAAGTTATTTCGTTTTCACTTCTCTCTCCCATTTTTCTACCGACAATAGTGATGAGCACATAAATATTAGATTGAAGATAAAACCCACACCATAGTCCAGGGTCAACGGTGACAATGGAAGAGCAAAAGAAGAGATGGGAGGGATGAAGATCTAGACAAAACACAAGGTTTTTTTTTGTATGTTTTTATAGTGTAATCGAGAGTGTTTTTAATTTGCTAAAACATAAGGCTTGGACTTATTTTTCCCAATTTCTTTCATTTTTTTTCTTATTGATTCCCCCACCACTTTAGACTGTTCGATTCTTGCTTATCCGTTCCAATTTCCGGCCTAAAAGCGGTTTTTGAGCCAAAAATGGCTTTTCCCCGGTCCAAAACGGCTTAACCTTCAAAATGGCCCTCACCCTAAAAACAAGCCGTTGCCACCTCTAGCCAACGGTCTAGCCGGCCGGATCGTCCGGTCTAGTTCAACTCTCAAAACATTGCTTCGGCCTCAACCCTCTAAGAAACTTACCATTATCTTCATCACTCTTCTTCTGTAGAATTCATCAACCACCATCAAGTTTAAATCAACAAAAACTAAATCAAAAACTAGTTAAGCATATATAATCTCGTATCAACAAACCCACCCAGATGAAGTTTTAATCAAGTCGAAACAAAAAACAAACAAACAAACTTAGATTATGAAGATAGAAAAAAATCTTCTGATTATGCAAAAAGATCTAGAATACTGATGCACAAACCTCACTCTTAAATCTGAGCCTTCAATTAGAGACGAAATTCAAACTTCTTACTCATATCAAACCTGTTGGCAGAGGCAAAAGAAGAGAACGAAGAGAAAGAGGACGAGGAAGATGAAGGACAAGAATCACTTTCAGCTTCTTCGAGTCTCGACTGTAGATCCATTATCATTAGAGAACAATTACTCCCAGCTTCTTCAACCGACTACACTAGTAACTGTCACTGTGATTCTCTATCTTGTGCTCCATTAGTTTTCCCTTTGGTAGTGACGACACCCATGAGTTCAAGAAATCAAAGGAAGTTGAAGGGGGTGAAGAGGCTTACTTCAGCAATGATGGCTTTGAGTTGTGCTTGGGTGAGATTTCTGCTGAGAGAGCAAATAGATCCCAAACTCCGAAGGGGATGATCTGTCCATCTTCACTGCTGACTAAATGGCATCATTGCTTGGAAGAGAAAAAGAAGATGAGGTGCAATGATGGATACGATGGTGGTAAAGTAACTGGAAAGGAGGATGAGGAAGAGGAAGAGGTTGTGGCCTTGTGGGTGAAGGGAGGATGTCGTGAGAGGGGAGACGGTAAAGAAGTTTTATTTTTTTAATAGGATTATTTTTAATTTTTTTCTTTCTTCCATTGCCAAGTAGGATATTATTAACTCACATCACCATGCACATCAAGCTTTTTGGTCAAACATAGCATTATCAACAGTCAATGTTACTTGGATTAACGACACTAGTATTTTTGCCCATATTTTTAAAGTTTATGGGTATTTTTGCTCCTCTAAAATGCATATGGTGTTGGGTGCACTTTGGGTAAAAATTTATGGGTATTTTTGCATATTTATTTACCCTTATTTATTTATGCACCACTTGATTGTTTAAATATAGGAGAAATTAATTTCAGCAATTTTAACATTATGAAAAATTGTTTGCAAAATTTATTTTCATGCGTTATGTAATTGTCTAAATACTTGGATAGTCAATTTTAGGCAATCATATAACTATTTGAATTTCCAAAGTGATATTTGAGATGTAATGTGCTGAAATTAGCTTTAAAAATTTTTTAGGTGCATAAAATAATGGGAGAATTTAATATTTGATTATTTAGTTACATTTTGTTTATCAAACTAATTGATTCAATTCTCATTGAAGTTTTGAGAATATTTGGAATTTAAATGCACAAGATTGATATTTGTGATTGACATGCATCTTGTGGAATAGCTATAACATTCTTAGTTGAATGCGTAAATAATCACTTATGTGTTTTAAAATATCAACTCTAATCAATAAGTAATATTAATCTAATTAAAGTGAGAGGATCCAATTTTGTTGTTTAGTCACTTATGTTGATTAAATTAGTTGGTTAAGTTTTCCATTAAGTCGTGCATATGCAGAATATAAATGCATGTGATTGATATTTGTTATTAGCTTGCAAATTAGAGGATTAGCCATAGCACCCTCTTATAACATGCAAGCATAATCACATATGAGTTTTAAAATATCAATCTATTAAGGTGAGTAAACTTGATTTATTCACATAAATTATTTAAGTGATTAAATTAATTAATTATGATTCTCATTGACAATTGTGTGTCTGTATAGAATTTAATTGTACATATTTGATATCTGTAATTGGCATACATATTTTGTTTAAGCAGTAGTCACAACATCCTTATACATATATTGTATACATAGTCCATCACATGAGACATTATGGTATCAATTATGGTTAAATGTGCAATTAGTATATACACAATAGATTGACGTTCTTGTGATGAGCATGTAGAATTAAAGAGTAGCCACATCATTCTTACGTTTATATATGCAATCTATTTTGTTTTAACCAACACAAAGCATCACATAAAGGTTTAAAGACATTGATTGTAATTAAATATGTGGTCATAATTAATCTTTAGCCACATATAGATAATTATAATTGCATATTTAATTAGGGTTGAATAGAATGATATTGTATTTTCTAAGTAGCCCACAGGTATTAGGAAATATAACTGTATTGTAGTTTTATCAATTCAAGATAAATTCAAGCTATGCTAATGTTTTTGCCCATATTATTTGATTATTCTCAATATTATATGATTATTTTTTTGAATAAAATATCTCTTGATTGTAGCCCGCACGTGAGTTAGATAGGGCTTAGGTTTAGGATTACCTGCTTGGTCGGTAAGTCATTTCAAACTTTGATGGAAGACTATAAATAGCATAGGTTGGGTTTGAGCAGTAACATAAAAAATATGTACTTGCTCCCTGAGGGTTTTCTAACAGGTAGTAGCTATTCCCAGATCATTACTGTGCCCAATCTTCTTGTTAGAAGAGACCCTGATTCTTTTCTACTAATACTTTTCTATGATTGTAGTTGTCCTAATTTTAGATTGAGAACTTTGTGGATTATATCTTCAAATTATTTAGCATGGTGACATGTACTTAAAATTTTAAGTCTTCCACTGCAACTCTAATGTTCTAGAAATTTCATATGCTCATAGAGTTTTTATTTCGAGCAAAATTCTAACATTTGATATGCATATTTTCTTCTAGATGATAGTTACATCAAGTTCCTTATATCCATTACATCAAGTTCTTCAATCACACATGACCATGTGTCTTATTTTTTCTATATAAGTTTATAGTTAAATGATAATAATTAAAAACTAGGACATATAGTTAGATGTAATTGGAGAACTTGATGAAATGAATATAAAGAACTTGATCTAAGTATTTTCCTTTTCTTTCATATCTCCTTAAATCACATATATCATGTTGGAATTTGCTCTAAATAAATAAAAAAAATCATATGGGCATATAAAATTCCTACAATACCAGAGTCGTAGTAGAATACTTAAAATTACAAGTACCTCTCGCCATGCTATAATTTGAAGATGCAATCCACATAGTTCTTGATCTAAAATAGGGGCAACTGAAATTATAGAAAAATATTAGTAGAAAAGAATCATGATCTCTTCTAACAGAAAAATTGGACACAGTGATGATCTGAGAGTAGCTGTCATCCGTTAGAGAAACCTCAGGGAGCAAATACCTATTTTTCTATGTTACTGCTCTAACCTAAACTATGCTATTTATAGCCCTCCCTCAAGGCTTGAAATAGCTTATCGGCCAAGCAGATAACCCTAAACCGAAACCCCGTCCAACTTACTTGTGAGCCGCAATCAGGAGATATTTTATTCAAAATAATAATAATATAATATTCATATAGAAAATATCTAGAACATTTAATTTTGATCAAAATAATAAACTAGCAACATCCAAAATATCCTTAAATGATCAATTAGTAATTAGGAAATATATCTAGATATAATCTGAATAATAACATTTAAGAGAATAAAAGGTATAATGACTCATGTTAATACTAAAATAAATTGAAGATCCCTTACACCTAAATTAATGGAGACATCTCATGCCATTATAATTCATAAAGAATCATTTTATAGTTAACACACAATGCAATAACATTTATGAGAATTTTTAAATTAATCATTTAGCCCATTGACTTTACCCTATCCTTTACATACCCATAACAACTAGCTCTTAATTTTTTATTTTTGGTCGAAAAACTAGCTCTTAATTGAGACTAATGCATTGAGACACTTAAATTAGATCTCATAACAGCCCAATGCATAGAGACCCAATCCGAAAATTTGTTGAGGAAATTAAATTAAAGGAAAAACGCAATAAGCCCAACACATATGGCCCAGAACTGAAAAGGCCAGGGGAAAACAATTCCCAAGCCCAAACACTGCCTCAGCCCATAACAGGATAAACCAAATGAGACAGAATAAAAACAGTAATTTACCCGTTCTTAGTTCAACTTGTGAAGGGGTCGGACACTCTCATAAAAAAGAGAGGGTTTGATCCTGAAGAAGTCTACTTAGTTGTGGTCCAGTCGAGATGCTAGGGTAGGTATCCTAACTTGGAGTCTTGCCCTTAGATCATGGGTGAGCCTAACCCCTTTCTTAAAAATTTTTCATCCAAAAAAAAAAAAATAATAATAATAATTTGTGTCCACTTCCAATGATCCCAAGGCATATGAAGAGGCAAATGCTAAGATTCATAAATCTAAAACACAAACGAATTCTGAAATTTTCTCCAAAGAAACAAAAAAGGAAAATGAGTGTTTATGAAAGGATAAAGAAAACAACCTCCTCACGTTCAATGTCCAAAATCTCACAGACGTGAATTTATTTAGAATAAATAGATCAAAGGCGTTTTTCTTTATTTTCTTTTCTCCAACAATCAAAGGCCTTTTTCGATGCCTAGTAAACCAAAGCACATAATGATGCAAATAAAAGGATTAATAAATGTACGGACATTAAATATAAGATATTAGCTCAAACTCACATATGATGCTCAAAATTATTTTTTTTTCTTCAAAAGTTTTTGAAATAGAAAAAATAAAATAAAACCATAATACATCATATTAAAAAAAAACAGGCAGAGGGAGATATGAAATATCACAGGATTTGCTCTAAATAAATAAAAAAACAATATGGGCATATAAAATTCCTACAATACTAGAGTCGCGACGGAAAAATTAAAGTTATAAGTACCTCTCACCATGTTATAATTTGAAGATGCAATCCACAAAGTTTTCAATCTAAAACAGGGATAAATGAAAATCATTGAAAAATATTAGTAGAAAAGAATTAGGTACACAGGGAGTAAGTACATATTTTTCTATGTTTTTACTCTAACTTGGCATATGATATTTATAGTCCTCTATTAAGACTTGAAATAGCCTACCGGCCAAGTAGGTGACCCTAAACCTAAGCGCTACTCAACTCACGTGCGGACCACAATCAGAAGATATTTTATCCAAAGCAATAATCAGATAATATTTAAAATAATAAAATAATATCTAGACATTTAATTTTGATCAAAGCATATGCTAGCAATATTTATAATATCCTTATATCATCAATTAGTAATTAGAAAATATATCTAGATATAATATGAATAATAAGGTATATTATCTTTTTAATAAAATACTCCTTCTGTTCCTTAATATAAGATATATTTACTTAATTTAATGACATTAAGAAAGTTGGTTAAGTTAGTTAATAAGACTTGTAATTTTTAAAACAGCCTAGTCACCTTTCTTAATTCTCCCATTCTTTCCCCCTCCTTGATCGTTGTCGAGGGAGCATCAATGGGTGCAAAACCTCTGCATTTAATTTGTGGTTCATTTCCCTCCATTTCGCTAATCCTGACCGTTAATCAAATCTAAAGGTGATAAATGCACAAAAACACACCACAACTAATACCTATAAAACACATATTATAATCCACCTCCTCTCCATCATGCAGTTTTCCCTTCCATGCTCTCTCTCTACTCCTTCTATCTCTCCAATTTTTCTCAATCCACAATCTTATTTAAAACTTCTCTTCTTTTCTTTTCCCATCCGCTCTTATCCTTTACTTCTTTCATAATCATTGGATTAAGATTTAATGGTCCATATTCAATATTTTATAAAATTATTATTACAATGGAAAGAAGGATGTGAAGGAAATGGAGAGAAGGATGGAAAGAAAATATTAAATGTGTCCCATTAGATGTTAATCTAATGGTCATGAAAGAGGTAAAGGATAAATAAAAAAAAGAGAGAGAAGTCAAGTTCATTAGTTTATTTTGAAAGTGGAAAACCTTCTACATAATCTTAATCCAAATTGACCTCATTTTTTTGTCAAAAACTGAACTCATTTCTTGTCTTAGACTTGAACTATTGTGCAATTCCAACATTGATATTCCTCTGCAACATGTCAGGGTCCAAACTCGAAACCATAGTTTGGGTATTCCTTCCTTGGTGGCTATATTTTTCCTCTTTGTATCTACTACAGTAATTGCTCCTGCTTCTACATTCAAATAATTACTTATATTATTCTTATGGGAATCCACGAACAAAACCTTACTAATAATATATAATAAGATAGGAAGAACCATGTGAATCTGGAGATGGCAAGGCAGAGAGAGGCAGAGAAGAAAAAAACGGACAAATGAGTAGAGAGAGAGAGAATGGAACAAAAAACTGCTGGATTGGGGAGATTGTAATGTGTATTGTGGAGGTATTAACTATGATGTCTTTGTGTCATTTCACCGTTAGATTTTATAAATAGTTAGAGAAACGAAGGAAAATGGACTATAAGCTAAATGGAGAGATTGCATGCCCAGCATTAATAAAGCTAAATTAGAAGAATAATGATAAATGTAAAATTTTTGTCTTATAATTAAGATCAATTTCAACTTTTTAAATATATCTTAGTGTTCGTTTGGAATAACTTATTTTTAGGTAATAAGTGTTTATAAATTGTGATTCACGGCATATGAGACAAGTATGTGAGAAGAATTTTACCTTGGCTTACATAATAAGAACTGATTCTCTAAAATTAAGTGATCCCAAATATAACTTTATATAAATAAGATGTAAGAAAACCACGGTGAGCCGCTTTACATCATCTGGCCGGGGTGGGGAGGTATCGAGGGATATATTGATTTTTTTAATTTTTTATTTTACAAGAATTTACTCGTTCCACAAATTGACACCGTACATGCATTTCGTTTGTGGTTCGCGCAGACGGCATCGCGCTTTTCCTGCGAGAGGAAAACGGTAAAAAAAAAAAAAACAGAAGAAAAAAAATACATCGTCGCGCTTTTGCGAAGCGTCGTAGTGGGAGAGGGAGGGGGGAAGGAAGATAACCGATCTCTCTATCTCTCCTTTCCTCTTCCTAATTTCGGATTCCATTCTGATTGGCTCGGAAATTCTCAGTAAAATCTCTTTAGATTTGGTTTCAAATCCATCTACTGCTGATACTTTTTGGTAATGATTTATTTGTCCAATTGATTTGTTTTTGGTCTATAAATTCTGTAATAGTAGTTCCGTACCCATTTTCTTTTTCGCCTTAATTTGCTAGTTTAAGCGGAAGATGGTGTGAATTGAATTGTTATGTATTATCTGTCATTTGAACTGCGTTTCAAGCCAATTATAATTTTGTTTGGGGATCTCAAGATTTCTTTACTATAATTGTTGTTATTTGTTTTAATTGAGGTGTTTATGATGTTATTTCGAGGGTTAATAAGATTCCATAACTGGCTTCTCATTGGCAGAATGATGATTAAGCTAGACTTACTCCTAGACTCATCATATTGATAGTACTCTCGCTTAGTTTAAGAGCTATGAATCAGATCTTCAAGAAGCGAAGGTGTTTTTTTAATATAGGAAGTACCTGAAATCGGGCTTTCAGCTTTGAAGGGAATTGCTTTACTTTAATTACTAGGCAACTTTTCTTAATTGTCTGGATTGTAAGAATATTGCAACAGTTCTCATCATCTGTTTCATTACTGAGGATGTGTTATAAAAATGAACTTCTTCCCACAAGTGCATTTTTTCCACTCACAAGGTGCATAATTTTTCCCCGCAATTTGTATTTCCTGTTTAACAACAATGCACTTTAGGATACAAATTAATTTGTGGCCGTTTTTTTGTAACCTTAATCTTTTTATTAAGTTGGACATGCCTTGGATGTCAAGAGGCAATGTTTTGAATTTGTATTTTTAAAATCTCAAATCTACACTGACTATGGTTAGATAATAAATTGTTACCTTGTCAATCGTTCTTTTTGAACTCTATATCTTCAGGTGGCATGATTGGAAAGGCTTGATTATAAACAGCAGAAGACTGATAGTCAAAAATCAGTTTCATGACTATGTGATTGTGCCAGACAATGACTTATGGACTGATATTTGAGTCCTTGATGCTCTTTCCTTGACAAAATTGCTTGTCCTTTATAATGTGGAGTTTTGTTACAAATCCATTGGCAAATAATAGAGGGAAAGGAAACTTGAGAGAGACAAGCCAAACTTGTTCAGACTGCTCAGATGATGAGGTCTTGTCTAATGCCAGCAAAGATGAAGGGTTGGAATGCCCCATATGCTGGGAATCCTTTAACATAGTTGAGAATGTGCCTTATGTCTTGTGGTGTGGACACACTATCTGCAAGAATTGCATTCTGGGACTTCAGTTGGCGGTTTTGAAACTTCCCGCCCAACAAATCAAGATCCCATTTTTCATTTCTTGCCCATGGTGCCAGCTACTATCATTCCGATTGGTTTATAAAGGAAATCTGAAGTTCCCTCGTAAGAATTTTTTCCTTCTTTGGATGGTTGAAAGCCGGAATGGTGATAGATATAAGCTTGTTTCTTCCAATGTGGACAGCCAACCAATATGCTCTCCCATGAGCAACTTTCTTCAAGGAAATCAAGCTTCTAATTGTAACCTTAGAAGACACCCAATAAATCTTGGTTCTGGGCAAAGGGAGTCCGATGGTAATGATGGCAGTAGGGATGGGACTAGACGCCCTTTTTCCCTTAATAAATCTCTGGATTTCTTCATTCATGTTATATCCAAATTCCCATTGGTTGCCATTTTTCTTCTGATTGCCTTTTTTGCAGTTCCAGTTAGTGCTGTTATTGTATCTATTTACTTGTTACTCACCATAGTTTTTGCTATCCCTTCTTTCCTGGTATTGTACTTTGCATACCCTACTCTGGAGAGGTTGGTCAAAGAAATAATTTCTTGAGATATGGCTTGACTTTATTATTTTTGTTCATTTGAAGGTTTTTGTATTTATATGTTTTTTTTGGTAATGTTCTTCTCAAATCAACTTTGGGTGAAACTTTTGTGAGCAGCTCACTAATGTTGAACTGGGAAATTGATTGTGATTACTTTAACCGGCAGAGGAGAACTAATTAATGCATAAGATAAATTTTAAGTGATTAAAATTTTCATGTACCAAAAAATTGAAGTTATGCAAGTTCAGAAATTTGTTTAATGTCTTATGCCTAAGTGCATTTTTGACTTATATCGAAGACCGAGGGTCTTTATGTAATTGGTTTCCACTTTCAACCCCCCTGGAGGTTCCTTTTTCAATGTCACAAAAAATCATCAAATGTTCTTTCTGTGGCTTAAATTCTTAAGGTTTGGATTGGCCATTAATTGTGGCATTGCTTATTGTAGCCATGTTATGACACCATTTTTGAAAAGCTTTTAGAATACTTTATGAAAAACATATAGGAATCCCTATAAGGGATGTAAGAAGCTAATGTAATGTTGCCGAAGTGGGTATTTTAGGCAGTAAGGTCAACTAACATTCATTCTTATGAATTTTTATTAGCTTCTTGCATTAAAGATGACCACAACTATGTATTTCTGTTATTTTAGTGTTAGACACCAATGGCACCTTTGTATACAGATTACATCACGTAGCGATAAAACGTTTGCTTATTAATCACACTTTCCCTCTGAATATTTCCTCTAGCATCTCAGAGGAGTGGTGGTTATATTGAAAAGTAATATTGTCTAACTTGCTACTTAGCATCTTAGTTTCTGGACATCTTAAGTAATTTCGGATACAACTTCTTTCTGTGGAATAATTGCAGCTTCTCGTATAGTTTTGCATATTGTGTGGATTTGATATGGTTTAGTTCCATGCATGAATTGCTTAATAGAGGGAAAAGGAAAGAATTATAGATACAATAATAATTGAACGAAGTATCTACTATGGCCCCAAGCCATAGATATTATATTAATGGTTATCTTAGAAACAGGAACATGGACCCCGAAGCCTTCCTGTTGTTCTGATTCTATTTGCCTTTTCAATTGCTTTAAGCTCTTCCTTCCTCCGTTTTGCATCTGCTTGTGCTCTTGCTCCTCTTGCAATCTGATCAATACGGTTCAAGTCATCTCGAAATTTGTCCATGGCTTTCAGCCTTCTTTGCTCCATTTCACTCTGATATTTCAGAAAGCCCATTAGCGCACACCATGTAATATCATTGTTAATCATAAAGTTCAAATGAGTAAAACCTCTTGCAAGTTCAGCTTGTGTTTTGCTTCCTTCCTCTTCTTATTTTCCCAGGAATGTATTGTCTCTTTCAACTGGTCATACCTGACAATTATTTTTATTAGAGTATGAAATGTTTAACACATTCAATGTAAAGAAATTGCATGAAGCAAGGTATTTGCAGTGTATATTCAAGAAACTTCAATATGACACTATTGTTAAGCACCTTTGTTTGATCTTTTCAAGCTCAGCTTTCTCCCAGGCATCTGCTTCTGTTTCCTTGGTGACTGGTTTTGTTGAAGTCAGCGGCTTCACAGATTCAGATTGTACTGGTGCAGCAACTTCTGGTGCTGCGGTGTCAGATTTCGTCTTTAAGAGCTCTTTAAATGTCTTCTTTGATGGCAGACGGGCGGTGGCCTTTTCATCTCTAGCAGGTGATGTTGGCTCCTTCTTCCCTTGGCCATCTGTGAATTTGAATGAATCTGCATTTGATTCAAACTTATTAATCTAATTTATTTCCCTTCCAAAAAGCTGACATTTTTTTTACAAGGGACAAAATGCTTTGGTCCAAGCACTGTCCTTTAGGTTAGGTAAACAAGGCTGAAGTTGGATAGTCCTAGTGATTGTTGTGTGTTCGTATATATTACCTGAGAATCTCTTGGATCCGCCAGTTTGGGAAACTGGAGCTTTTGGGCCATCCATTTTGCTTCTGGTCTTTGTTAATGATCTCTCTGTCTTTTTCTGTTGTGGGATTTCTGGAATCTCTTGGTTGCTAGCTGCAAATGCAGCAGCTGCTATAGCCGTGACATGTTCCAAGTCTCCAGATTCATAACTCCGATTCATTTTCTTTATGAATTGTCTCTGAAACCAATTCTGACGCTTCTTCTTCTCTGCGAAAATTCCCCACTAGAATATGTCAACATTAGCCTCACTGATTATTTATTCAGGAAAAAAGAAAACAAAATAAAAATACAGCAACCCCACTGTGTTCTCTTATTTCTCAAATAGACAGTTTTCTATCTTGGGATACGAGGAAGTGTTTATTAGATAACAATTTCTTCCCTTTCCTTTTATCCCCTTATCCTTGTTAAAGGATATTGAATAAAAAATCTGTTTATCATTTTTTTGGGTTCAAACAATGATACTATTAGTTTCCTCATACAAATAATTAAGTTCATAGAATGAAAGAAAATTCTTTACCTTCATAAGATTGCATTTTCTGTATTGAGGTTTTCTGATCTCTGCTCCTACCCAGATCACCTTTTTTCTCTGGCTGTGAACCTTCAAAACTTGACCTAACCAACGTGCACAGCCAAAAAGATGATAATTATGATTCTCATATTAGTGTTAGTTTCCTACTGAACTTCAATTTCTCTTTATGATCATAAATTTGATTGAGAGAACCTTCCTTGATAACGACAGAGATTATGCAATCTTATTGGCATAGCCACTTGGTTTTTTGTCTCTGGGCTCTGTATGTGATAGAAGATCATGCAGAGTAGGGAATAAAGAGTCAGAATAACTAACCTTGTTCGGAGAATTTCTCCGTTGTTCTACACCAAGAACTTGTTCTGAGGTTTCAAATTCAAACCTTTTTGTGATGAATGGCTTATGACTTTGTTATAATAAGCTAGTTGGCTTTCATGAGGAGGAACCCAGACAAAAAGGCGAAACCTTTTTAAGGTATTGCCAACGGCTGAGGTTTGAAAGGACTGGAAGCAAAGGTTAGATATATACTTTGCATGTTTTGTCTGGTTTTCAAACTCAAAGAAAGTGTCTTTTGGATGAAGATTGGTATTTTTCTTTCCTTTCTTTGGAGGCATGCTTATTCAATGTATTATTTGATCTGCTCCTCCACTCAAATATTAATCTAAAATATAAAATTTACTATTTGAAAGTTTAATATTGCTAACCTGTCAAATTCTGCACCATGCACAATAGGCCTAGTTTTTTATGAATGTAAACAGAACCTGGGTTGAAAATAAATTTAGATTCTGTCCTTTTTCTTTTCTTTTTTATTTTTTTGGGAGAAGATTATATTCTGTCTTTGGCTTTAACAATTCGACCGATATAGCTGTGTAAAGATTCTGTTGCAGCCTGAACCAAACATGGAGTATAAGACGAAGGCAAAAAAATTTGCCTTTTTTAAAAAAATCTCAATGGTGAGTTTTTATTTTTTATTTTTTTTTGATACAAGAAGGAGAAATTTCTTAAAAAAATCAGCCTACATCAATAGGAATACTTTGATCTAGCTCCAAAATAGCTGCTAGATCTGACAGTAAACACAATATTGGGTGAAACCTTATCACAACAGATAGAGCCTTTTTTGTAAGGAAGTTAGCGACACGATTTGCGTTTCTAGGAACGAATTGTAACTTTATATTCCAGTCATGTTGCAACATTAAACAAATTTCTTCTATAATGTTAGCATCTAGATAGCTCTGGCAATCCCCACCATTTATTAAATTAAGAACCTCTTTTGCATCAGTTTCTAACACCACTTTATGCTTCTCTTGATCCCAAGTTGTCTTCAATCCTAGTAAGACACCCCACAATTCAGTGGTAATGTGATCACCAAACCCTAGTCGGTGCATGAATGCCATGATAAAATTCTCGTTAGCCTCTCGACTAATTCCTCTGCACCCAGCTCTCGTGTAACTTGTAAAAGCTCCGTCCACATTTACTTTAGGCCAACCTTCATCTAGTGTCACCCATCTAGCCTCCCTATTTGTGATTAACATGCCCTGAAAGTTGATTCCGGCTAGTTGCTTGCTTACCTTTTTAAAGCTAGACAGAATTGCATGAGCATGATTCCACAAGCACTCATTGCTCTCATTCTTATGCTCAAATAAATGTCCATTCCTCCTTTTCCATAATAACCAAAATAAAGTAGCAAACCAGTCACCCCACTTTGGATGTCAAATATTAACATTCAACCACTCCTTTAGGTTAAGATCGAAAAACCTGTGGTCTTGTGGCAATGTTATCATTTCCATCCACAGACGTTTAGTTTTAGTGCAGTCCCGCAGCACATGCAACATATTTTCTAGGGCTTTTTTACACCAACCAAACACATAATCAACACACATACCTCTCCTATATCTCTCCATGTTCATAAGAAGCTTGTTATGAGCAACGAGCTACATAAATGTTTTACATCTTGGGATGGAGTTCAGCTTCTAGACTTTCTGCCATAATACTTCCCCATTCTCTTGTTCATTTGCAATAACAGTATATGCAGATTTCATCGAGAAATTTCCATTTCTTTCGTGCTTCCATCAGACGTTCTGTCTCTCATGGTCAAATTCAACACCCTCCTGTACAAATTGCCATGCCGCTTTGATCCCGACCCACGTATTTGACCCGTCCTTTCCAGGTCAATTTGAGGTATTATATTATTTCCACATTTATATTTGCTTCTAATAATTCTTACCTATAGTTCATCTTTCTTCATAATGAGATTCTATCCTAATCTGGCCATAAATGCTTGGTTTTGAGTCCGAATATGTCTTAACCCCATACCACCATTAACCTTTGACTTACAAATCATGTCCCATGATACAAGATGATTTTTTCGCTTTTCTTCCGTTGTGCCCCACAAGAAGCTCTGATTTTTACGATCAATCATGTCACACGAACCAATAGGTAATGAGGTTGTTTGCATTCTATATGATGGGATGGCGGAGGTAACTGATCTTACCAAAGTAGTCCGTCCAGCTAGAGATAATGAATTTGCTTTCCAGTTAGATAGCTTCTTCTTCACTTTATCAACAAGTTTACTAAAGCTCTCATTCGTCACCCGTTTATGATGCAAAGGAACCCCTAGGTACTTACTTAGATCCGCTGCCATTTAGAACTCCATAATATTACTTAATTCGACACGACGATTATGATTCACATTCCTTGAGAAGAATACTCTTGTCTTTGTAGCATTGACTTTTAAACCTGAGCTTGCACATAATTCATCTAGACATGCCTTAATTTCATGTGCCTGATTAATAGAAGCTTTCCCAAACAATATAATATTATCAGCAAAAAATAAATGAGATATAAGGGGTCCATTTTTACATAATCTGATTGGATTCTAGACTTTTGTCTCCATCCTATCTTGAATCATATGCGCAAGTCATTCCATGTAAATCACGAATAAATATAGAGATAAAGGGTTCCCTTATCTAACTCAGCGTGAAGTCTTAACTATATTAACTTTTTCTCCATTCCATAGCAGTTGCATTGACGGCGTCATTACACACTTAATAATAATTTTCACCAGATTGGAGGGAAATGAAAGATCATTTAAACATTGCTCCAAGAAACTCCAGTTCACTCTATTATAAGCCTTCTCCAGATCAATCTTAATAGCCATATACCCTCGTTGTTTGTGCATATTCCTTATAGAGTGAACAACCTCCTGTGTTGTAATATTATTATCAAAGCTATGCCAACCTGGAACAAAACTGCATTGATTAGGGCTAATAATTTTTGGTAGGATAGCCCTAATCCTATTAGCAATCACTTTTGTAAGGACCTTGGAAATCACATTACATAAGTTGACTGGGAGAAAATCCTTTAACTCCTTCGGATGGTCCTCTTTCAGTATAAGTACTAGAAAAGTATTGTTAACACTAGCAATCTCTTCCGAGTGTGCCCAGAGTTTTTTAATAAATTTATAAATCGACATATCAATATATTTCCATTAACTCTAGTAAAAAAGAGCTTTAAATCCATCCAGTCTCGATGCTTTGAAAGCTACCATATTAAATACTGCCTCATTTACTTCTTCATCATGTATTTGCTTGCCTATTAGAAGGTTTTGTTCTTCAATTCTTGGATATGTATTTCTACAATGAATTTTCTCCCTCAAAACTCCTTCATCTGTAAACAAAGCAGCAAAATAAGAGGTAGCCATCTCTTTAATTGTATTTGCTTCATAAACCCATTGTCCATCATTATTCCGAATGGCTTCAAAAAAATTTCTTTTCCTTCTTCCATTTGCTCGAGCATGCAAAAATTTTGTATTTCTATGTCCATTCATCGATCAGTCATTGCAAGCTTTGTGTGCCTATAATAAAGATTCCTGCAACATAACACTCTCAAGCTCACCCCACAAGGTAGTTTGAAGCTTCTGAATTTTTGATGAGAGTCCATATTGTTTCTCAGTCTTGGTAATTCAACTGAGACGTCGTATTAGTTCTCGTTTCCTCTTCTCCGTATGACCAAACACATTCTTGTTCCACCTTCTGCATTGTTCTATAAATATTGTAATCGCCTCCTTCCACTCGTTTTCCCTACTCCATTTTTGCTTAACAAAATCATCAAACTCATCAAGCAACACCCATGCTACAGTTAACCGGAATGGTCTTTTCCCTATAACAAGTAATGACTAAACAATGTGTTTTGACCGACTAAAGAAGAAATGTGACTTGAAAAGGAATTAAAAGCAGAGTTTTACACCCAAAAAAAAAAAGGGGCAGAGAACAAGAATCTATCTGGGATCCTATGCCAAATTTAAAAAGGGAAAAAGAAAAAAGAAAAATCCGTTGCATCTTATAGTGGAAGACAGACATGAAGAAATAGACTCCCACAGAGATGAATATATCCTCCAAAACATGACGTGTTGTAATGAATGATCCTCAAACAAACAAATTGACATATACAAATTGCTAATAGAATTAAATTTAATGGTTAAAATGTAAAAATACTTATAAACTTTTATCATAAGCGTGTTTAGTATCATATGATTTTCATACTCAAAAATACTTGTAAACATTTAATATAGGAGCAAAAATTTTAGGACCGTTCACAATCCCAACATTTTTACTTTTGTTTTGAATGTTTATAGATATTTTTGTAACTCTAAATGCCGGATGTACTTTGGATAAAATCTTATAGGTATTTTTTCCATTTAACCCCAAATTTAAATATTACTACTTTCGGTCCTAAATATAAGATAAAATTGATTTTTTTTTTAAAGATTAAGGAAGCTAAATAAGTTACTTAATCATATCATATGTTATGTATCTTTAGATTATATATTAGTTTATTAGTCAAACTAATTAGTTTAGAGAAAGAAATAAAAATAAAAATACTTTAAAATAATTTAATTAGTTTCTTTAATTTATTCAAAAAAGTCAACTTTATCTTATAATTAGGATAAGAGGGGTATTACCTAAAGAAAGAATCAAATAAAACAATTGTGTGAATATTGTGAAAGTAAACACAAGTGGGTGTTTCAACTTGATGATTGGAGAGGAAGCATCCAGAGCACTGATTCTATAAAAGGCGTGTTCTGAGACTTGGCTCAACTCAATTTTTCCTTTCAGCGACAGGACGTGGTTTTGAATTTCTTTCTTTCTTTCTTTCTTTTTTAAATCTTTGGGAATCAAATGGGGGTAGTCCTCTCTCTTCTTTGAGTCTGAAACTTGTTGGTATGAGCAGTGATTAATGTCCATGTTAACAGTCACGTTGAAGAAAGTCGAATTCGACCTGCTTAACAAATATTCAAAAAAGTGCAAGCTTTTTATCAATGAGATTTGGGAATGAGGAAATTTTTTTTTATTATTTCTATGAAGTATGAATGAATGGAGCTTACCCTATTTTTGGAACAATGAGCTTCTGAGCATATGCATGCAGAGATAGAGAGCCTTCATGAAAAGAGAGTACTTTGGTTCCCACAAGTCGATGCCACAATAGGGGCTTTGCTCAACAACAAAGACATTTATCATGTTTGTTATAGTGTTGAGATTGTTTATAAATTGTTTTTTTACATAAATCGAGATAAAATTCCTCTCACATACCTACCTCGTTTACTGTAAATTATGATTTAAAAACTCTGTTTAAATATTCCAATCGCTATTCCAAACTAGCACATTAATCACATACCACGATTCCCTTTTTAATGTGTGTGTGTGTATATTATATATAGGTTCTTAATATAAGATCTAATTGAGTGTCAGATTTGGTTATAAATATAAGATCTTAATGTATTTTGTCTCTTATATTTATTATTTTTCATAAATTATCCTTATTGATTGCATATGTTAAGGAAGTTTACATCAAAGATGGTTTTAATGCAAATGATCTAAGAGGGTGTTTTAGGAAAATGAGCACATGCATTTTTTACAAACAACTAATTTAATTAACTTTCTTAATATATCCAAATTTGTTAAGTACTACATCCGATCCTAAATATAAGATAAAGTTGACATTTTTTTGGAAAAATTAAGGAAGTTAAATAAGTTACTTAATCATGTCATATATTATGTATTATTATATTATATATTAATTTATTAGTTAAACTAATTCATGTGAAGAAAACAATAAAAATATAAATACTCTAACGTAATTTAATTAATTTTCTTAATTTTTTCAAAAAAATCAACTTTATCTTATAATTAGGATAAGAGGGAATAGATCTTTTGTGTGTGCCCGTGTGTCATAATCATAAGATTCTGGGTTAGGGATGAAAGATGTCGTGTTGAGCAAACCATATTTTCCTCCATTAGTGTCTGTTTGCAATAAACCCTGTAATGGTTGGGATTTCATGGACCTTACCGTGATAAATTTTCTTGCTTGAAACTTGATTGTAATTTCCCTTTACTTCTGTTATGTAACTTATGTTACTTGAGTACTCTTAATATGAGAACTTTTTTTTTTAAAAAAAAAAAATTATGAAAGTATCAATTAGTTATCAAGGAGAAAACCGGGGGGGGGGGGGGTTAGAGGTTAGCTTTTATCAAGAGTATTTTTAAAATGTACAATATTTTTTGCCAAATTAAAAACTCTAACTAGCTTTACTTAATTTTTTTTGTTTTATTGGAAATTTTTTTTACTCTTGGACATTTTTGTTCTATTTATATATGATTTATGGCTGGTTTATATTTTTTTTTGGAGATTTTTAACAGGAAATAAAAACTTTTCTCAAAGAGAAAGTTGTTATAAAAAATAATATTCTATTAGATTTTACGGATTTTTTTTGCCATAAAAAATATATTAAAATCTGGACTTATCATATTAATCACAAATATAAGATATGAAATAAATTTGTAGTAATATCATATATTAATCTTCATTGTCTATTTATATATATATATATATATATTGCCAACTGTTATCTATACATTATATATGTAAATATATCATAACATAAATACATACTCTCATAATATTAATTTCTATATCACTTAAGATATACTACAAACTATATATACGGACCATATATTGCATTATTTATTATTTTTTTATAACAAGCTGGCAAGAGTGTTTTTTTTTTTTTTTTTTTTTTATAACAAATGGAATGTACAATTTACGATAAAGATCTAAGGACCTAACTTCTCTCTATCATGATTACTTGATCAAGATTTAATAGCCTGTATTTAATATTTTATAAAAAATATTATTAGAATGGAAAGAATGATGGGAAGAAAATGGAGAGAAAGATAAGGAAAAAAAAAAAAGAAATATGGATGATCATTTAATCTTGATCCAATAGATAAAATAATTATGAAGGAGGTAAAGGATGAGAGCGGATGAGAAAAGAAATGGGACAAGATCATGTTATTTATTGACTCTTTTTGCCCAGGGAGTTAATTATTGACTAATTTATCAATAATTAACGAAGGCATGGAATGGGAAACTGGATAACACAAAGAAATAACCAAAATCTATGATATTAATTCAATCCTATAATTAGGGATGGAAATAGGTCAGGTCCTTAATAGGGGCCGTTAGGGGCCTACGGCTTAGCCTACACAAAGCCTAACTTAGCCTATTTAGTAAATAGTCCAGGCTCAGGCTCAGGTATATTGTTAGACCTATTTAGATAAACAGGCCAGGCCTATTTTTATAAGGCCTAGCCTAAAGGCTTGGCCTATTTAAATTTTTTTTAAAAAAATTATACTATTATATAAGTATATATAATATCATCTAAATAATTTTATAAATTTACCAACTTAATCTTAATTCTAAGTTTCATATTTCATCGTCATTATACTCAACCTTGTTTTCGCATAAATCATTCACCTCTACATCTCTTCTCTTCGATCGTTCGAGATGGCAATACTAATTCACTTTCTCTCCCCTAATTTGTGCCCTCCACTAAAACATAAAAATTGTTATGAGTTTATTTTAGTGTCAAATGAAATATTATAATCTTAACAAGGGGAGTTTGTCCCAATTTACGTGCAAAGAGTAAAATAGGTAAAAGTATAGTTTTACATGTTATTTGTTATGCTTAGTCGATTTTAAAAAAATATATCTCATTAGTCAACAGACGATTAGTTTTTCTTATTCCTATTTGCTCGGACAAATGTTATCACTAGACATTATTTTCTTTTCCTTACTAAGCCTTAATATTACGATAAGAATAGATGTTAGGCTTTTAAAACATAATGTAGGATTGTATATAAGCATGAAGGGTTAGATATGAATTTGGCGGCATATGCTTTAAAGACTATTTAAAGTCCTACATTTTAAGTAGGCTTTTAAACAGGCTTCAGGCCTTCTGAAGGCCCAGGCTCAAGCCTAAAAAATAGCTTACATACAAGCTCAGGCTTTAAATCTTTATTACAGGCTCAGACCTATTTAAGCAAAACCTAACCTACCCTAACCTATTTCCACCCTTACCTATAATGAAGAATAAAGATTCAGTAATTGCCGATTGAAAACGTAGGGAAAATCGAAGGCCAAAAAAAAAAAAAAAAACCGATGGAAAATCAGGCAATGAAAATACGAAAAACATCCTTTAAAAAAAATCGGAAAAATCAATTCAAAGGAATAAACCATGATATAACTAATCACAGGCAGGTGCGTTCAAGTAACCGAGACGAGCAAAGACAAAAGAATCAGCCGCCGCAGTGATGGGAGAAGAAGGATTCACTAGAATTGGTTTAAGGGCAGGAATCTCCTGCGACTCGGTCAACCTCAAAGGTTTTCCATTCAGCAAAACGACGTCGCTTTGCATGTTCCCATCTTTAGGTGTCAAGTGGTACTCTTCCCTCTTCTCTGAATTTGCAAGTTGGTCTGGGTACAGGTTCATGTCTGGCTTAACAGTCACGTTGAAGGAAGTTGAATTCGACATGTTTATCAGTAGTAAAGTCACCCCAGCCTGCAAATTTCCCAAATAAAAAAGTATGAATTAATTTTTATTACTGGGATTTAAATATATATATATATATATTAAAGGAAAAAAGTTATTTATTATTTTTCATCAGTAGCTTACGTTGTTTTTGGAACAATGAGCATATGTACGCAGATATGGAGATCCTCCATGGTTTACAGAGAGAACTTTTGATCCCATAAGCCTATGCCATACCAAGGCTCTGTCACCAAAAGAGAAATTATATTAATTAATCATCACAACTCACTTAAGAACAAGAATTCTTTTAGGGTCAATATTTTGTAGTTCCTTATCATTTGATTGAATTTTGGTTTCGGTCTATGTAATTTAAAATTCTTGGTTTTTATCCCTATTGTTTTATAATGACCTGGTTTGAGTTTAAGTATAGGGACCAAAACAAAAGTTTGTTAAAAGCATAAGGACTAAAATCAATAATTTGAAATTGTAAGGATCGAAACCAAAATTCAATCAAACTAAAAGGACTAATAATAGTACTCCCTCCGGTCCTAATTATAGGACATATTTACCTCACTTTGAAGAAATTAAGGATAATAGTTAAATTAGTTAATTTTATTTATTTTCCAAAAATGCCCTTATTTAATAGGGGTGATTTAGGAATACTACATAAGTCTGACATGATGCAATCCAACCATTATCTAAAGCAATGGGGGTATTTTGGGAACAAATTGACAAAAATTAAAATTTTGTCTTATAATTAGGACCAAGATCAACTTTCAAATGTTGTCCTATAATTAGGACCGGAGGGAGTATTAATCTATTGTTTTTGGACAAGCTTGAATTAGAAGTGGGTACCCATAATAATCCGGGTTAGGGATGAAAGATGTAGTGTTGAGCAGACCATAGTTTCCTCCAATCAGTGTCTGTCTACAGTAAACAGCATGGTTGAAAGTTGAGGTCATGCCTAGTTGATCCAAGTACCTATAGAGAACATTAAGACAGAAGATTAATGAAACTTGTACATCAAGAAAAAGGATATGAAACCCAATAAGAAAATAAATAAATAAATAAATAATCAGAGTATTAACCAACCAGAAACCATTGACAAAAGTATGTGAGACGTCCTTGCCTCCACTATTATAGGCTCCACCAGATTCTCCAACCCATGGTTGAGCCCATGGGGTGTATTCCTTCACTACGGTTGATATATCCTTGAAAGTTTGAGCAGTTTGGCTCAAGAAATATGGGTCCTGAATTTTATTAATCAAAGTCTTATCCACACCTACATTTATAATTAAAATCAAATCAAAATATAATTAAAATCATGATTCAAATATTATTCAATTCAGAAAGTGAATTAAAAAAATATGGGGCATGCATTGATATGTCGAGTTCAAGTCCATGAGGCTGACAATACTCAAATATGACCCAATCAAATAACAATATTAAAAAAGAATATCATATACATGCACTTACCGGCACCAAGGTTATAAATATGGTGGGTGACGCCGTCAAGAACACCAGGTCCAGTGTGTTGCAAGAAGGCATTGAACCATTCCTTATCATAGAAACCAGCAGGGCCAAGAACTTGTGGTCTTGTTGTGGGATCAGGGTACAAAGCATTCACTAGTTCTCTAAGTTTAGTCATATCTTTTGCATATTGAACACTTTCTACTCTTGCAGAAACTCCAGCACCACACAGCTCATTTCCTAATCATCATGATTAAATTAAATTAAATTAAATTAAAACCACATTCTATATATATAATCAATGCATTAAAACTAATTAGCCCATAAATGAACATGATTATGGATAGTTAATTAATTAATTAATTAATTACCTAATTCATAAGAATCAATCTTGTACCCTTTTGATAGAGAATAGGCCATGAGACTAGCAGCATTACTTGAGTCCCAATCTCCTTCCCAAACAAGAGCGCCACCCTCTTGGGACTCATTCAGAGGCTTCTTCTTTCCAATCAGCTCATTCAATCCAAACGTGAGTTTCACCCTAACAAATCAGTCATAATAAATTGATAAGTCATCAATTATATAAATCTTGGATATATATATATATATAGAGGTTGGAGACTGAACGGACAATAAGCACTTTATTAAGAGGTTATTTGGAATGTATGAGAGATTTGGAAGGGAGGGTAATTTTTTATGGGGTTATACAATTTTAATAAAAAAAAAACATATAAGGTAAAAGAAAAAGAAAAATTAATTAAAAATTTTTAACCTCACATCTTTATTTATTTATTTTTTTTGAATCAACCCATGAAATCTTTCCTCCCCTTCAAATTCATCATACCAAAAAGCTTCTTAACTTAAGGGATAAGTTGCGAGTTCAACCCTTTAAGGATATGATGGGCGTGTGAGTTCTTCACCTTGGGCACGTAGAGATAGAGAGAGAAAGCGAGAGTTTTTAGTGATAAAAAAGAAATAAACGGACACATACCCAGTAAGGTTGACAAAGTGATTGATTTGGTCCCAACGGGTACTGTTGAGGCAACCTTTGCTAAAACCAAACATGCCATCATCATCCTTTTTCATTTGGGGACATGTTTCCATGCCACCAAACTGGTACACAATTTGATCTTCCACTGATCCTCCTATTCTTATTCTCAGTGGATTAAATTCTGCCAAAATAATAATAAAAAAAAAACAAATGAATCTAATTTATAACAAGATTATGAAATTTTAATATATAATAAATCTCTCTGATATACTAATCAATAAAAATAATTAAAAACCTACGTACCCTTTACAGCATTTAATAGAATCTTGTTATTCAGGTCCTGCAAAAGCCCAAGAACAAAACATTACTATACACCCATATCTTATTTTCTAAAATGAATAACAATTATTATTAGAAGATGAAAATAAATAGCCATGAACTAGTAAAGGTTCAGTATAACCAGAATCGTTTGTGAAGAACAGTTCAAATTTAAATTCTGGCAATGAATACCAAAATAATCTAAACACAGTTCATAATATATAAGAATCTAAAAATCAATAATAAAAATATAAAGATGTGAATTAAGAACTTTTTATAAACAACCTAAAGTAATTATTACCAAATTGAACATGCCGGCTCGAGCCCAAGGACACTGACCATAATCACACTTATCAGAAGGCCACCAATCCAAAGTTGCACAGATGAAATTATCATCTGTGTTAGCTACTGAAGTCACAACCTTCACGTTAAGATCTAAATCCTCAGAATAAGATAAGGAAAAGAGTGAAAGAAGCGAAACAAGAACACAGAAGAAAGCAAATTTTGCTCCCATGATGATAAGAGAAGGTAATGACAAAAGAAGGTAAAAGTTATTGGACTTAGATGTGGAGAAAGAGCGCACCGATGTCCTATATTTATAATAGTTATTAGGTGACAGAATATTTCTCAGTATTCATATATAAATCTGATTAAGATAAGATTAGATTTGGGCATAATGATAGATTTAGGTAATCATTAATGACTATTAAAAATAAATCAAAGAAGTAACCGAAAAGATAAATAAATCAAAGGATATCACGTAATAATATCCTTTCATCTGCTTTTTCCCTTATGAAAAAATATTAATGATTAATGAATGTAATAAAATTAAGATAGAGGAGAACATGAGTAAGCATGTCAATAAATAGTAAAAAAAAAGTAAATATTTTTTTAGATAAATATATGTTTTGTGTCAGAAGGTTTAAAGATTAAACTATACTTTTTACGATTCTTTTTCACAAAATTTAAAATTAACAATTTAAATATACATTTATTCCTTTTCTGTTTATCTTGAATTTATATATATATATATATATATATATATATATATATATATATATATTTAATTCATTATCTTCAATTATTGCAATTTTCATTCATTTACTTATGAATTTTATAATGTGTTTTTAATTTCCCTTTTATTTTCAAGTTACATAAATTTTTTAATAATATATTTTTTCACTCATTTAGTTATTTTATCTGTTTATTCATGTATAAAAGCAATGTGAATTAAAAAAAGAGATGTTAGTTAAAATACAAAATTTTGTCAATGCAATATTTGTGCATATCATATTAATAACAATAGGACTTTATGAGATATACTCCCTCTGATCCTAATTATAGGACATAATTACCTAATTTTAGAGAAATTAAGGATAGTAGTTAAATTAGTTAATCATATTTAATTTCCTAAAATGCCCTTATCTAAAATTTAAAATGGCATTAGTTACGTTGTACCTTTGTTTTTCATCATACCTCTCCTGCCTCTCAAATTTTTCTACCAAGAGGA
Organism: Inga laurina; assembly: GCA_963855925.1. Classification (NCBI taxonomy): domain Eukaryota; kingdom Viridiplantae; phylum Streptophyta; class Magnoliopsida; order Fabales; family Fabaceae; genus Inga; species Inga laurina. Next base: position 17,749,800 of record OY979712.1, on the reverse strand, counting down.
TGTCTATTTAATTGGGCATAATACAAATGCAAGGTTTTTTTTAGCCAAGGGAAAAAGATAATGAAATTAATATTTTATTAGGTTATTTTTAGGAAAAAAGTCAATCACTTTGGATGGAGAGTTACAGGAACATATTTTTAAAGAAATCTTAAAATTATTTCATTTAAAAATAAAAAAAAGAAAGTAGAATCTCTCACTTGATAGAATATAAGTGTGTTATTAAATTAATTATTGTGTTTAATTATTATTGAGAAGTATCAATAGCGGGTAGTTTGAGAATAAATTGACAAAAGTTAGAACTTTGTCCTATAATTAGGACCAAGATCAACTCCCAAATATTGTCCTATAATTAGGACCAGAGGGAGTATCTCATATATATTTAGAAATAGTCTAGAAAATTATCACAATGTTAGAGGTTCAACCGAATAGGTAATCTTTTTTTTTACTATAACTATTTTAGAAATTCTAGCTAACATATTTGTCTCCTTCAGAGAAAAATCAATTTTATTCTTAGAGTATTATTAAAAATGAGATAAAAATTTTATGTTCAAATTTGTTTTTTGTGATGTGTTTCTAACTATACAGCTTGATAAAAGAAATATAAAACGAAATTGAGAAAATAGGATAAAAACTCAACTTATTACGTAATTGCGTTTTTAATCCCACTTTATTATTTTTACTTGGTTGATAGCAAAAGTGTTAAAGAAAACAAATTTTTAACAGTGGAAGATGAGACATAAAAAAGGAACTAAACTAATTTCTCCTATTATAGGATAGGATTAACTGGATTAGAGGATTTTGTCTACCCAAATCTGATGAGGATTAAATTCCAAGATTTTCTTATATATTCTGATACGTATTCATGATTATTAAATAAAAAATATAAATCCGGGGGTGTAACATGCTTTTCTTTTATCAAAGTCTTGCATATGAAATATATGAATGGGTATAACAACATACGACACCGAAAAAGATAACTACATGATAATAAATTTGATTTCATATATTTAACTAATACCAATATAACATATAAAAATTAAATATAATTGATATATTTATTTGTAAGGGATGATGCACTTGATACATTTAAATATAAATATCCATATCACTTAGTTTTTATGTATATTTTGAAGGGATAATTAATCGCAAGTTTTTATAGTTTCAACCAATTTTTAATTGGGATCCTGTAGTGTTTTTCTTCTTCTTTTATTGGATCCTTATACTTTTATCTATATTTAATCATGTCCCTGTAATTTCTTTTATTATATTATACTTTCATATGATTTTTAATCATATCCTTGTAATTTTTTTATTTATCAATTTAATTTAAAATTAAATAAAAAATAACATTAAAATATAAATGTTAATCAGGTCCTGTAGTTTTGAATCATTGTTACATATGTAATACCCTATCTTATATTCCCTACCCTTAGCGTGACTTTTTAAAGCTTTTCCTTTTTCATCAACGTGATGTTACTTTTATTCAAATAAGACATATTAGGGTTAACTAAAGTTTTTCATTCAATCACATGTATTGAACATAATTATCATGTACCTGTAACAATTATCACAACCCTCAAGCCCATCAATCACACATAGGCAGATATAATACTTCTAAGTCACAATTTCATAACTTAGATAAATAAATGGGAAGTTATAGTAATGTAACCCCATGAAAATCCTAAGTCTTAGGCCATCTATTACTAAAATCTAGAAATAACAATAAACTAGAATTCAACAAAGTTTCAAATTCAAATGCAAACTCTATATGTGGCAATTAAAAGTAAATCAAACAAATATGGCTATTTATAACCATTGCCTCAAGGCTCACAACTCTGATGCCTTTCTAGTCGTGTTACCCCTCAAGCTCTCACCTAAGAAATGTAAAAACTAATAGAGTGAGACCACTGTCTCAGTAACATAATTCTCACCCACCTTATCTGCTAGCACCACCTGTGAATGTGCCAGGCGGGGCTACGCATCATATCTAAACAAAAAAGCAATAAAGGCAACATGTATACATAGGCATAACTATGATAGAGGTCATAGGACAACAATTTTAACATGTTCTTTTATTTCTTTTCTCTTTTACTCAAACCCTCTTACCATCCTATACCCTCCTTATTTCCACCGACTAAACCCATGGGCTAATTTAACTTAATACACAAGAAATTCTAACAAACTCCACCCCTTACCACTTGTGGATTAGTAAGGCTTATTGATGAATTTGAACATCTCTAGGAGTCTTTCTCACGAAATCCTAGCAGAGCTATGCCTCTCTATATCAAAATTTTGCAAATGGTAGCACATAATGCATGCCTAGGCCCCCCTAAGCAAAAAGTAGGTTGTAACCCCTGCCTTAATTAGCGTAATTAAGATTTGATAATGTATAATAAAATGGATTGGAGACCGCCGGATAATTTAAAACTCATTTAAAATTCCCTCCTTGTATTAGGGATTTCACAAAATTTTCAAAACTTCTTCTCTATCCTGGTCTCAAGTTCAAATATCGAATCTAATTACCTGTGCAGTTATATCACATTTAAACATATCAGAGTGTACAATTTAATTCCCAGCAACCTCCGGGTTTCATCTATGTATAGATCTATAGGGTTTTAGTTCCCAATTAGGGGATTACACCACCATGTATTCAAAAACCATTTACAACTCAAAAATATCATACAGTAATCCTTATCCAAAATGAATAACCAACATAACCCAAATCAAATGTCCCGACAGGGCCCTAGCCGCTCCTGGTCGTTCGCTTTTCCTTGGAGCCACTTGCCCTGTCTGAAATGTTAGTCAATGGAAAGAATGAGATTCAAGAGAATCCCAGTAGTAACAAACCATTCATACCACACGTAATCACATAGCATGTAAGCAAATCACCACTCAGTAGCAACAACACAAATCACAGTCCACCCTTATCCCCTTTTACAGCCGAGAAGGCACACCGTCCTAACCTGAACCGTTGTTAGCGACTCAGGGACTGTTGGTATGGAAGGGCATACAAATAGCCTTACGACTCACATATAGCCTTTCGGCCCACAATATAACCTTTCGGCCTACATAATCACAAATATCACACCCCATCCTCATCCCCTTTTTCCACCGGGAAGGTACGCAGCCCTTACCCAAATCGTTGTTTGTGACTCAGGGACTATTGGCATGACGACGCAAACACAATTTCACAAATATTGCAGCATTCAAAATCATCACAAATAAATGATATAACGCACATACAATGCATCACATATGGTATAAAAGAAAGAGTCACTAACTTGTTCTTTCCAGACGTTCTTCGACATCGAGGGCTCACGAGGGCGGCAAATGTCAAATCCTATAAACCAAATTAAGGGCAACCAATCAATCTCTTTTCCAAGTTCTTAATTTCATAGTACTTTAAGTTGGTATTCATGTAAACTCTTTAGATGACTATTTAATACCTAAACATATGCCTAAAGGGTTAGGAGAAACTACCCCAAAGATGTATTTTTAGGAAGCAAAACACTGATTTTTAAATGGCTCACTCGAGTGATGATGACCTCACTTGAGTGATGAAGGACTTGCACTCGGGTGAAGGTGGCTCCCACTCATGAGTGTTTGACAGAGAGCACCACCAACGACTTGAAAGTGCTCAAAACACTCGAGCGTGACAGCCTACACTCGGGTGATGACCTCAAATTCACTCAAGTTCCCAAAAGTGAAACACCAAAAGTGTTTTCCTGAGAGCACGCCTATCTTAGAAGAGAAAGCTTACTCGAGCACTACCCCTGACACTCGAGTGAGAACATAACACTTGTGAGTGTCAGATCACACTCTTGGAATTTAGCCTGCGAGTGCTTGACCGAGAGCAACCCTTAGCATGAACATATACTTGCATCGAGTAAACTCATGCTCACTCGAGTGATGACCTATATCACTCGTAGATTGGGGAGTGCACTCGTGCTTCCCACTAGAAAACCCAAGCAAAATGCAGAAGGAAAAGGGAATTTATGTTGCTGCACTCGAGTGAGACCCTTACTCACTCGAGTGACATTCATCAAAACCCAGAAACGCAGCAACTGACAGAGTTTTTCAGATTTACCAAAACTGATCCCCATAGTCTCAAAACTTACACCAAAGCTCATTCTCACCCAAAATTCCATAAGGAACTTATTGGTAACCTTAAAACAACTCAAATTCTACTCAATCACCTCATTTGGTGTAGGATTAGCACATTATACTCAAATCACCTAATGACCAAACTTTTCCCTTTTCAAATCCCAATTAAACCAAAGTCTTTATACCACATTCTAACACCATTTCACACATTAATATAACTAATTCTTCCATTCTCAATTCTCATAAAATCATGGCAAAATTCCAAAAATATTAAAACTTAATAAAAAATCATAACATATATGCGAAAATGCTACAAATGCTCACCTCTTCAACTTGCTGAAACCAAGACTTTGATTCTCCAACTTTCAAATTTCCACAAGTTCTCAAACTCCTCAAATCAAAAATATGAAAACATAGCAATGAAGCTCTTGACACTAGGAACATGATTAATGAAGAACTCTTGAGCATTAGAAGCTATTTAGCAAGTCAAAATCTCACCTTTATACTTTCTCTTTACTTTCCTTACTCAACGAAAATGGAGGTTAGATGAGAGAGAAGGTGAAAAGGATGAAGATGCAGATTTTTCTTGCCTCTCACACACACACAACCGAACTTGAGGGAGAGAGGAGAGAGGGAAGAGAGTTTGAACCTTTTGACCATTCCAATGGTCCATAATTTGACACTTAGTATAATCCTACTCCCTCCACCATGAACTCATATAATCCTACTCCCTCCACCATGATCTCTTGACAACAAATCTTAACCATTGATCTCAAGTTACCTATGAGTTCCCTCTTCGGTAACTGACCAATTAATCGATAATTTCCCATTTTGCCCCTGATTATCACAACATTTACCAAATCTTCATCAAACATATTTACATCACAATTTACATCATATACCATATAAGCATTGGATTAACAATAATTACACCACTTGAGGAGTCATTAGCCCTAAATTACGATTCATGATATTACATAGGTCCTCTATTAGGCCCTTGGAAACTAAGGTTTTATAGGCTTAATTGAGCAGAAATTAGGTCTGATTCATCTAAAAACGTAGGTCATCACTTAGGTCTACTCTAACACTTATTTGGGCCTTTCTTGGCATCTCATGAGCCTCTAAGTGCCCCTTGTTTGATCCTTCATCAATCATAACCCAAACGTCCAAATAGAGCACATCATATTCTTACTCTCATGGGTTCCAAAGCCCATCTTCTATGGTTAATTACAACCCTATTATAGTATTTGAGGCTTCAAGTGCCTTTTATAATTACTTGGTAATTTTACTAAAAAATTGGGATGTTACAACTCTCCCCACCTATATAAATTTTATCCTCAAAATTCTATTTCCTAATCTATGTGTACTCAACAAGTTTCCCAATTTACTTGTCATGTTTCTACTGCGCAACTTTGATTAATCACATTTATTCCCTTTTGTTCATAGTTATTTTTGTTTAGACTACTTTCTTTATTAAAAATTTATCATTTTTATTCAAAAGTTCATACCAATTTGTCTTGTTGTGTCTCCCCCAACTGTCTTATATTAATCTTATATCTTATGTCTCCATATCTATACACATCTCAACATCCTTACATTTGTGCATATATATTCTTTCATAACTAAAATCAACCATTTTTAATTTCCTACTAAACTCATGGGTTTGGATTAGATCTCCCACATTACTAGAAAAAGGGCTTTAAGACCGGTTGAAATTGGATTTTTAAACTGGGTTTAGGTCCAGTTTTGCATCAATCAGTTTAGAAAGTCTGTCTTATTAAGACCGGGCCTACAACATGTCTTAAAAGTTACTATTTCAGATTGGCTGTTTAAATTTACCAGTGTTAAAAGTTTCAATTTATACTAAAAAATGCTCACTCTTTAAAACATGTAATTTCATACCCGGTCTAAAAAGCAGGCATTTTTAATAAAAAAATATACGTTTTATTTTGTTTTACAAAAGCCCCATTGGATATTATTATTTTTAAAAGCTATATCATGAAATATAAATTCTACAGGCAACTCTAAAAATACAAACGCAATCGATATAAAAAATAATTATAACTAATAACCATGAATCTAAGCTCTATATTATGAAATAATTATTGAATCTTAATTCCAGTATTTTTTTTTCAAGGTTTACTTTTTTTTTTCCTTACATTTTCCCCATCTCCAAAGGAGTTCAATGATTTTTGAGTGTTGGATTTAGTGGATGCAATTTTAGGCTTGACACCTACATGCTGTTGAAGTATGATTTATATTTTGAGCATCCCTATAGTTGAATGTAGCTACCCATAGATTGGGTGCTAGGTTATCATACTTATCCATTTTGACTCTTCTGGACCCCACATATTAAACATGGCTTAGCCCTACCCTAGTATCAAGTGATAAAGGAGAATATTCTTATTTAGTGAAGCTAAGTATAATAGAGTTAATAAACAAGTATGATAACTGAATTTACATTTGTGAATATGATGTCATGGGGAGGTCTTGGTTGAAAAGGAAACCAGACTAAAGGCCAATAATAAGGAAGTAACTGACAAGGTAGAAATACTAGTGATGAGGTGAGGATTAATAATTTTAAATTGGAGGATGAAAAACATTGGCCGGATCATCATCACTTGAAAGGATAAATTTGTTGGACTGAGTGGTAATCCAATTCAACAAATTTTTCCTTGCAAGCATTGATCACCCGACCTACATTTTTCATCATTGAATTTAGATGTCTTCATGATCAACCCATTACTAGTAACTCCACCTAGTCGGTAGCTCCTTATTATTGGCCTTCATTTTGATTTCCATCTCAACCAACACCTTATCACATGACCATATTCAACTATACGAAATAGAATTCACAAGTTTGCATATCAACCAACACTATTATAGATTTGGCATTTATAACGCCAATACATAATTGTTACAACTAATAAATATCATGCATGTCAAGGCAGAGGTCGCACAATGATATATAACGCTTAAATGTAACGGTTAGTTATGCCCATTGTAATATCCCAAAAAGTGATTAAGGGCTAATGACTTTAAAAGTGGATGTAATTATTGTTGAAATAACACTTTTAGAGAATATGTGATGGGAATTTGGATATTTTAATGATTCCAATGGCTTCCTTGTGAAAATTCATGTGGGGAGAGTGTTTATTGTGAAATTGGAACCATTGGGAACAATTGTGCAAAAGTTGAAACTCTGTACAGGGCAACCGATTTGTATGGACGTTTTAAATAGGCAAATGATCTCTAAAAATTCTGAAATTTTCCAGTCTTAAATTTCACATGTCAAGCTTCAAAATGGATATATAATTTGTATCATTTTGATTTTTGAGATAAGAGTTATGGATTTTTGAAGTTTGCCCAGCGAAATTAAGTATTATCTAGAAAACATGTAAAGATTGAAATTCTGGGAATTTTGTGATTCCATGAAGAAAAATTATATATTTTTCGACTCAATAAGGGTTCCATAGGCTTTGGAATCACTCCAATTCAATTTTTCTAGAATTAGTTATGATTTTTCAAAGTTTGGGCAGAAATCTGCCAGAATTTCTGAAAAATCCGAAATTGTTGGAAATTAATCATTAATTAAATATCATATAATATATGATATTAAATAACATTAGCCTTCCTTCTCTAGACATTTTCGTGTTGTTCCAGACCTGAAACAAGAGAGAGAAGGTGAGAGAGTTTAGAGAGAGAAAGGGAAGAAATCTCACAAGGTAAGCCGATTTCTCCGGCGATTTAGCTCCTAATGCGTATAACTCCGACTCTAAGCTACTCCTCTTTATTCTTTAAGGTTTTGAAGCAAATAATTTCTGGTTCAAAGAGGCTAGGGTTCAGCCAAATTTGGGAAAAGCTAGTGGGAGCTTGAAGTAACTTCCAAACTTTCGTATATTGCTTATTTTGGCTGCTGTGGGCAATTTAATCGGTGAAATTTCACCAGATTGCCATTGGTTTTAAAGTTTGGAAATGATATGGCCTAGGGGTTATGCTGCCCAAATTGGGTCTTAATGTTAGTTTTAACCTAATGTAATGGTTAATAAAGTGGTTAGGAGTAGAAAGGAACGCGTTTACGGAGCCGAAATCGTAAAACCCCGATTTTCCCTGGAGAACTCATAAATTTTGGCTAGCTCTAGAAATGGGTCTTAGAGTTGGATTTTCAATGATTTGATGGTTCCATTGAGTTTAGGGGCAAAAATTAGGTGGGGTTACAGTTGGTCACTTTTTCGGAAAAGGCCGAAAAAGCATAATTACGAAAACGCCCCTAAAACCCTTAAAGTGGGGCTGCCAAGGGTAAATTTGTAATTTAACATTGAATTTGATAATTCTGAGTACGGAAATGGGTTCCTTGGGCGGAAATATGTTAGGATAGCCCAGATTAGAATTTCGGGAAAAGTGCAACCGGACCGGGTACGGCGGGCCCGGGCCGGGTCCCCGGTGGTAGTTTTATAAATTTTCATTATAGACTCATATAACCCCAAGTAACACTATGGAAGTGTCTAAATGGTGCATTTGGAATTGTAGGATTCGATATTTGCCGCCCTCGGGAGCCAACTGTGCTGAAGGACGTCAGGAAATGACAAGGTAGTGACTCTCTCTCTCTCTCTTATACTTTGTGTAATGCACTGTATGTGTGTTGTATCACTGTTTTATGATAATTTCTGATGCTGCTGCGGTTACAGCTGGTGATAGCTGTCGTTTACAGCGTAAGCTGTCGTTATTGTGATTACAGCGTAAGTTGTCGTGATGTTGATTACAGCAAGAGCTGTCGTATTGTGTATACAGCCGTGAGTGCTGTCGTTTGTGGTGAAAACCATGTATCTGTGAATTACTGCTGCTGCTGCTGCTGTTTGTGATTTATGTACATGCTTTGTGTTTATGCATTGTGTGAGTGGTTTGTTACTACTGAGATTCTCTCGAATCTCATTCTTTCCTATGACTAACATTTCAGACAGGGCGTATGGCTCAAAGGAGAAGCGGCCAACCCGGAGCAATTAGGACCCTTGGGGGTATATAGTTGAATTGGAAACTTTGGTTATGTATTTTGAACTCGGGATTATTGTATATTCTGAATCAGGAACACTACATTCGATTTTGGTTGTGTAATCCCCTAGTGTATACTTATAAACCTTCAGGTTTTTATGCATAGAACCCGGGAGTTGCCGGGGATACGGTTATACACTCTGATATGATTGAATGGATATTAACTGTACAGGTAATTATATTCGAATATTGAAATTGAGACCTGGATGGGAAAAAAGAGTTTTGAAAGTTTTGTAAAAATTTTACTGAGACAGAAAGTTTAAAACGAGGTTAAAGCATCCAATGGTCTCTAATCTGATTTAAATATGTGTTATCGAATTATAATTACGTGTTTAAAGTCAGGGGGTTACACCCATTGTCATGTATTGCGAGGTGAAATTTTCAAAAACAAAAAAATAACAATTGTAGTTAATAACCATCATTTATTTAGTGATAAAAGTGATGGTTTTTTCAGAACAACAATAATGTAATACTTATAAATGATTTGACTTCCAACCTCTTATATTAGCAAAGACAAAACATAACAGTCTTCAGAAACAACATTCATGCAATACTTTCAAATGATTTAGCTTCCCCAAGTACCAGTTCATTGGTCATAACTCTTCATAACATCATCAGACCTTAGTCATAACCCTTCATAACATTGGTTAGACCTCTATTCAAACTCACCTATTCCTTTTGATTCTTACCACTTTTTTTTATTGGCCTCTGCCTTCTCTCCATCATGTTAACATATGGAAAGTTGTGCTTCACCTGATTTTGACACAACTGCATTTGACACTACCCATCTTGATGATATGACCAAGGCATTAGAAGAGGACATCTGGGATTGTCCTAAAATGATGGACACTTTGAAGGGTGACGCAATTAAGCCATTATATAAGGGGTGCGTTGATTTTACCTTGTTGAGCATTGTGTTGATATGTACAACATGAAGGCGAGAAATGGGTGGTCTAATACGAGCTTTACAAAATTGCTCGAGGCTTTGAATAAAATGCTAACGACAAAAAATGTGCTTTCACCCTAAACATATGCCACAAAGAAGATGTTGCACTCCATAGGCCTTAGCTACGAGATGATACATGTTTGCCCCAATGATTGTGATACATAAACCTTGTTAGCAATACATATGAGAACAATAATGTACAATGTAACGTTGGATTCAAAAACTCACTATTTTTGTAATAGCTCATAGATGAATTCAGCACAACATGTGCGAATGAAATCAATATCTTCTTCAGGAAAGGGATCAGCAAGATCAAACATTTGTAATACCAAAACCAAATGAAACATTAACTTAGTAACTTAAAAACAATAAAGTAATACAAAAGTTCTGAAATATAATTTACCTCTTGAGTAAAAACCAACCGATAAAGGCCATATTTGTTTTGTACTATGAATCTGAGATTGTTATGATAAGGTTTTGAAAAAGTTTTTGAAAACCCTAATTTTGGGAAGTTTAATCTGAATAAGTCCCAAATCATCTTACAATCTCTAATTCAAACTTAATTACGTGTTACGAACGTAAATCACGACCTTAATCGTGAAGGGGGTTACATTCCTTACTTTAGTCAAGGTGACAAAGGGTTACTTTTCAAACATCAAAAGACTCGTGTTAGTGAAGGACTTGAAACTGATGGGATTAGAATCTCATAATTGCCATATCTTGATGGAGAACTTGATTCCGGTGGCTATACAAGGTATTTGGCCTTATATGTGCGAGCTGCAATCACAAATTTATGTTTCTTCTTAAAGTCACTTTGCAGTAATGAATCGTACACACATTTATGTGAGCTTGAGATGTATTTTCCTTCAGCATTCTTTGACATTATAGTCTACTTGACAACTCAGTTAGAGAGGTACAACTTTGTGGCTTAGCCTATTTAAGGTACATGTACCCAATTGAACGCTTCATGAAGATAATGAAAGGTTTGTGAAAAATCAGAGTTGTCTAGAGGGTTGCATTATTGAACGATATATCTGTGAAGATGCAGCTGAATTTTCTGTACATTCTTAAAGCATACATATAATATTGGGCTTTTTGTGTCTCAGCATGAGGGAAAAGGGACGATAGGGAAGGTTGACGAGTATATGCGCAACCATATGCATCAAATTCATAGGGAAAATCCCTACAAAGGAAAAAGATGATGTGCTCAACAATACAATAAATAGTTTAAAACATGGTTTAAAGATCAAGTCCTTCATGAGTATAGAGTTGATCCTAAATCAGTTTCTAGTAAATTGAAGTTCTTAGCATACGGTCCAAGAAATCAAGTGACATCTTACTCAAGCTACATCATCAATGGGTAAACCTTATACATCAAAGAGCAAGATGATTGAAGCAAAATGCAAAATAGTGGTGTAACTCTTATATCTAACACCATGCATGTATCAAGTTTTAAAGATTGAAATCCTATTTATGCTAAGATGTCAAACTTTGGGGTGATTGAGTACATCTGAAAGTTGGATTATATTGGCTTCCAGGTTCCCATTTTAGGTTGCAATTGGTTTAACAATAATCACTGCTTGAGAATTGATGATTTAGACTTGATACAATTGAATTTGAATAAGGAAGGGTATAAAGAAGAGCCTTTCATTTTGGCTTCTCAGGATAAACAAGTGTTCTACACTCATGATCCTTTTAAACATGGATGGTCTATTATTTTGTTGACAAATAAAGTGATTGACGAGGAGATGGGTGTGGAGTTGAGGATGATCCATCAATGGGAGATCACTTGAACCATTAAATTTGGATAAGAAGATGTTTTATATGTCATGCACAATCATAATGAAGGCATTTGGGTTTCGAAGAGGGCAAAATTATTACTTGACAAGAAGAGAAGAATTTATGCTAAAAAAAGTAACTTACAAAAACCTAAGACTAGAAAAAGAAAAAGATGCACTTAATTTCTGTGTTTTGACTGTATATATTGTTATTTTCCTACTGCTGAGCTGGGTTAATTTATGTGTTTTTATAGGTCTATTGTATTGTTGTTTATTTATGTGTTGTTTATGAAAACAGGTAGAAATCGATAGTAGTACCACCTAATTGTGTTTTAAAATGTAGCAAATATTTAACAATTCTTAGTTAGAAACTGTAATATATGTTTCGAAATTATCTAATGGTTTCTTACTATAGCTCTTATATCACTACTACAAAAAACTCTTTTAATGTCCCTTTTTTAGGCCTTTTAATGTCTGAAAACAAGGGGACGTCTATGTGAGCGTCGTAGAAAATAAATAGCAATAACATCCACAAATAAAGGGACGTCTACTTTAGACGTCCCCATTCCAAAATGGGGATGTCTAAAGTGTTGACTGACACTTTAGACTTCCCTTTTTAAAATGGGAAAGTCTAAAGTCTAGACTTTAGACTTCCCCATTTCAAATTGGAGATGTCTAAAGTGTTTTTTTAAAAAAAATTGTTTATATTTTTCACTGCCCAGGAATTAAAACTTACAGAAACAGGATCGAGCAATTCTTCACAAACGAAAATGTCCTTACAAATCATAAGGGAACATCCAGCACTAGCTAATTAAAGTGTTGACTTTACTAATACAATTTGCAATAATTACCACAAAGTGTCAAAAATTTCTCTACATAACTACTAACTAATGAAAACAAACTTATCATTATCATCAATTTATCAAAAAATGCCAGAAGGGAACTCAAAATCCAAAAAAGATTAATATTGGTGAAAGATGATAAATCTACATGGCAGCACCAACAAAATACATCTACAATAATCCCAGTTTAGAAATTAGTTTATAAAAAATAAAAATAATTAACCATTCCTTTTGAAGACGGTGGGAGAGGGAGGAAGGAGGCCAACAACGAGAGATGGAGGGAGGACGAACCAACGGCATCAAAGATCGAGGAGGGACGATGGTGACGAGCTTCAACAATAGAGAGGGAGAGAGGAGGACGGTGGAGGATGGGGGTGGAGAGAGAGAAGGATGACCTTGAAGATAGAGTGATGGTAGTGAGAGAGAGTGGTGGTAAAAGAAGAAACTTCAAGAGAGTGATAGTGGAAAGAGGAGCTTCAAGAGAGAATGAGAGTTTTGAATAAAAGAAGCTAACTTGCGGGGGTAGGCATGACCTTGGAGGAAGTGATGTCAGTCAAATTGACTTGCATTTCAAATGACTTTAGACATCCCTATTTGATTTGGGGACGTCTAAAGTTAAAAACAAAAAATTTGTACTTTTGACATCCCTAATTCAAATAGGGATGTCTAAAGTGTGACTTTGACTTTAGACATCCCTATTTGATTTGGGGACGCCTAAAATAAAAAAAAATTATTATTTTTACTTTAGGTGTCCCAATTTGAAAGCTACCTAGTTCCACCTAAAATTACAAAAAGGCCACGGCCTTTATTTTTTGCTTCCCTTTTTTAAAAACAGACATCCTTTGGGGCAGTAGAATCTATATTTTATAGTAGTATATATCTAACAATAGAGTAATATATTACAGATGATATATTTGAACCATTATATAGAGGTATGACTTCCCTTCTAAATTTTGCATTCTCTATTATTATTCACTTTGTGTTTTATAGCTAGGTTTTGACCTAAGTCATGCTCATGTTTCTTTTCTTGAAAAATCTTTGATTGAAGGATACTTTCCTGCTGTTATAGGAAATTGTCAAAATATTTACAAAGATTTCACTATGTTGAGTGTGTAGCAGATAGCCCCAAGCGGTATACAGTTGCTACAGGCCACATGTATAACTTACAAGGGGAGAATACGATTCATAACTGTCTCTATAGACTACATGTGTAACCTATAAGGGATAACAGGATTCACAACTCACCTCTCCCTCAGAATCATGTTAGCCTAAAGAGCTAAAGGCCGCCATCTATCCAAGTTAGCTCTTTCAGTATCTGACACAAAATGCTAGTAGGAGGAACTATGTTCTGTGTACTTGAACTTTTTGTTTGGCCTTACTACCTTATATATATGAATTAGATAGAGCTTCTGCTTTAGTTTTGCTTGTTGGATTTGAGTATAAAATAGAATAGAAGATCACATATTGAATATAGGCATGCAATTTGGGATGTATCAAGACATTCCTGACTTTGTGGCTAGGCTCAATAGAACTCCCTGCCATATAGGGCTTAAGGGGTATGCAGCCTCAAGCAAGACTTGATAGAGAAGGAGAGATTATATCTATAGAACATCATATGCTTCTTAACAAGAAGGATAAGATGGCATACTATAAATCTAATCCCTCCTTCTTTATCAATTCTTGCTCTAGGCTACATACCCCTTGAGCCCTTTACCGTAGGGAGTTCTATTGAGCCTAGGCACAAAGTTGAGAATATCTTGATCCATCCCAAATTGCACGGCTATACTTAATATGTGAGCTTCTATAATATACAAATTTGTGTACAATTTCATTTTACATTTAGGGGCAAAAGGAAAATCCCCATTTTTAAAAAAAAGTGTGTCAAAAGTTAATGATTATTAAAGAAGAATCGTATATATTTATACACTATATATGACAGTTGTTTCATTAAACTCGTTAGCATTTTATAGCAAATAAATAATGGCTACTATATAGCAACCGTTATGTATGCTAAAATTTTATATAACGGTTATTTTGAAAGCACCGTTATATATGTTACAAAGTTTTATAATGGTTTTTTGCTTAAAACCATTATTTATTATGACAGCATTACGCACAACATAGCCTCATCACATCTCAATACATAATGGGTGTTATATTACAACAATTATAATAAGACCAGAATCGTAATTTATCTATGCCGAGCTTTTATAGTGCCCTCATATACAATGGTTCATAACCATAATGTATAGTAGTTAATAAACATTATATATCACGATTTTCTGTAGTAGTGCAAGTTAAACTCAACTTCGTTAAATAAAATAATCCACCTTTATCGTCTAAAACTGATATAGGCCAAAGCCATATTCTATCTAAAATCTCAAAAGAGCCAAAATGCCTAATGTTAGTAAACTTAGCACCCAATCCAAAGGTGGTTGCATTCGACTCTAAGGATGGCCTGCAATATGAACCACGCATCAATAGCTCCTACACGTCTGGGTTAAAATTACAATCGATACTCCCACCCAACACTCAATAATGATCTAAGTTTTTTCTATGAGGAAGCATCCAAACTAGAAAAAAACTAGAAAAGAATAAAGGTACAGGAAATAAGATTCAATTAACATACATGTATGCAAACTTGTCCATGGAATTGTGAAGATTGTATATGTGAAACTTGCTATAATGAGAATGATCCAATGAAATTGCATCAATGTCATTATCACAAGTTCTGCAATCCTAACCATGATGAATTCTACAGACAAAAATCACATACAATAACTACAACACCCATAAAGAATATACAACTAGTGTAATATCCTAAATTGTAATTAAGGGCTAATAACTTCAAGTGATGTAATCAATGTTAATTAAGTACTTTTGAGGTATATGATGTGAATTGTGACCTAAAATGTGTTTGGTGATGGTTTAGTAAGCGTTGTGATAATCAGGGGCAAAATGGTAAATTACCGACCGATTGGTCAGTTACCAAAGAGGAAACTCATAGGTAACTCAAGGTCAATGGCTAGGATTGACTCTTGAATGATCATTGGGGCGGAATCAAGTGTGTATGTGAATATGATAGTTCATGAAAGGGTGGAATGAGATCTTGTTAAGTGTCATTATGATGGCCATAGGATTGGTCAAAGTTTCAAAAACACTCTCCTCTCTCCTCTCTCCTCTCTCCTCTCTCCCTTCAAGTCGGCTAAGTTGCATGGGAAGGCATGAAAATCTGTAACTTCATCAATATCTCATTCTCTCTCTCTTCATTCTCTATTTTCGCTGAAACTATGTAAGAAAGAGAAAAGCAAAGGTGAGTGTTTGACCTTAGAAATGATCTCTTTGGCCCAAATGCTATTCTCTAAAGTTTTTCATGATAGTAAGGGCTTTATGGCTATGGTTTCATATTTTTGAAAGGTGGTGTATTAGTGTTTGAAGAAATTGGAAGGTTGAGAAACCAAAGAACCAACCTTGGGAAAAGGAAGAGGTAAGAGTTAGTAGCATTTTGATATAAATTGTGTAGCTATTGATTGTGTTTTGGAAATTCTGGATTTTTTCCTTGATTTCTTTTGATTTTGAAAGATATGAATTGGTTAGTGTTTGGTGGTAGAATTGGTACCAAACTATGACCTTGAACCATTAGAAGTGATTAGGAAATTATGGGAGTGAGATTGGTTATTGGTGGTTTGGGTTGTATTTTGGGTAAAAATAGGGTATGTGTTGATTGGGAAGGAATTTTGGTTGTTTTAAGGTTACCAATAGATTCCTTATGGAGTTTTAGATGGGAATGAGTTTTGGTATAAGTTTTGGAACCATTGGAACCGGTTTTGGTAAATCTGGAAAACCATATCAGTTGCTGCGATATGGCTTCTGATAAGCCTCACTCGAGTGAGGTAAGGTCTCACTCGAGTGCAATATGAAATTCTCGGTGTTTTGGTTAAGTCCTCAGGCTGAGATCGCGAGTGAACTTCTTCATCTTTGAGTGACAAACATTATCACTCGAGTGCATGTGCATGTAGTGTAATATCCTGGATTGTAATCAAGGATCAATAACTTCAAAGTGATGTAATTAATATTAATTGAGCACTTTTGAACTACATGTTGTGCAATATGATATAAAGATGCTTAGTGATGGCTTAAGAGGTATTGTGTCAATCAGGGGCAAAATGGTAAAATTTACCGACCGACTGGTTAGTTACCGATGAGAAAACTCCTTAGTAATCAAGATCAATGGCTAGGATTGAAAGAACAAGAGGTGGAATCAAGGGTGGATGGGAATATGTGAGTTCATGCAAGGGGGAAAAGAGATAATGACAAGTGGCAAACTATGGACCATAAGATTGAAGTCAAAGATTCAACTCCTTTCTCTTCCCTCCCATTCTCAAAGTTGGTTGTGTGTGTGTATGGGACAAAGAGAAATTGTTTCATCTTTATCTCTCATCCACCTCCATTTTCACTGAGCTAGCCAAGAAAGAGAAAGAGAGGAAGCTTAAGTTTTGGTAAGTAGATGCTTGTATATGCTCAAACACTCTTCATTGATGTTGTTCAAGAGGTTGAGAGCTTGACTCCTATGGTTTCAGAATTTCCATTGGTGGTGTTGGAAGGATTGTGAGGTTTGAGAAGTTAAGGAATCAAGGGTTTGATCTTGGCAAGTTAAAAAGGTAAGCATTGGTGACCTTTTGATATAAATGTTATGGCTTTTGGTTTAGTTTAGCAAATTCTGGATTTTTGTCCTGATTTCTTGTGATTTTAGAAGATATGAATTAAGTGGTGTAATGTAGTGGAATAGATGTCAAATAGTGTGTGGGTGTCAAAGATTTTGGGTTGGATTTGAAAAGAAGAAGTTTGACAAATTGTGGTTTTGGGTGATTTTGTGGTCTAGAGTTGAGAATGTGTTGATTGAGTGAAATTCGGTTGTTTTGTGGTTGCTAATGGGTTCTTGGTGTTAGAATAAGTGAGAATAAGTTGTGGTATGAGTTTTGGAACCATTGGAGCTTAATTGATCAATTTTAGAAAGCCATATCAGTTGCTGCGATTTGGCATCTGGCAGACATCACTCAAGTAAGGGAGGAACTCACTTGAGCACGATGTGAAATTCTGGGTATTTTGGGAAGGTCTTCAGGCAAAACTGCGAGCATACTTCTTGACTTGCGAGTGAGATATGATTCTGCTTGAGTGATCATGGGTATGCTCGAGTGAGGGAATTAGTTTAAGACTTGGGAATTTGTGGTTGTTCTCGGGTAGTCACTCGCTGGGTCTTACTTCCTGGTGCTCGAGTGCACCTAAGTTCATTGCTCGAGTATAGTCTCTTGTGCTCGAGTGAGGGTGTATGATATAACAGGGTTTGCTCTCAGGCAAACACTTTCTAAGGTCCACTCGCCAGTGCTTGAGTGCTGATGGGGGGTGTCACTCGAGTGAGACTCCTTTCACTCGAGTGAGCCAGCCCAAAATTCAGAAATTCTTCCAAAAAGGAGGGTCTTCGGGGTAGTTTCTCCTAACCCTTTAGGCATATGTTTAGACCTAAAATAGTCACCTAAAGAGTTCAAATGATAACCAACTTAAAGTATTATGGAAATAAGAACTTGGAAAAGAGATTGACGGGTTGTGCCTAACTTGGTTTACAGGATTTGATGTTTTCCATCCTCGTGAGCCCGCAGTGCCAAGAAATGTCGGGAAAGGATCAGGTAGTGACTCTCTCTCTCTTATACTATGTGTAATGCACTGTATGTGTGTTGTATCACTGTTTTATGATGATTTCTGATGTTGCTGTTGTTACAGCTGGTGATAGCTGTCGTTTACAGCGCAAGCTGTTGTTATTGTGATTACAGCGTAAGCTGTCGTGATGGTGATTACAGCATAAGCTATCGTTATTATGATTACAGCGAGAGCTGTCGTATTGTGTATACAGCCGTGAGTACTGTCGTTTATGGTGAAAACCATGTATCTTTGAGATTGCTGCTGCTGTTGCTGTTTGTGATTTATGTACATGCTTTGTGTTTATGCATTGTGTGAGTGATTTGTTACTACTGGGATTCTCTCGAATCTCATTCTTTCCTATGACTAACATTTCAAACAAGGCGTGTGGCTCAAAAGAGAAGAGGCCAACCCGGAGCCCTTAGGACCTTTAGGGGTACCATTGCTTTTGAAGATGTTAGTTATCTATTTTGAACTTGGGATTACTGTATATTTTGAGATATGAATATTATATTCAATTTTGGATGTGTAATCCCCTAGTGGATACTTATAAACCCTCAAGTTATATATGTATAGGACCTGGGAGTTGCCGGGGATTTGGTTATACACTCTGATATGAATGAATGTATATTAACTGCACAGGTAATTATATTTGAACATTGAAATTGAGATTAGGATGGGAAGAAGATTTTGAAAGACTTTTGTTGAAAGGCCTACCGTAAGGCATAAAGTTTCAAATGAGTTTAAAGCATCTGATGGTCTCTAATCCAATTTAATTATGGGTTATCAAATTATAATTACGTGTTTAAAGACAGGGGGTTACATGTAGCACTATGGGTGCGCGTCTTAGGTTGTCACTTCCTGCACACCACTTGTTGGGACTTGAGTGACTAGGTGTTATTACTCGAGTGCCCAAGTGAATGCTCAAGTGCACTGGCCACTTTAGGAGG
Organism: Inga laurina; assembly: GCA_963855925.1. NCBI lineage: Eukaryota > Viridiplantae > Streptophyta > Magnoliopsida > Fabales > Fabaceae > Inga > Inga laurina. The sequence goes on along the minus strand of OY979712.1, from coordinate 17,730,437 downwards.
TGTTGGTGCTCTCGGGTACACACTTTCTATGTTTCACTCACTGGGACTTGAGTGCGATTAGGGGCAACACTCGAGTGAGACATTCTTCACTCGAGTGAGTCAACCCAAAATTAGAGTTTTGCTTCCTAAAAAGGTATCTTCGGGGTAGTTTCTCCCAACCCTTTAGGGATATGTTTAGGCCTATAATAGCCACATAAAGAGTTTAAATGATAATCAATTTAATGTACTACAAAATTAAGAACTTGGAAAAGAGATTGACGGGTTGTCCCTAACTTGGTTTATAGGATTTGACATTTGCCGCCTTTAAGAGCCTACGGTGCCAAAGAACATTAGGAAAGAACAGGGTAGTGACTCTTTCTCTTATACTGTATGTGAAGCATTGTATGTATGTTTGTCATGCATTGAGAATACTTTGTGATACATTGTGATGCTTTGAGTTCGTCGCGAAAGCCGACGCATAGTGATACTTTGTGATACATAGAGATCGCAGCGAAAGCTGACGTATAGAGTTTACAGCCATAAGTATTGTCGTTTGTGGCGTGTGCCATGATACATTGTGATGCTGCTTAACATGAGCGTATATGCTTTGTATTTATGCACTGTGTGAGTGATTTGTTACTACTGGGATTCTCTTGAATTTCATTCTTTCCAATGACTAATATTTCAAACAAGGTGAGTGGCTCTAAAGAGAAGTGGGCAACTTAGAGTGATTAGGACCCCTCTGGGGTATATTTGATTTTGGGATGTTGATTATCTACTTTTAAACTTGGGATTACTGTATATTTTGAGATGTAGTTATGACATTTAATTTTGGTCATATAATCCCCTAGTGGAGACTTATAATCCCTTAGTCTATATATGTATAAAACCCGGGAGTTGCCAGGGATTTGGTTATACACTCTGATATGTAGGAATGTGAATTAACTGCAGATGTAATTATATTCAAAAATTTGAAATTGAGACCAGGATAAGGAAAAGTTTTGAAAGATTTTGTGAAAACCCTACTATAAGGCAGGAAGTTGAAATGAATTTAAATTATCCGACGGTCTCTAATCCATTTTAATTATGCATTATCGAATCATAATTACGCTAATCAAGGCAGGGGGTTACAACTAGCAGAAAAAATCTAAACTTCCATGTATAATAAAAAGAACATGAACGCTTTTTTTTCATTTTTCAAGTCTTATATGAAGGGCTTGTATGTATCTACTGTAATACCCCAAATTTTGAGACTAAAGACTAGGGAATAAGCCTGAATTAAGTAGGCTGCTGAGTCTAATTTAGTAAGAGTCCCAGGAATGCATAAGAAACATAATGACTTTTAGAAACCACACTCAAAATAAAGAATGAATTTCAGTGTGTATTAGTTGACAGAAAGTATCCAATTCCTTTAGGATGTGTCAAAATGACACAAAACCTAACTCGGATCTAAAGGAAAAGGGAAATGGTGTCTAGAAATAAGTAATATATAGAACTAAAAGAACTAATGGCACAAGAAATAATATTGCCAAAATCAAGAGCAAAAGAGACAATTGCCACTTGATCTTGAGGTTAGAAGACAAAATGAAAGGCCAAGATTAGCTCTTCAAAAGTAAGATGTAATTATGGGAATGAGAAGAAAAAATTAACTCTCTTTTAGGCCATAAAAATGTCCAAGTAAGGGCAAATGAGGGAGGAAAATAGTTTGGTCAATTAGTCAAAGTTTTTTCAACTTTTCCAGCTTGGAAAGTTTGACTAACAAAAAAGACAAAGAGACCAAATTGGTCAACACTTCCTCTTCCTTTTTGAGAGGGAATTTTGGCCAAAGGGAAAGAAGAGAGAGGGAAGAATTGAAGTTAATTAACTTAAGTCAATAAGGTTAATTAACCATAGGCTTCTTCAAGAAGCCACAACTTTTAGCCACATATTTCCTTAGGTGAATTTTGGCCAAGTATTTCAAGAAGGCAATTAAGAGAATATCAAAATAGTTATCTCTCTCTCACACACTCAAAATTTTAGCTAGTACCTAGAAAGAAAGAGAAAAGGAAGAGCGTAATGAAAAAGGAAAGAGAAAGAAGGACAAAGAAGGTAAGGTGTTCTACCTGGATTTTCACCTTCCAAATCACCTTTATAGCTCTTGAGGTCTTCACAAATGTTGTTCCTCTCATGAAGAGATTCATTTACATGGTTTTAGTTTCTTGAGAAGAGGTTTTTTGTGCTGTCCACAAAGTGCAAAAGTTAGAGAAATCAAGAGCAATCCCTAGAACATGAAAGACGTGAGTATAAGCTTCATTTTGACCTATGTATTGTATTGATTGGCTGAATTTTTAGGACTTGTTCTTGCTGCCTTATTTTCATTCATTTAGGGTTTCATCATGCTTTGGTCATATACATGTGGTTATATGATGTTTGGGAGGCATATGAACCTAGTTTGGTGAATAAATTATAAATTGGTAAATTGTTGCTTTGTGCCTTGATTTTTGTCAGAATAGGGCATGAAGAAGGAGTGTGATTTTGCTGTTTTTGATGTCTCCAATGGATTCTTTGGGAAAAATTATGTAGGAATAGGTTGGTGCTATGATTTTAGAAAGAATGGATTTGAAATTCAAAAACTGGAATTTGTTGCCAATTAGGGTTTCCTGCGTGGCAGTCTGAATGTGCTATGTTTTTTAGTAATAGAATGTTGTGCAATGGCTATGAAGATTTCTAGAATGAAAGTATACATATCAAACTTTAATTTGATAGGTTATTTGTACCATTTGGATCAGTACAATAGGAATTATGAATTTTTGAAGTTAGGTATTGAATCTGGAATGAATTTTGTGGCAGTGAGGCTTCAGTCATAGTTCTGAAATTTTGTGTCAAGAATTGGCTCTAAGTAATATTTTTCTCATTAAATAGACTCAAATAGCTTTGAGTAGGAATTTGAACCACCCCAATTGGAATTCTATAGAATTAATTATGAATTTTCAAAGTTTAGTCAAAATGTTGTCAACTTTTAGCTACTATATGAATTTAAGAAAGAAAGGGTCAAATGTAATAGGTGTAAACTTCAAGGGTTAAAGTAAGCTTATGAGGCTAAGGCAGCCCCATTATGCATTCATTTTTCATGGCTCTAATAATATGATTATATGTTCAGGGCCATGAGAACTCAAGAAAGAAAAAGAATGGAAGATGCTTCAAGCAACTCTGATGGTTGGAAGAAGAGGAAACAGAGGGAGGACATTAGTCCACAAGGTAGTAAACTTAATTAACTTGCATGTATATGATGTGTATGCTTATGTATTGATGTGTAGTATTGCTTGGCTTGAATATGTAAAGCATGTATGAATGAATGAATGAAGCTCTATTTTTGTTTTTACTATGGCCATAGATATGTTGCACGAAACATTGAGCATGGGGAAATGTCATTATGTGAACATGAGTGTTACGAGTTTAGATGATCTATTCAAGAATGCAAGTGTACACTGCCATAATCAATTAATACAGAAATGAGTAGAGTATTGTTCCCATGAGGATTGATCACTAAGTACCAAAATAGGTTATTTTAATTCTATTTAGTCGATCGATAAATTGGTGATGGAAAGTAGAAAATAGAAAATGATTAAATATGAGTGCAAATAATATGAAAACAACAAGAAAAAGTTCTATGGGTCAAATTTCACTTAATAAATTTTGGATTGAATCACTTATCTATTCTAGCCCAATTTATTCCATATGATTGATAGTCGAGTTTCCCTCATTTAATTACTAGCCTCTTCCAAGGTCAAGGAATTCTATGATTAATTGCTAATCCAATATATTTCTGTATGAATTTAAGCAATTAATTATGCATTAAGATTTATGGAACTCATTAAGACTACACAACTGATATGAATATATTCCTATTTCATATATAAATTATGGTTTTAATTATAGGGTCTATACACATGCATCTCTTTCCGATCTCAACATACATACTAAAATCATTCAAAAGATGACCAATCAAATGAAAGCATTAAGAACAATAATTAAAACTCAATCATGAATGAGAAATTAAAACTAGATTTAATAGGTTAAGATTCAATTCGTCATTAGTAAGCTATGTCATCACCCTAGAAAAATAGAAATTTAGCTCATGATGAAATTAAAAAAAATTAAAATAAATTAACATTACATAAAACTAGAATGAAAACCTCAAATATACTGCATAAAACTTGAATATTAAATTATGAAATATAAATATACAATCAAAAGATGCATGAAAAATGGAGAAATCTAGTCGTTCATTTAGGAGGTAAACATGTAGGCGGCATGCAAAAAGTAATACAATACTAAGCCTTCCATGTAGGAGGCATGCAAAAATTAATACAATGCATGAAATTAAATTAGAAAATAACATAATTTATTTAGATCTGCCAGAGAAAAGATATATTCCTATCAGAGAAGGACCTCTAATTGTTAGAGAATGAAGCCTCTACATCTCTTCCCTTCTTTTCCTCATTTATGCTTGGCTTTAATATCTATTTATAGGAAACAAATGTGTTGCTACAGTGCCAAAACCGCGTTGCTACAGTGAACCGCGTCTGGAATAGTGAAAAGCGCATGCTGCTACAGTGCTTCTGTTGCTATAGTCACTTCCATCATGAATTAGTGACCCCAATGAATTGTACCCCAATGCTACAGTAATTAGCCTTTTTCAATTCCATCAGTCTAATTTTTGGTTTCCTTTCTCCTCTTATTGTGTGGCTATCAAAAGAGAAAACAAGTAAATATTATAATAGTAATAAAAATATGTATGCTAAAATCATCCCGTATTTATCAATTACACTTAAACTTATTACATTAATCTCAAATAACGTCCATAAAATCATCATATAAGGGAAAATAAATATGCAAATATTTTACTTATCAAATTCTCCCTACAGTTAGCTCTTGGACGTCTTCGGACAAGGAATGACTAATAAGTGCTTCCAACAAAATCAGAAGTGTCAAGTCATAAGCAAGAATACAATTGAAAAATAAAGAGATCATAGTATTCATGAATCGACAAAAATATAAACTGGTAACTTTAACTGAAAATGAATAACATGAGTTCGTAAGTGTAACTCATTCTCTCATTCTCTCAAGTGTTTAAGGATAAGTGTTTCGCTCAAATTCAACCAAAAAATTGCACTACCATAGGCTTGCTAAAAATCTCAATCTCCACTACCTAATTCACATGCATAATTTAAATCAAAAGGACTTATTAAGGGTTGTAATGGGGTTAAGGTAAAAGGAATGGGGTTAAGGTGAAAGGAATGTAAAATATGATATGAAGGGTTACATTTAAGAAATTTAACAATTGAAAAATGGGCTACTTATAAATTTATCTTATCACAACAACCCATAATTCAAATACGTAACAATTTTTTTCTTTTTTTTTCATAATTCTTTTTGCGTAAAACTCTGCAACTCTAAAGTTGATATTATATACACCCTCACACTTGTCAAAAGCTCATTTCACAAGAATTTCAAATGCTTTGCTAATCTTTCGAATTAGGTAAAAGCACTTGATATATCATTAAAAAACATATTAATGGGTTTAGAACAAAGAAACAGTCAATTAGGCTCAAAGGGGCTTAACAACGATATAATTGCAAGGTTGGCTATTTGGCTCTGGCTAAAGAAAATGAATGCCTTTTTTATTTTTGAATATGCATGTGGGATGTAATTTCAACCAGATTTAAAGCAAGTTCTAGAGTGACAACTTAATAGGTGAATATCACACACAAGAGAAATAATCATTATAGGCTTTAAAGCTCATAGTTAGGGGCTTTCAAACTCAGCTCATTCAATCTTAAAATTCATAACCAATTACAATAATCAGTTGTTCATTCATGCTATAAAATCTCTAAATTCAATTGATCCATACTTAAAACTTGTATACTTCTTAAATTAATTACAAAGCACTTGAACAGGATGATTTTTTTTTTCTTTTTTTCTTTTTACTTTTACTCTCTGTTTTTTTAGAAAAGAATAAAAACATGTAACTAATAAAATGCAACTAACAAAATGCGTCTCAGGAGCTAAGAATAACTCCTTACTCTGCCATTTTTTTTCACACCCCATGCATCTAATGGTTTTTACTAACTAATTTTTTTTACAATTCCTCCCCCAACCTAAATCAGACATTGTCCTCAATGTCTTCTGTAGCTTAGAGAAAGTTTTTTTTAAACACAAACACACAACAAACCAAAATGCTAAAAGTAAAACCAAAAGATTAAGGAGAGTCAAAACCAAAGAGTAGTATCTGGATTCTGCTTCTGACTGCTGTCTGAAGATTGTCCACCTATTTTCTTGACTTATAGATCTGGGTGAGGTTCATAGGTTTGCAGTTAATCGAGCAGCTGATTAGCAGTTGATGCAGAAATTATAGAGTGACGAGTCGCTTGGGGTATGAATCCTGTTTCTACAGCATGATCAAACAAAGAAACAGATCTTCATAAAAATCATTAACATTTAACAATCCTAATGGCTTTTTGTGAAAGTTTAACTTAGCCTAATATGCAACGCTAGAAATGCCATCCAACATCTCCAAACCACCTGGTAGAGCAATGAAAGCTTGAGCATGGTAGAACATTTGTACCAGTCGTTCAGGTAAGGTCGAAACCTATAAATCTTGTGCTAAGGAAAAAGTGTGAGCTTCCAACTCTTTTATACTTACACTCGAACCCTTGCTTCCATTCATGGATACAGAAATGGTCACACTTCCCCTTAGGCCCTAGATACCTCCGTCGTATACAAAGTTGATCTTTCTAGAAGCTAATGCACTTCCAAGTTCTTTTGCTGCAATAACAAGCTCTCTATCCTTGCCAGAATTAGTTTCACCAAAAATGCAAATATATGTGAATCTACATTTTTGGTTGGTACTCTTTTTCTCTTTTTCTTTTCTCTTGGACCATTTGTGTTCACAAGTAGAAGAATGCATATTTACAAGTGAAGAGTACATATTTACAAGCGAAAGAGTACATATATATAACACTAGAATAGCAACAACAAAATCATACAAATCACCCATTTTTTAAAGAAGTTTGAAAAAAATTTCGGACACAAATGACCGGTGGGCCATTACTTGGAGAAATTAACAAAAAGAGGAAAGAAAGTCAAAAGTTACTAAAAAGATAAAATAAATTAGACAAAAGCTGTTAAAAAGATAAGACAAATAAGACAAAAGTTATGGAAAAGATAAGACAGATTAAACAAAAGCATGATTATGTACAGTAATTGTGATTTTGGCTCACATTACGTCCAATAATAGCTTAAACGCTTTTTATGAATCGAGAACTTGCTTCCCATCCAGTTTTCTTATAAACTGGCAAACAGGGTCTTTTAACGTCAGATTCCCAAGACAATAGTGTTCTTTTTCTCTGTTGAATATGTCCACTAAATCAAGGAGAATATGATGAACATCATCACTCGGATGCGTCTCAAGAATTTGAATGATATCATCCAGTGACTCCTTACTCAGTCCATCCTTTATAAATTTCATTTCATCTTCTCAATTTATAGAAACCATACCTTTACTCCTACAACGTTGATCACAATTCCACCTTACACATTTATGACTGACATTCATCCTTTTAGCTTTTCTCTTTTTGGAGTAAGAACTTCTTCCCATTCCTAGCAAAGGTTTAACAAATGATTTATAAATCTCACTTACTAAACGTACCTTAGCTTCAATGATCCAGCGTACGTCCATGGGAAGGCCCAAACGCTTAAATATCTTCATCCTTTCAAATCGACTGTTATAGATCTTCTTGAGCACATCTTTGGGAAGAGTGGGGAACTTGTTCTTAAGCTTTACAAGAGACCCCTCCATAGTAAGTTAATATGAAATTATTGAAAACTAAAATTCTCAACCCAGTGCAGTGTGTTTCGGTGAGTAGGAAAGAAAAATGAGAGAGCAGGAAAGAAGTTTGAAAAAGTAGGAAAGAAGTTTTGGGTTGCCTCCTAAATAGCTGCCTTTCTTTAACGTCTTTAGCTAGACAAAGACCAAACCAATTTATTTTTTCAATTTATTTTTTTTTATATTTTTTAATTTTTTTTTATTTGTAGCTACCAAAGTGGAATACATCATCAGAGACTACCAGAAGTCTTACAAAATCACAACAAAACATCAAACCAAACCTTGGGTTGCCTCCCAAGTAGCGCTAAATTTATAGTCTTCAACCAGACTTACCAAACAAACTACTAATCAAAAGTATCAAACACCATAATTTCCTTATCTTCATTTCTTTTCAAGCAACAATGTTTCAGACACAAGAAATAATCATTCAAAGTAATTAATTGTACTTCTTCAATCATAGACAATTTTAGAGTACAATTATTTACTGAATTCAAATAAAGCACAACATGCATGTATTTGCAAATAGATTTATGAGTTTCCAAAATTTTAGAGCATCCCACAAAATCCACCTGACTCTCATCAGTAAGAGTCAACACTTCAATAGGAGAGACATGAACAACAACTTTTAGAATATCCACATTAGTTTCAACATCAAAGTCACAAAGGTTAGGCTCCACAACCGGAACCTCAATTGGACATTCACTGTTCTCTCCAAAAGCGATTTATCACATAGCACAAGAGCTAAAGTTTTATTCAATTCCACTTCCTCAACTTCCTCACAATAATCATTATCATCAACACAAGAAGTGGTCATCATGCTTAAAGAATTATCTTGCCTAAGAGTTTCAAGCGATGAAACAATTTGACTCACATATATTTCAATATTCAGGACACTTGACTCAATTCTAGTGGCAATTTTATTTTGCTCTCTACTAAATCTCTCTATTGATTCTGCAAACTCCTCACATATTCTTTATAAATTAGACTTTTCCTTATACTCAAAAGTTTGTTCTTTAATATATGGATAAGAGTAGAAAGGAGGATAAGGACAATACTTGACATATGGTTCCAAAGACTTTTGTTGCTATAAAATTCAATCAGGATAAAAGGAATGATCAAAACAAGTTTGGTTCATATTGAAATCATCTCTCACATAATGACTAGTATTGCTATATGGACAATGCTCATAAGAATGACACTCTCCACAATAAGCACAGGAAAAACAATTATAAGGAGAAGAATTTTCAATCCAACTAGCATTTATATTTTCTTGTCTCATTCCATCAACATGCATTCCAAAAAATGAACCAAGATATGACAATTTGTCACTGATTAAACCAAATGAATACTGTGAATAGTCCATTTTCAAATTTTTTTTCTAAATTTTTTTTTGATATTTGATATTAATGACAACAATCCCCGGCAATGATGCCAAAAACTTGTTACGAGTTTAGATTATCTATTAAAGAGTGCAAGTGTACACTGTCGTAATCAAGTAATACAGAAGTGAGTAGAGTATCATTCCCAATTGGATTGATCACTAAGTACCAAAATAGGTTATTTTAATTCTATTTAGTCGATCGATAAATTGGTGATGGAAAGTACAACATAGAAAATGATTAAATATGAGTGCAAATAATATGAAAACAACAAGAAAAAGCTCTATGGGTCACATTTCACTTAATAAATTTTGGATTGAATCACTTATCTATTCTAGCCCAATTTATTCCATATGATTGATAGTCGAGTTTCCCTCATTTAATTACTAGCCTCTTCCAAGGTCAAGGAATTCTATGATTAATTGCTAATCCAATATATTTCTGTATGAATTTAAGCAATTAATTATGCATTAAGATTTATGGAACTCATTAAGACTACACAACTGATATGAATATATTCCTATTTCATATATAAATTATGGTTTTAATTATAGGGTCTATACACATGCATCTCTTTCCGATCTCAACATACATACTAAAATCATTCAAAAGATGACCAATCAAATGAAAGCATTAAGAACAATAATTAAAACTCAATCATGAATAAGAAATTAAAACTAGATTTAATAGGTTAAGATTCAATTCGTCATTAGTAAGCTACGTCATCACCCTATGAAAATAGAAATTCAGCTCATGATGAAATTAAAAACAAAATAAAAATAAATTAACATTACATAAAACTAGAATGAAAATCTCAAATATACTGCATAAAGCTTGAATATTAAATTCTGAAATATAAATATACAACCAAAAGATGTATTAAAAATAGAGAAATCTAGCCGTTCATTTAGGAGGTAAAACCTTTCATGTAAGCGGCATGCAAAAAGTAATACAATACTAAGCCTTCCATGTAGGAGACATGCAAAAAGTAATACAATGCATAAAATTAAATCTAGAAAATAACACAATTTATTCAGATCTGTCAGAGAAAAGATCTCTTCCTATCAGAAAATGACCTCTAATTGTCAGAGATGGAAGCCTCTACATCTCTTCCCTTCTTTTCCTCATTTATGCTTGACTTTGATCTCTATTTATAGGAAAAAAATGTGTTGCCACAGTGCCAAAACCGCATTGCTACAACGCCCAAAAACGCGTTGCTACAGTAATCTCGTCTAGAACAGTGAAAATCGCATGCTGCTACAATGCTTCCATTGATATAGTGACTTCCAGCATGAATAGTGATTTCTGTCGTGAATAGTTCCGTCGTGAAATAGTGACCCTAATGAATAGTACCTGATGCTACACTAATTAGCCGTTTTCAATTCCATTGGTCCAATTTTTTGTCTCCTTTATCCTCTTATTGTGTGGCTATCAAAAGAGAAAAAAAGTAAATATTATAATAGTAATAAAAATATTTATGCCAAAATCATCCTGTATTTATCAATTACACCTAAATTTATTACATTAATCTCAAATATCGTCCATAAAATCATCATATAAGGGAAAATAAATATGTAAATATTTTACTTATCAATGAGCCTATGTATGGCAAGCATATCATGTACTAGCATTTATCTTACATGCGTTGTTAGTATTGTTTGCTACTAAGATTCCTCCGAATCTCATCCTCCCCCACCATCTATATAGGTAGGTATGTGAATACGAAAGAGAAGAATGCTTGAAAATGAACTAGAAGGAAGAATAATGAAGAATTGAAGATTTAAGTGTATTTATTTATACTATGTGTAAAATATTTACACTTAACGAATATGTATGAATATGCATGTACGAATATGTGTATTAGAATTGAGCGGTAATCAGGATCACTGAATCTAAGAATAAAAACAAACTCTGATATTCGGTAAGAATAACGGCTAATAGTCTTGAATGAGTAGTTAACCCCTAAGTGATTGAAGAGTAAAACTTCTAATATGTAATTAAAGGGGTATGTAAGACAGGTCTTACATCTACAACCTCTAAATGTGTTCGTTGTAATACCCCAAAATTTGGGATTTGAGGCATGGGAATAAACCTAAATTAAGTGGACTGCTAAGGCCCAATTTAGCAGGAGCCCAAATTTATCCCCTAATGATTCTTATATCTTTGGGGTATTAAGAAGGTAAAATGATGAACTTTGGAGAATATAATTATGTTTTCGGTGAAATCGCCTATGAGGTAGTGAGCTTGTAATATGATTTTGAATGATCAAATGATGATAAACAATTATGAAATTTTACGGGATGAAAGTAGACATCCTAAGCTTTAATTTGATAGGTCATATGACTAATTAGAGCTATATACAAAAAGATATGAATTTTTGAGGTCAGCAAAGAAAAACTATGAAGTTTCTAGAACAACATGCAAAGATTGAAATTATGGGAATTTTGTGATTTCAGTTAGCAAAAGGCTATATTTTTTCTTGAAACTAGACTCAATGGAGGTTCTATATCCTTTGGAATCACTCCAATTTGATGTCTATAAAATTAGTTATGATTTTTCAAAATTGGGTGAAAATGCTACCAGTTTTGGGCAAAAATCACAAAATGAATGGGCAAAATGGTAATTTGCCATATTGAGCAAAAGGAAAATATTTTCTTTTGATCTCTCACCTATTTCCGTCCAGAAAAGAGGAATAAGAGGGTAAAGTAATTTATTATGGATTTATAATCATTTTTGGACAAAGGTCAAAGAAAACAAAAAAAGATAGCAAAAAGGGGTCAACAATTGCAATTCATCCTAATATTTGTGTGGAAGAGGATAAAAGTGCTAATTGAATGCATATTATTACTCCCTCTTGAGACACATTTTCAGCCAAGCAAATGGCCATAGAAAAGATGATGATGGTCAAGTGAAATTGGCACATGTTTATTCATAATAAAATAACATAAAAGAAAAGGGTGGATGAAGATAGTTTTAAAAAGGCTTCTCATCTCTTTTTGGTCATTTTCGTGCAAGCACATCAGCCAAGAGAGAGAGACACAGCAACTGAAGAAAACATGAAGAACAAGGGAGCATGAGAGAACACAAATACTCAAGAAGCAAGATCAAGGTAGGTACAAGGTGATTTACCACTTGTTCTTACCTTCTTCCTCATGATAACTCTCTCTAATATCTATCCCTACTTGAAATATTCATGAAACAAGTACAAATCAAGAGAGGAAGCATGAAGATGTCCCATGGTTTTCTTGTGTAGAGAGAGAAATCAAGAGGTAATCACACTAAACCTTGTCCTCTTTTTGATTCTTGATGGTTATTGATGTTGTGGTTGGTTGTTGGCTTGGTTTCCATGATTTTGTGATTTTGGGAATACAAACCCTAAGGGGAGGTGCTGCCCAAATTATGATTAATCATGTTAAAGAGGTGATTAAGTGATCAAACAAGTGATTAGAGATGTAAAGAAGGTGCTTTGTTGATTGGAATCAAGAAACTCCAATTTTCCCAAATTATGTTGATTTTCGTCCAGACCTGTTTTTCACTATGTTTGGACTAGATTTTGGTGTTTTTTATGATTCCATTGAGTTCAGGAGGGAAAATTAGGTGGGGTTACAGTTGAGCACTTTTTCGGAAAAGGCCAAGAAAGCATAATTACGAAAATGCCCCAAAACACTGAAATAAGGGCTGTCAAGGGCAATTTTTGTCTTTTGGTAGTGAATTTGGTCATTCTGAGTCTGGAAATGGATTCCTTGGGTGAAAATATGTAAGATTAGCCCAGGTTAGAATTTCAGGAAAAGTACAGCCGGACCAGGTACGATGGGGCCGAGTCCCCAGGGGTATTTTAGTAATTTTTCAAGATAGACTCATATAACCCCAGAAACACTATGGAGTATCTAATAGTAAATTTGACATTGTAGGATCGAATATGGAGCCCCGAACTAGTTGCACGTAGATCGAGACATGCGTTTTGAGGCGAAAAAGGGTTAAGGTGCGGACCTACCTTACTTACATGTATTTGATATATTTGCTTGTGTAATGATGCATGTGATTGTTTTACTTGATTGTGTAGAGCATATTTGAATAAATGAAGCTCTGTTTCTGTTTTCGCTGTGGCCATAGTCTTGTTGTATGAAACATTGAGCATGCAAATATGTCATTATGAGGCATAAATCTAGATAAAACTAACATGTCATACACATAGCATCAATCATGCATGCATTATGGTATCTGTTTCCTACTGAGGTTCTCTCAAATCTCACCCTCCCCTACCAGCAATTTAGACAGGAGAAGACAGAAGATATGCTGACAACAATGCAGAGTACCGTACGAGGGGATTGCGATGGTGGAACGAAGATAAGAAGATGTTTCTGTTTCACTAGGACGGGTTTAGATACCCAAGTAGCCCTGTGTGGCTACATTGATGGTAATGATCATGTACGAAACCCTATGGGAAATTATGTAATCATGCACATATTTACAGTATAATTATGATATTCCTGTGTTGCCTACCGAACAGCATATCGTTTTTCGCAAATACTCTGAAAAAGGTTGAAATTGAGATAAGGGCGTGACATTCGTCCCCTGTTTTCAATTACACAGAATTACATATTTGATCAGATTATTTAATGCTCTTCACATGTCTACAAAAACATAAGTGATAGCTACAAAAAACCACTCAACTAGGTGCTCATCACTTGTCTTTTCGAAATTCTTCCTACTCCTTGCTGTAATTAAAAGAATAAATTAGTAATGAGTACATTAAATACAAATCTATTGTAATGAAAATAAATTTTGA
>OY979712.1:17516318-17716223 GCA_963855925.1 Inga laurina | reverse complement strand
GTTGCCTATTATACTTTACTTTTAGCCTATGGATTAACAGTATATGCAGTGAGTTGTCATCCAACCGACAATATAATATTATGAATAAAAAAAGACTGACACAAATGCACTAAAACCATATTATTAAATGAGACAAAGCAGTACATCACTACATCCAAGATCAGATCTTGCCGACAAAATTAATGGCATACTCGTCATCGGATTCTAGAAAAACATTATCAATGGAATCAAGGGTTAATTCCTTCAACAAATGTGATGCCCTGCAATCCACCATCATCATTAACAAACCCTCAATCCACCCCCAACTCATTAGCCGATGGCAGACGGTCAACACTGTCAGATATTGGAACTTCCATATCAGCACGCGGATGATACGTAGTGGATTCCCTCCGACAGCGTCGAATATTTTGTTTGATCATCATATACGCGTGCCACCATAAGTTAAGAATCTCTATTCTTGAGTTTCGCCCCTGCTTGAGTTTAATGTCTGATGATTTGTTATTTGAAAATGTTGTATCAACTGTTCATAACAGTTCTTCCCAGATCCCTTTACCATTACCACATCTGTTATATCCAGTTTCTATATCTTTCAATTCATGTTTGTAGTTACTTACTTCAACCATCTTTCAGATTTAAACATGTTCATCTTTGTTTTGGAGCGAAGTTTCCACAAATCTCAAATTCAAATTCAAACTTTCACATTTTCAGAATCAACTTTTCAAATTTGCTACCATCCCACAGATTACCCGCCAAATATGCAGATTCAGGCTCCCTATAAATTATGTGTTAACATAATACGCCATAACCCACTTTTAGACCTCTTAATCTTCCCTTTTAAATAATCAGCTCCCTCATTTTCAGATTTACTTCCAAATTTGACTCCAATTCCACCTTAACTATGTCTCGTCATTCATTGGTAAAGGATGTTCATGATGGAACTGATAGATGGACACTTAATGTTCGTGTACTCAGATTATGGAATGTTTATCAAAAGGCTTCCCCTTCTGAATTATTTTGTACTACTATGATTTTAGTAGATGAGGAGGTATGTTTATTGTTACTCCAATATATTATGATAAAATAATTCCTTTACTACGATCTACCTGTCTTCACTACACTAACTCTGCTTTGAATTATCTGCAGGGAACCAAGATCCAAGCTAGCCTCATCGCCAAGGACCTTCCTGATAAATACCGCCAGTTATTGAGTGAAGGGAAGACTTACTTCATCGCAAACTTTGTGGTATCCCAGAATTCTAGCCAGTACAAAGCTACGACACATCAGTTCAAAATCAGGTTTACACAACAAACTTTTATCCGTGAAGAACCTGCTGACTTACCAACTCATGCATATTCCTTTACACATATTGCTGATATCTTGAAGACGGATGAGAAACATTTCACAGATTACTTGATAGGTAACAACAGTGCTTTCTTTTCTCTAATTTGATTCATGCCTGATTCTACTACTCTCTGACCTCGGTTAGCATGTCTCTCCTCAGATATTGTTGCTTTTGTCAAAACAATGGGCACTCTAGAGGAGTATCGCAGAGACAATCAAACAAAGAAAAAACTCAAGATGATCCTTACTGACATAAAGTATTCACCATCCATTACCTTAAAAAAATGACAATACACTCCATTCTTCCATTATAATGCTAACATAGCTAACCTTGCTTTACTCATAATTATTTTATCCTTAATTATAGTGACAATGACATGGAGTGTGTCCTGTTTGATGAATGCTCCACTGATGCTTACATGGCTCAATTGGAGAATATGGAGACACCCGTTGTGGTGCTGCTTAATCTTGCTAGGATTGGTTGGTCTGAAGATGGTAAGGTTTTGTGTTTCAACCTTCTTTGCTTCATGTACCATCATGTCTTATAGTTATATCGTTGCAATAACAACATCTAAGCATGTTCTTACTTCCAGGGATACTACAAGTATGCAGTTCGTTCAATGCTACCCGTGTTTCTTTCAATCCCCCCATACCTGAAGTAAAAGAGTTAATTGAAAGGTCCATTTAGTAACTACCTTTAAATTTAAATTATAGTTCTGACATGCATTCATATCAGTATTAAATCTATTTTAACACACTACTGATATCATTAACCACTTTATTCCTTTCCAGTGCTAAGGAAAAAGCCTCCCCTATCACCACAAGTTTTAGTCAAGTCATGCCAACACAATTAAGTCAACAATCTTGCTCTAGCATATTACGTAACAACTACAGGGTCCCTATCTCCCAGATTCCTGACCAGAAAATTGTACACCTCATGCCTTGCTTTATTTGATGGACTTATTAACATATCAGTTCCTCCTTTTAGCCCTCTTCAATTGTGTATTTGGTAATATCACACGTCATGATACACTTGGTAATGATATTAATGGTACATGGACAGGGATCCAGTTTTGTTGTTAACTGTCTCATACATAAGCTTGAGACTCGACATGGTTGGACTTATGATGGTTGTGCCAAGTGTGCCACAAAGCCTAGAGATAAGGGAAACAACATGGTCTGTCCAACTTGCAAGAAGAAGACAGATTCAATTGAACCTAAGTAAGTTTTTTCCCTTTGTTACTTTTATTGTTTCAATTATTGATTTAAGAAAAAAGAGATTCAAATTTCCCATCTTATTCAGGCTTAAGATCCATTACACTGTTGTTGATGATACTGGAAGTGCTTCAGTTGTATTCTGGGACAAACTTGCCTCTCAATTGTTGGAAAAAAATGCTGCTGAGCTTAAACAGATTTTAAAGAGTGTATGGCATCAATTCTTATACCAACTTACTGTTACTATTACTGACAGCTCAATATACTTATTTTGGTTATTTCTAAGTGAAAATCCTCCTTCAATTTTTTTAGCAAGACCGTGAATATGATTTCCCGGACCAGTGCGATTCTGTTGTGGGTAAAAGGATGCTGCTAAAACTCAAACGAAATGACTACAATGGCAAATACATTGGCTCCAGCATTAGTGTTCAGCAATACACATATTGTGAGGACCTAACAGAACAGTTCAATGAAGCATCTACTGAGAAGGTCCCAAACGACAAAGTTGATGCCATCCCAACCCCTGAGGCTATAACAACTCCAAATGTAACTCCTACTCACACAGGAACACTTGGGTCTGACGACATTTCATTGTTGGAGCTTTCTCAAAATACCAATCCTATTGCTGTAAAAGGGAAACGAAAGGGTGCATTGAAGAGAACTGTTGTCGACATAGATCATTGTTCTGAATCACAACCTTCATCTGTCTCACTTCCAAACTGCAAGATCCTGAAAAATGTGAAGCAAGAGAAGAAGTAGACATGCTATTACAATCTTTGGTGTTGAATGTCAAAAGCTGAATTGCCAGCCACGCTTGAAACTGTTTTCATTTTCAGTTATTTCATTCCAGTCTTAGGATTAAATTGTTGTTCTTCTATTGTATTTCTCCTTCAACTTTTAATTTCAATGAATCGTACTATTTCCTCTGTTAGTTACAAGTTCACTGCATTCAAATTCTTGATGTTATGTCATTCAATCCAGTTCTTTCCAACTACAGCCATGGATGTTATATAACTGATATCAAACTAAATGTGATTCGAAATAAAGTAAACAGGAAATCAACCTTAATAACATTGCTGTTTTAAAAAACCCTTATTTACATACATCATTTTGGTCTATTTGCTTATTCATTCCATTAAACTAATATCCTAAATTATGGATTTGTAACTAATATATTATACATATGATTCATACCAACTTTAAACTTACAACTAAAAATACACATGTATCATCCTCCACTTAATCCTTAATTAAAAATTTTATCCACGTAACTAAGGCCAAGTTCATTCAATGATGAAATCACATGAATTAAGTAAATGAACAGACAAGACATAGAGGCATCTAACATTGATGGTTAAGATGAAAACATGACAGCACAATCTCAGTGTAAATAACATCAGATGAGTGTACTGTACTTATATTAGCTACAAGTTAATTTAAAAATTGTGCAGCAGTACAACTCTACCACAAAGGGAAACTCTGATCATATATCATATAATAATGCATAAATTGACATTATTACACATTTAAACTATATTGTATTGCTTCATACAGATGTACACACTCGTCCTGCATCCCTATGCGTTTTCTAGGTTTTCTAATCGAAATGAAATAGTTCATACCACCTGCACAAAGAAGCACAACAACAGTATGCGTATTACACTTTGAAGGAAGGTGTAGATATAGCAGAAACCATTACACAGGTTGTAGCAAGAACAGATTCTGAAGGTGTACATGAGCAAGAACTAACAAGAATATGCGTCGTTCATTGTGATAGAAGGTATATCAGTATCAGTCCTCAATAAAGGAACCATCTTTTTTATTCTTTAACATTGACATCTCAGTAACATTTGCAGGGTCCCCAACGCCGTGCTTTTTTCACTGGCCATAATCGATGACTAAGGACAAATCTGATTCATATGCTAAAGAAAATGGTGGAACTGCTTCATCCTTTGGAATTCATGAAGATCTTATGGAACCTTCCACACAACCTTCTCAAGTCTTATCTGCAAAAAAAATACAAGGTACACAGAAAAAGCAAAAGGAAAGAAGGTCATTGAAGGACCTGACAAATCTTGCTTCTAATCTCTCCAGCCACTTTACAAGTTCTACTTCCACAGGTAAATACTCTCACATAAACTCAATAGTCCATATATATGCCTGCAATATTTTACATTGTTTGCAGAACTAAAAAATAAAGCAACATCTTGTAATGAGCATGTATAACATCTATGACTATCCCTTACATATAGAAAAGTGCTTCCTTTCCTTTTATATCATGAGCTTCAAGTCAAACAACAATCTCCTATCTGTGAGAACAATCCATGACCAATCAATGTGCTTAATCAGATTCATCTGCCACGGAGAATGTTGCAACTCCGTCATCGATCAAAGTTCTTTATGACCGTGTTTATCCTTCGACTCAACCTGATGAGGTGTTATCTTCAACAAAAGCAAAGGCTGCACAAAAAAAGCCAAAGAAAATAAGGACTTTGCAAGATGTAACAAACGTTGCTTCTAATCTCTCTAGCCATTTTACAAGTCCTTCTTCCACAGGTTAGTACCTACACATAGACACAACAGTCTCTATATAAAATTGCAACATATTGACAATGTTTTCATCCACCCTTTTAATAGATAAAAATGTCAGCCATCAGCGTCAGTCGCCTAGCACTTCTTTTAATGAGTGTGTCCCAACACTTGAACATATCTGGAAGAGGAAAAGTGTGAGGTTGCATGGCCTACTAAATAATAATGAACTTACTCCTCCACCTAGGAAGAGATTATGCAAGTCAGATGTAATTCAACTGGAGCTACCACCTAACATTAATGTTCCTAGGATCTTTCCAGGTCTTTTCTTCCTATCTCTTATTATACCTTCAAATGGACTATATTTCAGCTCTTTACAGTAATATTAATTAAGCTCTTTACAGTAATATTAATTAAATGTCATTTAGTCTTTTTTAAAGTCAAACTTATACTCTTTTTCCTGTTACTTGTGTCTTTGTCAAAGAACAAAATAGAACAAACCAGTCAATTGATTCCACAGGACAGCTTCCATCTTCACATTTGAAAACATCACGTGCAATTAAAGCTTCCAAGAAATTGACAATTAACAAAAACAATTCAGATGCCATCAATTTAGGTACATGCCTATAAACGCCCCTGATCTTTTTTATTCAATGGCAATCACATCTATATGACAACAATGATCCTCTATCCCATTAATTGTTATACAGTGGAAGTAGTTAACTATGATGACATTGAATTCAATTTGGACTTTCATGAAGTTAACGAACATGATGATGCCTCCGCAACATCAGATGAAGAGCAAGGTTACTTATTGTCTACTTTTCTTTACCATTTCATGGTATATGCCATCACTCTTAAATGAAAAATGAATACTGGCGCTAAATTACTGTCAACTTGTCATGCAGATATGTTAGCCTCTTTACAACCTTTAAATGAAATAGAGAATTATAGCTGCTTGGAAAATATGTTTTGCCAGAGTACTGAGTCAGAAGGTATTGACACTGTTATATGATTATCTACCAAGTATGAAATAAAATTTATTTTAAATCTTGAATTTGTTTTTTCTGATGTCAGATTACATAGACGAAGGGGACCTTATTCATGCATGCAAATATTGTGGTGCATTATTCTGGTACAATGAAAGAGCAAAGAAAGACGGACGCAAGAGAATTGCCAATACCTTCTTAATGTGCTGCCTCCAAGGCAAGGTGCAATTACCAACAATGAAGGCACCACCAGCTGTATTGCATAGATTGTTCTATGATAAGAATTGGTCCATCTCAAGAAATTTTCATGCAAACATAAGGCAATACAACAACATGTTTTCGTTCACGTCAATGGGAGGAAAAATAGATCATTCGAAGAACTCTGGTAGAGGACCATACTCTTTTGTACTTTCAGGAATGAACTACCATAGAATTGGTAGCTTATTACCACGAGAAGGTGCACGACCAGTTTACTCTCAACTCTACATCTATGATACAGAAAATGAAGTGAGAAATAGAATAGCAGCAGTGAGGTAATTTAACTCTTCACTAAATTTGATTTCAAATATTAATTTACTTGCATTTTGTAATCATATAGATTATTTACCCTTTTGTTAATACCAGCAAACATGAAGCTGCCTCTAATTTGGATGCTGGAATTGTTGAAGAAATCAAGAAAGTACTTGATGAGGTCAACCCATTTGTTAAACAATATCATTTTGCATCATCACATCTTATGAACCAAGCCAATCATGAAATGAAGCTATGCTTAATGAGCACAAGACAACATGATGGCCGGACCTATAATATGCCAACTGCTTCAGAAGTCGCTGCATTAATTGTTGGTGACATTGATATGTCTTTCAATGTCAGAGATATAATTGTCGAGAAACAGTCAGGCTATCCAAAGCGCATAAATGAATTGCATGCTTCATATTTACCACTACAGTATCCTATTTTATTACCTTTTGGTGAAGATGGTTACAGAGATGATATTCAACATCGAGAGGAAACACTTTCAACAACAAAGACAAGGAAGATGCTCAGTATTAGAGAATTTTTTGCCTTTCGGTTGATGACAAGGGAAAATGAAATTTCGATGTTACTCCATGCAAGTAGATTATTTCAACAATTCATCGTTGATGGGTACACAATGGTTGAGGCCCAAAGATTACATTGGGTTAGAACGCACCAAAAGGAACTTCGAGTTGATTTGTATCAAGGATTATCAGATGAAGTTATAAGAGGGGAAACAAATGCTTCATCTACTGGTAAACGAATAATACTACCAGCCACCTTCACTGGAGGAGCTAGGTATATGCTGCAAAACTATCAAGATGCAATGGCAATATGTCGATGGGCTGGATATCCAGATATCTTCCTCACTTTCACTTGTAATCCTGCATGGCCAGAGATAACAAGGTTTTGCAAAAAACACTCAGTCAGCCCTTCAGATAGGCCTGACATGCTTTCTAGGATTTTCAGGCTTAAATTACAAAGACTTATGAAAACCCTTAAAGAGAAGAAGATTTTTGGAGCTATACGCGCAGGTATACTTATATCCTAATCTTTCTATTCTTTTAGTTTAAATGATTTGCCATCTAACTCTATGTATTATACTTTCATTTGCAGAGGTGTATACAATAGAATTCCAAAAGCGTGGCCTCCCACATGCTCATATACTACTTTTTCTTGAAAAAATTGACAAGATTTCATTACCGGAAGCTATTGACAATGTGATAACTGCAGAAATTCCAGACAAAAAAAGATCACCTGCACTGTATGAATTGGTTAAGAAATTTATGATTCATGGTCCTTGTGGTTCAAGCAATCCTAAGTCACCATGTATGAAAGACCAAAAGTGCAGCAAGCATTTCCCCAAAAGATTTAATGATCACACAACTGTTGATGACGATGGTTACCCTACATACAGAAGAAGGGATGATGGTAGGACCATTGAAGTTAAAGGGATAGAATTGGACAATCGTTTTGTTGTCCCTTACAATCCTAGCCTCCTACAAATGTTTCAAGCTCATACTAATGTTGAGAGATGCAATCAATCATCTGCAATAAAGTACTTATTCAAGTACATCAGCAAAGGCAATGATAGAGTTGTGGCTGGAATTTTTGACAAAAACAACAACAGCAATGGGGAAGTACTGCTTGATGAGATCAAGCACTATTACAACTGTAGGTATATATCTGCTTGTGAAGGATCATGGAGAATATTTGGGTTTCCTATACATTACAGATCGCCATCAGTTGAGAGGTTAAGTTTTCACCTTCCTAATCAGCAATTCGTGATCTATTCTAATAATGATGATGTGTCTGAGTTGTTGGATAAGCCACGCGTATGTGAATCTCAATTCTTGGCATGGATGAAAAAGAATGCAGAAGATGATTTTGCTGCTACACTAACATATGCAGAGTTTCCACATCACTACGTATATAAGAAGGATAAACGGTTATGGAAGCTTCGACAGAAAGGATTTTCAGTAGGTAAGATTGCAAATGCATCACCAAGCTCCGGTGAATTATACTACCTATGTATTTTACTCACAAAAGTGAGGGGGCCAAAGACATTTGATGACATAAAGACAGTTGATGGAGTTATTCATGAATCATTTCGTGCTGCATGTGATGCTATTGGCCTATTGAATGACGATCAAGAATATATAAATGCTATTAAAGAGGCATCATTGTGGGGTACTGGCATTACTTTAAGGAAACTTTTTGTGAGTATGCTTTTAGCAAATTGCTTGGAACGACCTAATATAGTGTGGAATCAATGTTCTAAGATTTTATCAGAGGATCTACTATACATCCCACGTAATCATCCACAATATTCAAGTAAGCTAAACAATACCACCTATTTCAACTCCCATTAACCTTTCTAAATCAATTACTCTAACGTCATGTTCGTGTTTTTCTTATGTTAGGTGTGCATATTTCAGACTCTGACAGGGAGGATGCAGCTCTGAAACACATTGATGAAATGCTTAATTCAAATGGAAAGAGTCTGCAAGACTATCCTAGCCTTCCAATACCTACTGCATCAGTAAGTCTTGATATGACAAACAATCTAATCTTACAAGAAATGAGTTATGACAAAGTTGCACTCCATGAAGAAGCGATATCACTCATCAGCTATCTTAATGCTGAACAAAGGTTAATCTTTGACAAGGTAATCTCATCTCTAGAATCAACATCAGCCAGATTCTTCTTTGTCCATGGCTACGGTGGCACTGGAAAAACATTCTTGTGGAATGCATTAACATCAACTCTTCGTGCTAAAGGACATATTGTCTTGACTGTTGCATCAAGTGGCATTGCAGCAACTTTACTTCCTGCAGGTAGAACAGCTCATTCACGTTTTGCAATACCAATTCAAATTAATGAATATTCTGTGTGCTCAATCAGACAAAATTCGGCCCTTGCAAACTTACTCATCAGCACGAAGTTAATCATATGGGATGAAGCTCCAATGGTTCAACGATATTGTATTGAGGCATTTGATTTTACTTTAAGGGATATTATGCATTCTGACATGTTATTTGGTGGAAAATGTATTGTTATGGGTGGTGATTTCCGTCAAATACTTCCAGTGGTTCCAAAAGGTAATAGGGCAACTATTGTTAATGCATGCATAAGCTCTTCTCCTTTATGGGATCATACCACAATCTTCCACCTAACAAGGAATATGAGGTTGACTGCTGGACGGTCAAACCAAGAGATAAAGAAGCTGGAATGGTTCAGTAAATGGCTTCTAGACGTAGGTGATGGTAACTTAGGTTCATCTGAAGATGGTATTGCACAGATTGAGATCCCTAAAGATTTATTGGTGCCTGAATCTGCAAATCCAATACATTCCATTGTTTTAGCAACCTACAACAACTTGGAAGAAAATCTAGGCAACAATGAATACTTCAATGATCGAGCAATACTTGCACCAACCATAGAGATGGTCAGCAAGATTAATGACTACTTGTGCTCTTTATTGCCTGGTCAAAGTCATGAATTCCTAAGTTGTGATACTGTTTGCAAGTCAACTGAGGACAACGATAGCTTTGATAATCTTTACACAACAGAATTCCTTAACACAATTTCTAGCTCTGGGTTGCCCCCACACAATCTTACATTGAAGGTTGGAGCTCCAATTATGTTGTTACGTAACATAGATCAATCTTCTGGATTGTGCAATGGAACAAGATTGCGCATATCAAAGCTTGGAAAGAATGTTATTGAAGCCATCACATTGAATGAGTCTAACCCGAACAAGAAAGTGTTCATTCATAGAATGGACATGAATCCTTCTGAAAGTAGATTGCCATTCCATATGCGTAGACGACAATTTCCAATCAACCTTAGTTTCGCAATGACAATCAACAAAAGTCAAGGGCAGTCACTTCGTCATGTCGGGTTACATCTATCAAAACATGTGTTCACACATGGCCAATTATATGTTGCACTATCTAGAGTTAAGAGTATGGATGGATTGAAAATATACGTGCCCACTAATGATGAGAATAAAAGTAGGGTTACAAAAAATGTTGTCTATAAGGAGGTGTTTAGGAATTTGGCTGCCTGATAAGAACCTTATGTTCAGCATTTATGAACTAAATTTCCTGTATCACGAACTTTAATTTAGTACTTACATGTGGTTCATTTTATTGGTAATGTCATGGAATGAATATGTGATCTGTTGGTTGCAAGTCTAGTGTGAGTGTTGGAAACTGTTATTTTATTTGTGTAATGTATTTAATCCTGTTCATTAGTGTGATTGGAATATTTGGTGATGCTATTAATATCTTGCTCCCCGCGCATCGCGCGGGGGAGTTAGTGCTAGTTATGTGTAGTAAGTAAACACGTACTTGAGAATAGAATGAATTTGTTAACTCATATTTATGTCAAAATGGCTTCTTCTTCTTCTTCTTCTTCTTCTTTTTTTTTTGTTGATAAACAACAATTTAAAATCTTTTCTCTTAATTCCACATAAACATTAAGTTGATAAATAAATTTTTTTGAACACATAATAGTTAATTAAAACTCCTGTTTAACTTAATATGCAAATATGCTCCTAATTGTATCGAGTGTCAAAACTATATGATAATTTCAGGATACATGAAAATAATATGTTTATGGGTATATCACTCATTAAAATATAATTTAAAAAATTTCCATTCATAACAAAGTATATTAAAATCATAAAAATATTTAAAATTTATGTCCCATATCTTAAATCTTTATGAAGACTCAATGCTTATTGGAAATAATAATTTTTTTTACCATATCTTTATCTTATTCTAAGAAAAATTATTTGAAGGGCAGTTTTTTTGTCTCATACTTGATGTCTAACCTCAAATTTGGCTTCCCAATATCCATTTTGCCCCCAGGTTCTCTTTCTTATTAATATATTTAATACAGAATTTAGTTGCTATATCTAACAAGCTTATCTTACTACATATTTAGATTAGTTTTTGGAGAATAATTTTCATGATTTATGAAATAAGTATATAAGAGGAATTTTGCCTCAGCTTGCAGAAAATGGATTTCTAAAATCATAGTTTTATTGGTTCCCAAACATGCACTTATTTATCAAGTTTTATGATCAGTCTATCTAGTTTGTCTCCTATTTTTTTTTTTTCTTTTTTGTAAATGCCATATTTATATACATGATCACGTACAACTTATACACCATCGATTCTAATTGGTATTTTAGAATCACATACAACTTAAAGAATATAGACTCTTATTACTTTTTTATTCTAATATCACTCTAATATTTATCCATTTCAATATTACTATGAATGATAACTTTAAGAACAGTTACATCCAAATACCCATACTAACCATATTCATATCCTAAAATGTTAAAATGTCGTGTGTGTGTGGGTGTGTGAATTCATGGAAAAATGATGGAAAAGTGGTTTGAAAATTAGAAAATGATATATGAATGATTTTATAATTAATAAAGTTGTGAATTTCTTATCCCGTTCTGATATTTTTTAATCAATTTTTAATAAAAAAAAAACCCCCCATATATCATTCCTAAATTTTCAGAACATTTTTTCGTCATTTTTCCTATATTCATTCTACTAGTCATATTTTAAAATATTTTACGGTTAAAAATTAATGAAAAGAAAATAGTATAAATGTTTGATTGAAATTTTGGATCAAAACATAAGAGGGCGAGGATGAGGAAGAACAGAGACGAAGTAGAAGAGCTTCTCCGAGGAGCTCAGGACGAATTGTTATTGAAGCTCTCTCTCGACTCTCACTTAGCTTCGTCTTCATCTTCAACTTTATCGAGCGTGAATCTCGATGCGGATCTGGAGCGCCGATTCCAAGCCCTCAAATCAAGCCAATCCTCCGTGGGAATAGCAAGTGAAGTTCGGGAATCCAAACCTGCTCTTGGCGACGATCTCTTTGCTAGATACGATGCTCTCAAGGTCAAATCGAATCCATCAGTGAAGCAAATCCCTGTGGTTCCCTCCACTGAAGAAGATGATGAAGATGAAGATGATCAAGTTGAGAAACTGATTCAGTGGGCCAAGGATGCGGCGCGTTTAGATCCTTCTACTCCGTCCGATGACGACGACGACGACGAAGACAGAGAGCAACAAAACCAGGATCGGATGAAGCGCAAGTAATTTTATTAGAATTTTTTAATGCACTGTCTCGACTCTACATGTAGACTTCGGCATTTTTTTTTTTTTTTTTTTACTTTGGTAATTTAATACAATTTAATATATCTCTGCGTTTGTAGTTAACCGATAATTTACTATTTACTATAAATAAAATTCCCCTTTTGATTTCCACTCGACTACTTTTATTTGGGTTTATTTGGGTCTGGACATTAAGCAAGATAAAAACCAAACACTTTCACCACAATGATAGGAGATAGGAGAAGTATCATAGGAAACATAAACGCCAAACCTTGAGTTCAGTACGCAAACTAATCTGAAGTGTGAAAAAATTGCAGTGTGCCAGCAATCACCACCGTGAAAACCAGATAGGGAAGTTGAGGGATTTTTAGAAATTGAAAGTGATTTCCATGTCAAGTTGCAGCAAGAGGTGTCTTCTACTCCTGGAGAAATGCAAGAACATGAAGCACATAAAGCAAGCTCATGCCCAAGTGATCACTTGTGGACTTGAAAACAATAGCTTTGCTCTAAGCAGAGTTCTAGCATTCTTCTCCTCTAACACACATCACAACAGCCTCACCTGCGCCTGGAAAATTTTTGAACGCATTCACCAGCCCACAATTTGCATCTACAATACCATCATCAAAACCTTCCTGCTCCACAATGAACTTACCAGTATCATATGTATGTTTACTGAGATGCTACACAATGGCTTAATTCCTGATAATTACACCATCCCTTATGCACTAAAGGCTTGTACAGGCCTGAAAAGTTATCCTCTAGGAAAATCAATTCATGGGTATAGCTTGAAACTTGGTTTTATGTTTGATCATTTTGTGGGTAATTCCTTGATGGCAATGTGCTGTGTGTCTGGAGATATGGGATCTGCCCGACAAGTGTTTGATGAAATGCCTTGCCTAAGTTCTGTGTCTTGGACTATTATGATATCAGGATACGCAAAGGTGGGTGATGTTGACACGGCTAGATTTTTCTTTGATGAATCATCTGAGAAGGATAAGGGAATATGGGGAGCTATGATTTCTGGGTATGTTCAGAACAATTGCTTCAAGGAAGGTCTATACTTGTTCTGTTTGATGCAGATGAATGACATAGCACCTGATGAATCCATATTTGTTAGCATTCTTCCTGCTTGTGCTCATCTTGGGGCTTTAGATGTTGGCATTTGGATTCACAGATGCTTGAATCAAACAAGGATGCCTATGAGCATTCGCTTGGGCACAAGTCTATTAGACATGTATGCTAAGTGTGGGCATTTGGATTTAGCCAAAAGACTATTTGAGTCCATGCCACAGAGAGATACAATATGCTATAATGCTATGATTTCTGGAATGGCAATGCATGGTGAAGGAGAAAATGCACTTAAACTGTTTTTGGATATGGAAAAGGCTAAGATCAAGCCTGATGGCCTAACATTCCTTGCTGTTTTCTCCGCTTGTAGTCATGCAGGAATGGCCCAAGACGGCCTGAAATTTTTGGATAAAATGATCAATGTGTACAACATTGATCCTAAAGCTGAGCATTATAATTGTCTGGTAGACTTGCTTAGCAGATCAGGGCTGTTTGAAGAAGCTAAAGTTATGATAAGAAGAATAAGCCATTGTTCAAGTAATGGCTCTGGACAAGAAGCATTGGCTTGGAGAGCATTTCTTAGCGCTTGCTGCAACCATGGAGAAGCTCGAATGGCCGAAGCCGCAGCTGAAAGGCTCTTTTTGATGGAGAATTACAAACCCATAACTTCTAACTCACTGATAACAGGGTCATCTTTAGAAATTAAGGATTGGAATTCGAATCCTGATCAAAGTGAGATCAACCAAAACATGTTGGAGAATAGCAGTGGGGTTTATGTTATGCTTTCTAATTTATATTCAGCAGCGGGGAAGACTAGTGATGCCAGAAGGGTAAGAGAGATGATGAAGAAGAAGGGAGCACACCAGGCACCTGGTTGCAGCTCAGTGGAGGTTGATGGGGTTGTTAACGAGTTTATTGCTGGTGAGAAAACACACCCACAAATGGAAGAGATACATAGAGTTTTAAAGAAAATGCATTTACACTTTGATTAGGTTGATCAGAGCTCGAAATTTGAAAATTAACATATCAAAATTATGTGCAGATAACTAGTTTTACATTGAATTCACGGCCATATCATATATTCTAATTCTATGATGGGTGTGTTTGGATTTGCATCGGAGAGAAGGCATACGTGTGTTCTCTCCATGCTTCTAGAGACAAGCTTTTACATTTGCATGCATTAGGAAAGTGCAAACGCAAAACTAACCGCTGCTTTTGTTAGATACATTATAGAGTTAAAAGTCTAATTTTAGACGAGATACTCATAACTTCTACTTGAAGACTTTTAGGATAAAATTGAACCTTACCCTACATTATATGCAACTTTTAGCTTGTAAAATTACTTGTACATTACAATTTTTACATGGAATTTGTAACTTCTTGGAAATATTTGATCCCGTGATAATTAATTGTAAGTCATTATAAGTTACACTTTGAATCAATTCTTCTTTGCTAGGTACATAATATGCCAAAATTTAGCTTACACAAATTATCTTTTGCGAACACGGCTCTCTGCAAGATCTTTGTGCAATATTGGTACAAATTAATTTTTTTAATATATTTATGTATTCATAGGCAAAAACGAGCAACTTCATTACATAGCCTCGCCGTCCGCAAAATGACACCCAAAAAATTTAAAATTGCTTGTGGAACATATAACTCATCTTTATGCTTATCTCTATTATAGTGTCGAAATTGTCCTTCAATCAACCCACTAAAATCACAATATAACGTTTAAAGTGTTTAAGTTTTATCAAGTTTATCCGAATTACTTCATAAAATTTCAATTTTAACAATCTTAATCATAATAATCAATGATTTAAACAAAAAATAGATAATTATGAATAACTAAATTATTTATTCTTGATTTATTCGTTCGCATAATTCTGAACCTTGAAAATCAGTAAACATATAAATAGCATTTAAAAATAAAAAAAATCATAATATATTAGTTTTTGTAAAGAATAAAAAGGTTAAATTACACAAAATCTACTTAAATTTCATGTCATATGTAAATAACTTCCTTCCGTATGGCACGAAGGAATTGGGGGCTGGAAGTGGGAAGTGGAAGTGGAAGTGGAAGTGGAAGTGGAACCTATATATTGGTCTATTTGGTATATATCCTAGAAGCCACCTCCTTGTAGAACTCACTTCCATTGAACTGAGTTCCAGCCCCACTCCCATGGGTTATTTCCTCCCTTGTCCTTTTGATCTTCCTCCTCTCCTCCACAGGAAACGATGGTCCTCCATAGCGGCGGCGGCGGCGGACCTCCACCATCACTAACAGCGACGTTCCCTCACCAGCAACGGCTACGGCGAACCTCTGGTTGATGTGCGAAGGCAACAGTGATAGCTGAAACTCATAGATCTTCGTCGTTGGCAGACCCAAGGATGGCAACAACAAGGTTCACTCTCTATGTCGGTTTTGTTTTCAAGGATGGTATTTGATCCTCTTCCTTCGATTTCAGGTTCTCGTTTCTTGTTTTTTGAACACATACTTGATTCTACCCTCAATTTTGTTGTCTGGTTCGATCTCTAGCTGAGCAATGATGTTCGATTTTGGCTTCAGCAATGAAGCGTGAATGAGCAACGTGTTGGATGTGGGAAATTAGTCCCACATCGCTCAATTGTCAAGGAGGGAGGGAGGTTTTGTGATATAAATAGGGAGCCTGCCCCTCCTCCTCAACTCACCCCTCAACTTGCCTATTTTCTTCTATAAGGCATTTTGTATTTTCTCTTCTCTTATAGAATTTCACTTGTAAATTATTTAGAGTGAAATTAGATTCTGGTATTTCCCTTATTGGTGTCCTATTTATTATTTATTAGCTGTTATTAGATATAGTAGTTGTGATTTATTATATTATTAAATTACGTCTAGAGACTTTGTTTCTAGTTTGTGATTTTTTAGTATAATTGGTTACGCTCTATATATCCCGCTTCCGCAACAATTGGTATCAGAGCCAAGGTTCTGTCTGAGTATGCTCTGTGGTTGCAGTGTAATCTGAACTTCCACATCAGAAAAGAATTACTTTGGGCTTTTGTATTGACAGCTATTAAATAGTATCTGGAGCAGAAATGGCGGACAAGAAGATTGAAGAAACCACATCAAATGTCGACAACTCGTCGTTGACATCTTCACTTATGGCAAGAATTGTGTCAAATGCGAAGGTTGCAGTTGAAATATTTGACGGATCTGGACATTTTGGGATGTGGCAGAGCGAAGTTTTTGATGCCCTTTTGCAACAATCACTAGACTTTGCTATTGAAGAGAGAAAACCAGATAGCATGGGGGAGGAAGATTGGAGGAGGATCAATCGTGTCGCTTGTGGTACCATTCGATCGTTCCTTTCAAGAGAACAGAAGTATCCATACACAAAGGAAACTTCTGGATATAAACTGTGGAAGGCACTGGAGGACAAATTTTTGAAGAAAAGCACTCAGAATAAACTTCATATGAAGAAAAGACTGTTTCGCTTCACCTATGTACCTGGTACCACAATGAATGATCATATTACCAGCTTCAATAAGTTGGTAACAGATTTGCAGAATCTGGACGTGACTTTTGAAGATGAAGATCTGGCCTTGATGTTGTTAGGATCACTTCCTGATGAGTACGAGCACCTGGAGACTACTCTACTTCATGGCAAAGAGGAGGTATCTCTTAGAGACGTTTGTTCTGCGCTATACAGCTATGAACAAAGAAAGAAAGAGAAACAAAGAAGCGGAGAAGCAGAGGCACTAGTCACAAGAGGACGTACTGAAAATCAGTCGAGATCAAGGAAAGGAAGATCCAAATCGAGGTCCAAACCCGGTAAAGATGAATGTGCCTTTTGTCGAGAAAAAGGCCACTGGAAGAAGGATTGTCCGAAATTGAAGAACAAATCCAAACACAACAATGAGAAGGCTGCTATGGATTCAAATGTAGCTGACTGTGATGATGAAAATTCAGATTTTTCACTATCTACAACGACGTCGTCAAAATCGTCAGGCGTATGGTTGTTAGACTCAGCTTGCAGCCATCATATGTGTCCTAACCGAGACTGGTTCACTGATTTCCAAGAAGGAGGATGTGGAGTTGTCCACACAGCAGACAACACTTCACTTACCGCATATGGCATTGGTTCAATTCGTTTAAGGAACCATGATGGACTGATCAGAACATTGACTGATGTTCGATATGTACCGGATTTGAAGAAAAATCTCATTTCTGTGGGAACTCTGGATTCAAAGGGATTCAAAATCACCATAGAAAGTGGAGTAATGAAGATACTTTCCGGTGCACTGGTGGTAATGAAGGGTATACGGAAGAACAATAACACGTACCACTATCAAGGTAGTACGGTTATTGGAACAGCAGCAGTGACATCCAGTAATGAGAAGGAAGTAGAAGCGACGAGGTTGTGGCATATGCGCTTGGGACATGCTGGAGGTAAATCCTTAAAAACTCTATCAGATCAAGGGTTGTTAAAAGGATTAAAGCATTGCAGTTTGGATTTTTGTGAGCACTGTGTAAAGGGGAAGCAGACAAGGGTTAAGTTCGGAACAGCTATTCATAATACAAAAGGTATTTTGGATTATGTTCACTCTGATGTTTGGGGTCCTTCCAAAACACCGTCATTGGGAGGAAAGCATTATTTTGTAACCTTTGTTGATGATTTTTCCCGAAGAGTCTGGGTGTATACAATGAAGACCAAGGATGAAGTATTAGGAATCTTTCTCAAATGGAAGGCGATGATAGAAACACAAACCAGCAGGAGGATTAAATGCCTTCGTACAGATAACGGAGGAGAATACAGAAATGATCCTTTCCAGAAGATTTGTGAGGAAGATGGCATCGTTAGACACTTCACAGTCAGGCATACACCACAACAAAATGGAGTGGCAGAACGCATGAACCGGACTTTGCTGGAGAAGGTTCGGTGTATGTTGTCCAATGCTGGCTTGGGCAAAGAATTTTGGGCTGAGGCAATTACATATGCGAGCCACCTCATTAATCGTCTACCATCTTCTGCTACTGGTGGTAAGACACCATTGGAACAATGGTATGAAAAACCTGCTACAGATTATGATTCTTTACATGTATTTGGCTCAATTGCATATTACCATGTGAAAGAATCAAAATTGGATCCGAGAGCAAAGAAAGCCATTTTTTTGGGAATCACTTCTGGAGTCAAAGGATATCGTTTATGGTGTCCAGAGACAAAGAAGATTGTATTCAGTAGAGATGTTACCTTTGATGAATCTGCCATGGTGAGAAAGGTAGCAGCTGAAGATACCAAGCAAGGTAATGGTGTTTCAAAGCAGGTAGAGTTTGAAGGAAAGTTGATTTTCCCAGTACAAGGTGCAGACGGGGAAACAAGAGAAGACTTTCCTGTAGCAGATGAAGAGCCGGTTGAAAGAGAGGTTTCAACTCATGAACCTCAACAGCAACGTGAATCAATAGCAACCAGCAAGCCAAAACGAACAATAAGAAAGCCTACTCGTTTCGCAGACATGGTGGCTTGTGCAACCTCAATTGCAGCTGATGATATTCCTTCAACTTACAAGTGGGCTATCCAGAGCTCAGAGAAGGATAAGTGGAGGAATGCCATGAATGAAGAAATGCAGTCCCTTCATCAGAACGGTACGTGGAAATTGGCCAAACTCCCGAAGGGTAAGAAGGCAATTGGTTGCAAATGGGTATATGCAAAGAAAGAAGGATTTCCTAACCAAGGTGATGTACGCTACAAAGCAAGATTGGTAGCTAAAGGCTATGCTCAGAAGGAGGGAATTGATTACAATGAGGTATTTTCTCCAGTTGTTAAACATTCCTCTATTAGAATTTTGTTGGCTTTGGTAGCACAGTTGGATTTAGAACTAGTTCAAATGGATGTTAAAACTGCATTTCTAAATGGAGACTTGGAAGAGGAAATCTATATGACTCAGCCGGAAGGATTCAAAGTTGCTGGAAAGGAGAATATGGTGTGTAAACTTGAAAAATCGTTATACGGATTGAAACAATCTTCAAGACAATGGTATAAACGATTTGACAAGTTTATGTTGCGGCATAAGTACAAAAGAAGCAGATACGATCATTGTGTTTATTTGCGAAAGCTTGAAGATGGATCCTTTATATATCTCCTCTTATATGTTGATGATATGTTGATAGCTTCAAAAAATCAGGCAGAAATTGAGAAGCTGAAGGTTCAACTAAAAGGGGAATTTGAGATGAAGGACTTAGGAGAGGCAAAGAAGATTCTCGGCATGGAGATAACAAGAGATAGACAATCAAAGAAACTCTTTTTATCTCAGAAGGAGTATTTGAAGAGAGTACTAAATCGATTTGGTATGGATGAGAGAACGAAGCCGGTTAGCACTCCACTTGCCCCTCATTTTAAGCTTAGTGCTGATATGTCGCCGAAGGATGAAGATGAACGGGAATATATGTCAAGGGTACCATACGCAAATGCTGTTGGTAGCTTGATGTATGTGATGGTTTGTACAAGACCTGACATTTCACAAGCTGTTGGAGTTGTGAGTAGGTATATGCATGATCCAGGAAAGGAGCATTGGCAAGCTGTGAAATGGATTCTACGGTATATATGTAATACTGTGGATGTTGGTTTGGTTTTTGAGCAGGAAGATGACCGATCTTTAGTTGGGTATTGTGACTCAGATTTTGCAGGTGATTTGGACAAACAAAGATCAACTACTGGTTATGTGTTTACTCTTGCAAAAGCACCAGTTAGTTGGAAGTCAACTTTGCAGTCAACAGTTGCTTTGTCTACCACAGAGGCAGAGTACATGGCAATTACAGAGGCTGTGAAGGAGGCAATTTGGCTTCAAGGATTGCTAGGAGAACTTGGTATTGGTTAAGAAGACATTGTAGTATTTTGTGATAGCCAAAGTGCTATTCAATTAGCAAAGAACCAAGTTTACCATGCAAGGACGAAGCACATTGATGTTCGATATCACTTCGTACGTGAAATTTTAGAAGAAGGTGGAGTCATGATACAGAAGATACGGACGAGTGAGAATCCTGCTGATATGCTGACAAAGGTGGTGGCCTCTGTCAAATTTCAACATTGTTTGGATTTGATCAACATTGTTGAACATTGATTGTTGAATTGTAAATAGAATTAGTATGTGGGAATTTTCCCAAGGTGGAGATTTGTTGGATGTGGGAAATTAGTCCCACATCGCTCAATTGTCAAGGAGGGAGGGAGGTTTTGTGATATAAATAGGGAGCCTGCCCCTCCTCCTCAACTCACCCCTCAACTTGCCTATTTTCTTCTATAAGGCATTTTGTATTTTCTCTTCTCTTATAGAATTTCACTTGTAAATTATTTAGAGTGAAATTAGATTCTGGTATTTCCCTTATTGGTGTCCTATTTATTATTTATTAGCTGTTATTAGATATAGTAGTTGTGATTTATTATATTATTAAATTACGTCTAGAGACTTTGTTTCTAGTTTGTGATTTTTTAGTATAATTGGTTACGCTCTATATATCCCGCTTCCGCAACACAACGGCAAGGAGCATATCTTCGATAATCATATATTCGACAGAAACGAAGCTCCATGGCCAATAATGAACAAGATTGTCGTGAAAATGGGATTAGAGTTCTTTTCCTAATGTTTATAAACATATGGGTTTGTTTCAGATGGATTGTGATTAATTTTTCATTGGAATGATTCTTTTCAATTTGATTGTTATACTATGATTTGGTGCTGGGTTTTGATTTCGCCGGTGAGATGTTTCCCCGTCAACTATCATGGTGGATGAGCTTACGTGGGAGGAAGTTTGTCTTTTCTAGGAACCGCATTTGAGGAATTTCATATTTTATTTGCATATTATATAAATTAAAAATAACATCTCACTTACATAATATAAAAAATATGCTTTAAATTTTACTTTTAGTTCTACTTCTTTTTTTACTTCCATTTTTATCAAAGACATTTTTTTAAGGTAATTAAATTTGGACCCGTCAGTGAACCAGTCGGAGTACTGGGTTAAGGGTCAGTAGGTCAGATTGGAGTCAAACCAGAACTAAACAGGGACCAAATTAGTAAGAAATAGAATATTTTAAGCTTATAGTATAAAATTCTAAAGAATTTTTTTTAAAAAAAAGATTTTAAAAGAAAATGAAAAAATTGACCCAGACCGATTTAGTGCTCGGGTCGCCAATTTTCGATCCGATTCGGCCAGTTCGGTCCAGGTCAGATAACCTAACATTTCTCCATACTAAATGAGGCACAAAAGTCCTCATAAAAGACCTTAGTTCTTTTTTTTCCCCCCCAAAGGTTTGCCCAGCACCCAGAATTATTTTTGAAAGTGCAATTACATCTAAAATATCTATGAGTTCAATTTTACCCCAAAAGTATTTAAATTGGTGCAATTTTACCCCTTCAATGACTGAATCGTTTTCCTATTGCCACGTGACTATTACAATGTGCCATCTCTTTAATTTTTTTTAAAGCACCTCATTCTGAAGAAGCTTCAGGGCTTCTGAAATCGAATCATGTGCGTGCGAAGACGGCGGCAGAGAGAGCTCAACAACAAAAATGGTGGTTGTTGAAAGAGCGAACCCCACCTATCAATATTGAGTTGGTTTAATAGTGAAAGACCCAACTAAATCTACTTAGGTCTCAAGTTTGAGTCCCAGCAAAGACACTTTTTTAAAAGAGCGATAATGAGAGCAATTCCAGGGGTGAACGAACTGGGAAAGGTTTGTCTCTATAATACATAAGACTCCATATCCAAATTAGTTCGCTTCACTTCTACTTTGTATTCTATTTCTATTGTTTTGGATTAGGTTGCTCAATGCTCATGCTATAGTTCCTCCAATATGAATTTGGGAACTGTAGCGGAGCAAATCATGTTCTTGTTTTTGAAAATCTGGTATCCAAGGTCCATGACATCTGTCACCAAAGTTTTCATTAAGGATTACCTAGAAATATTTCATGCTTATAAGTAACTTGATTAATAAATATGCCCATGCCACACAGTAATGCTAATACTTATTCAGCCCTTCTCCCTTTTCAGTTGTGTCTCATTCTGCTCCACACATTCAGTTCCTCACTCAAACGGCGTCTCCGTTCAGCCCGCCAGTGTTGCTGGTTTGGACCCTCATCCTTCGTCCTCCTCTGGGTTAATTCACGCCTACAGATCATATAGAAGTCCCCTGTCGAAGACCAATGAAACAGGGGTCATGCTCTTTTTTTAAAAAAAGAAATTACATGGGTTGCATTTTTTAATAATTACGTTTCATTTTTAATGCTTACTTGTCAATGGGAAAACGTCTGTTCACTTCAGTTAGTGAAATGGTAAGATTGCACCCATTTAAATACATTAAGAGCAAAATTGTACTCCTAAATACTTTATGATGCTAATTGCACCTTTAAAAATAGTTTGGATGTTGGATATATCTTTACCTTTCTTTTTTGAATAACAAAAAAAAAAAGCATTGAGGTTGCAATGAGCCAAGGAGAAGCGAGGGCAATGAGATCCGTGAAGACAACCATTGGTCAAGGGTGCAAAGGGAACTAAAAGAAAAGGATGATTCTTTCTTATGAGGTTTTGTGGATGAGTGATATTATTTCTATGCAATTCTTTTATTTTAATTTTTGGGGTTGCTTTGGTTTTTGATTGGGAAAATAATTACTGTTTCTCAGGTTTTCAAGGAGATGTACACAGCTTCCATGCAACAGTCTTTCAATGACTTCATGAAAGTGCTTGAAGTTGATATCTAGCATGCCAATACCTTGTAACCAAGTATTTAAGGACCGGACCGGCTGGTCCTTGAGGCGGTCCAAGCAACCGTTTTGGGCCGCTTTCCCTTTTGAGCCGGATTCGGCCAAGATTTAACAGCCATTGGGCCATCTGCCACTATAGGGCTAGAACCCGGCCGAGTTTCGAAAAATCGTCCGCCCCAATTTCCCTTTTGAAAAAAAATTGCAATTTTTTTTATGCTGAAGCCTGAAAAGTGAAACCGAAAGGAGACAAAAACTCAAAAAGTGCAAAAGCTTTTTCACTTTTGGGAAGTGGAGACTCGAAGTCAAAAAGGGAGACTGGAAACCCATCGTGCCCTAGGTCCGAATCGGAAAACGAAAGCGGAGTAGCTGGCCATCGCCATTGCCGTCTGGCGTATGTGGCTGTCGTCGTTCTCCTTCATCCGCCATGTGCTAATGTCCGTGCTTCTTCATCAACTCTCAAGTTTTGTTCGCCATGGCACTGTGACTGTAGCAAGCTTTATGCGTCCATTACGTCATCTTCCTCCGCCATTTACACTGGCATCCACCGCCATGAGCGGCTGATGTGTGGGGTCTATGATTCTGCCTCTCTCCGCCCCATCTAAACCCCCGAAACTCCTCCCTCACAACGTCACAGATGAGCTTTTGTATGGTCTACTTTGTCTCTTTGCTCTATTCTTTTCAATGCTCTGTTTTTTCAACCTAAGGCAAAGTATACTAAAAGTATGAAACTGATGAAGTTCTAGCACTGCAAATTTTATATTGTTCCTAGTTTTTAGACATATTTGATATTGGAAAATGGCAAGGTCTGGTTTTTAGCTAAATTGGGTTATGTATGATTGTATGGAATTTTAGCCAAACATGAAGGTTTATGCACAAAATTCTTCCCATTGAGAGCTTAAATAGTTGGTGGTATGAATTGATAGTTATATGGTGGTGAAAGTTTCAACCATCTTTTTCATATATATATATATATATATATATATATATCTAAGGTTTGAGACTAGTTACTGCAGTTGTCAATTTGGCTCCAAGTTTCTAAAGAAACCATATGATCATAAACTTTGATGCCAAATATTATAGTTTAGCTTCTGCATGTGGCTAATTTTTGTGCAAAGGTCGTGCTTTTAAATTCTGCACTCTTTGAAGTTGTGTTTTGGGCTGAAAAGTACTCCATGTTGGTCAATGTTTTTCTCCAGGACTCTATTTTGATTTTTGACACCATCAGCTTGTAGTTTTTGTCTTGTGTTGAAAAGTAGTGCTCAAAATTTTGGCCTTGAATTCTGTTTAGAGTGCTGCATGTTGTCATTAAAAATTCTGTCGAAACATAAGAAAGCTTGTGGTTCACAATTGTGGTTTAGTTGGTAGACTCTGCAGCTAAATTAATTTTGCCATGCAAAAAAACTTTTCTGCATTTTCTTGCCAGTTTTGAGTTCAATTATAGATTACTTGAATCTTGCTAAATTGGAGGGGGAATATGATGTTGATGACATGGTTGCTTCCTATCTTCTAATGATAGATTTCTCTAGATGTTTATAGAGTTAATCAATTTGCATAACTTTAGAAACTCTATGCTTGGAAAGTAAAATTGTATGTTTTTGCATATTTGGCTTGCAAAACATTTGCCTAAACAATTTAATTTTGGTGAAAAAGTTACTAGCTATTGTTGTATGGACTGCTATTTTATATTTGCCTCATAATCATGAATTTCCTTAATAATTGCCCTTACCCAGAGAATGCTTATTTTTCCTATAATAATCTTTTACTATTTTGAGTGCACAAGTCCATTATAAGTATAAAACTATGGCTAATTGAGCTTGTTTGCACATATAATTTGTTTTGTTTTGCTTTCATCCAAAAAAAATCCTACTTAGCTGAAATTAAACAGTCCACAGATGCTGTTTAATTTGGTGTGGCAACTTGACCAATTAACTTCATCTCTTGGTCATGTATTTCAAAGTTATATGTGGATTGCTCTTTAGTTCTTTTCTTTGTCAGTACCATGCTGGGATTTAGGTGAAGTAACTAATCTTATTTGAGAAGAAATATGTGAAAATTTTGCAATACGTTGGGTGCTTTGTTTTTACAACAATAATTCTTGATTTCTAGTGTTGCAATATTTGAATTTGAAGATATTTATATCCTAAAATAATAATAATTGATTTTAATATATTGTAGGAACTAGGAAATGTCATTCCAAGCAGAACAAGTATCTACTACTGCTCCCTCCACCCAATCTATTAAATCAAAGGCCAATCCAACATGGGAGCATTGTTCTCAAGTGCCCAACAAAACCCCAGGTGGCAAACCTCACTTGAAATGCTTGTATTGTGGAAAGGAAGTTGCTGGGGGACGAATACGCAGAATGAAACAACATCTTGCCAGAATAAAAGGGGACATCATAAGTTGTAAGAAGGTTCCGGGAGATGTTCGCTATCAGTTGAAGGAAAATTTGAAAGAAATTGAAGAGAAAAAGGGAAAGAAGCAAGATACATTGAAGAAGACAATCCATATGGACCTAATGTCACACCATTAAAAGGATATGCTCCAATTTGGAAGAAGTTTCTCCTTCACATTCTCAAAATCCTCCTTCAAGATCATCTAAAGTTTTGAAACGAAAGGCACCTGTTGCACCTACAAGGTCCTTCTTTGCCCCAAGGACAACCCCGGGTGCACAACTAGGAATAAGAAGTGCATTTTCAAGTAAAGAAGTTGTGCATAGAGCAGACAAGGCTATGGTTAGGTGGTTGTATGATTGTTGCATTCCAATTAATGCAGTTAATTCAATGTACTTCCAACCTATGATAGATGCTATTGCAGTTATTGGCCTTGGTTATAAAGCGCCTTCTTACCATGCATTTAGAACAAAATTGATACAAGATATGAAAAAGGAAGTTTAGTTGTTAGTTGATGAGTGCAGGAATTTTTGGGCAGAAACTAGTTGCACAATAATGGCGGATAGTTGGCAAGATCAATGAAACCGGCAATTGATTAATTTCCTCGTTTATTGTCCTAAAGGAATTGTCTTCATCAAATCTGTGGATGCATCAGACGTTGTGAAATATGCCCGAACTTTGTGCAACTTGTTCGTGGACATGGTTTTGTTTGCTGGTATGGATAATGTCTTCCATCTTGTTATTGATAATGCAGCTAATTATAAAGCTGCTGGGCAATTATTGGCTGAAAAGTATCCTTCTATTTATTGGTCTCCATGTGCTGCACATTGCTTAAACCTGATTTTGTCAAACATTGGAAAAATGGAGATTGTCACATGTTTATCTACACGTGCATCTTTGATTTCAAAATTCATTTACAACCATGGATTTTTGTTAGCTTGGCTGAGAAAAAGAGAAGGGTGGACAGAAATAATCCGGCCAGGAGCAACACAATTCGCTACCACTTTTATTGCTTTAAAAAGTATTCTTGAGCACAAGCATGACTTGCAAGCCTTGGTAACTAGTAAGACATTTGTTGACTCTAGATACTCAAGAGACCATAGGGCAAGAGATGTGATTGCGGTTGTATTGGACAGGGTATTTTCGAATGATTGTTTGGCTATTATTGAAGTTGTTAAACCTCTTATATGACTTATAAGAATTGTAGATTCTAATGATAGGCCTTTACTGGGATATATTTATGAAGGGATGCACAGGGCAAGGAAAGCTATCAAATGTACTTTCAATCGTACAAAAAAATTTGTACAAGCCATTCACGAATATTATTAAGCGTAGGTGGGATTCTCAGCTTTGCCAAGATCTTCATGCAGCATCTTATATCTTAAATCCTGCTTTTCTTTATGATAAGGCTAACTTCTCTCAAAAGCCAGAGGTTATACAAGGATATCTTTCTGTCATTGGTAGGAAAGTTACATCTAACAAGACCAAGTTTTTGCAAGAAGGCATAATATATCAAGATAAAAGTGGCACCTTCAATAATCCCATGGCTCTTGAATCTGCAAAATCAATGTTACCTGGTAAAATTTCTTACTTCTTAATTCTTATACAATTATATTATACTATATGAATATGACTTTAACTGTTTTTTTTTTATATTTGATGATGTTCATTTTAACATGATAGATGAATGGTGGAGGTATTTTGGAGGTTGTTGTCCAAATGTTAAAAAGTTGGCTATTCAATTGTTGAGTCAAACTGCTTCTTCTTCTGGTTGTGAAAGGAATTGGAGTGTCTTTGAAAGGATACACTCCAAGAAAAGAAATAGATTGGAACATAAAAGACTAAAGTATTTATTCATTACAATTTTTGTTTGAGGAATAGA
Organism: Inga laurina; assembly: GCA_963855925.1. Classification (NCBI taxonomy): domain Eukaryota; kingdom Viridiplantae; phylum Streptophyta; class Magnoliopsida; order Fabales; family Fabaceae; genus Inga; species Inga laurina. The sequence continues at coordinate 17,688,406 of OY979712.1, read as the reverse complement.
TATATTTTTCTAACCTTTTCACTTTACAATTTACACTTTACTACTAAATTTTGTATTGGTTAAAAAAATTAATTAAATGGTTTCTAATAATTATACCAATATTTCATTTTCATATGTTTTTTTAGAGTTCTTAACAAGAAAAAAAAAACTTTGATCCAATTGATTATGAAAGTATTGATAAAATTGAATATTGGATAATGGAAGAAGTTGATTCTCCTCCACTTTCAACACTTTCCGCTGAAATGATAGAAGAAGATATCATTTATGATGATACCACATTGCCAATACCAAAAATTACCATCAATGATGAAGGTTAGATGTTTTAAATTGTAGAGTTAGACATGTTACTTTTTTTTATTTATATTATATGTTTCTAATTTTTTTTAATTTGGTTTGTTCCACACTATTTTATAAAGGTGTTTTTGAAGAACAAAGCAATGAGGTTCATCCTCAAATTCAGGCTGGAATTGGAAGTTCGGGAATTGGAGTTGAAGGTCTTGATTTTGAGTCATTTACTCATGAAGATTATGACATTTTTGGTCCAAATATTTTTCAAGAAACTCATACTTGGATCAATCAAGAGTCACCAAATACCGATTTTTAACAAAGCATGAAATCATTATTATTTGTGCTTTTTGTTAGGTTAATGGTTGATTTAAATGTTCTTTCTTAAATGGTGTTTTGTAACTTCACTAACTTTATATAAAATTAGATTAAAGACTAATTATTGAAATATATATATATATATATATATAATATTTTTAAATTTAATTATTACGTCACCGGTCCGGTTCAACAGCTCAACCGTTCCAACCGGTTGAGCCTTGACCCACTGACCTTTCCGGCTCAACGTCCGGTCCGGTTTTTAAAACATTGCCTGTAAGGATCCTTTTTCTTTAAATTTGTTCTTTTTATTTTTATTCCCCCCCCCCAAAGGGCAAACAAAGGAAGTGGAAGAGAACCACCAGCCGCTTAGGGGTTTCTTTTGCCCACGTTGTAGACTTCACTCCTCTCTTTGGACATATTTAAATAACATGGCTGGTAAATACAATCAATATTATCTTTTATTAGGATTTGGGTTTTCTCATAATCCTTTTTCTCATTTTTTTCTTATCAGAAACTCATCTCCATCCTCAGATAAAAAAAATTACATGATTCAAATTTCATATTTTATAAAACTATTATTTTAAACATAAATAAATAAATTTAAACTGTTAAAATATAGTCTTCACAATTCATAACTGTAATATAAACAAAATGTTTTTAAAACAAATTATAAAATGCTATAATAACAGTTTTAAAAAATTATTAAATCTGAACAATTCATTTTTTATTTAAGAGTGGAGATGAGATACTGAGAAAAAAAGAAGAAAAAGAATTATGAGAGTATCCCCTTCTCTTTTACTAGGATTAGGTTTTTTTTCTTTTCATTTATGGTGTAATACCCTGAATTTCAGGATTGGAGACTAATGAATAAGCCTGAAATAAGTGGATTGCCAAGCCCAAGTTTAGCAGGAGCCCCAAATTTATTTCCTAATATTTTTTATATCTTTAGAGTATTAAAGAAAGTGAAATGGTGAATATTTAAGGCCAAAGGAATTAAATAATTGAAAGTTGAATAGTATTTTCAGTGAAATCGCCTGTAAGGCAGTGAGTTTGTTATGTGGTTTTGGAAGACCAAATGATGAGGAAAAAATTATGAAATTTTACAGGGTGAAATTAGACATCCTAAGCTTTAATTTGATAGATCATATGAATCAATTGAAGCTATGTACAAAAAGATATGAATTTTTGAAGTTAGTCCAAAAAATCTAGAAAGTTTTTGGAGCAGCAGTTAAAGAAATGAAATCTGGGAATGATATGCTTCCAATTGGATAAATTCCATATTTTTCTTTGAAACTAGACTCAATAAGGGTTCCATATCCTTTAGAATCACTCCAAAATGATGTCTACAAATTTAGTTATGATTTTTCAAAGTTAGGGCAGAAAATTTGCCAAAATTGGCATTATTCCGAAAATTGAAAACAAAATGCGTTAGCAAATTGTGTAAATTGTGGAATTAAAGATGTCAAGTTTCATTATCATATGAAGAAGGGAGTAGGTTATGATTTATGAAGATGAGCACATGTCCAATTGCATTAAAATAATGCTACATGGACATAGCAATCATGATTGATGATGGTAAGGATTATCTTGAGTGTAAGGTTGGAGTAACTTGAGTGCATGGTTGGTTTAGTTCGAGGAAAACTCATTTGATTAGAAGAGCAAGAGGGGGACGGTTTTATGCTAACCAAAAGGGGGAGAAAATTAGTTCAGAACCAACTAGAAGCCTAATAGAGTAAGTATGACATAATGTGAAGGAGGTATGGGTTGTGACAAGTGTCACCATTATAAGCCTTGATGAAATCAAATGGTGTAGGGTGAAGGGAGATGTTTATGAAGCAATTTTTCCTTCCTCTTCCCTTCCTCATTTTCGTCCAACACAAGAAGAGAAGAGATAGAGAGAGCTCTCAAGTTCTAGGAAGAAGGAAGAAGTTTAAGGTGAGTGTGATTTCTTAAGAGTTTTCTTGTGATTTTACTTAGAAACCTTCTTTAAACCTTTCTTCTTCATGGAATCTATGATTTTGAAGACACATTTTGAGCTCAAGGAGAGAGAGAGGATTCAAGATCTCAAAAGGTAACCTCACAAACCTTAGATATATTCTAGCATAGTGTTGTTGTTGAGGTTTGTGTTGGTTTTGGTGATTTTTGTCAAGTTTGTAAATTTAGAAAGTCCTAATCCTAAGGGGTCCAAATTTCCTTGAATCATGGTTAGAATATGCTCAAATAACTTAATAAGGGATTAGAAGAGGAAAAGTACAAGTTTTGGAAGCTAAAACACAAAAGAGCAATTTTACCTTTTTCTTGACCAATGTTTCAGCCAAGACGAGATCTGGGGGAAGAAACTGGATTTTCATGAAATAGATGGTTCCATTGGATTTAGTAGGCAAAAATAGGTGGGGTTACAGTTGGTCACTTTTTTCGGAAAAGTGTACTTACGAAAACGCCCCTAAAACCTAAATCGGGGTTGTGAAGGCTATTTTCATAATTTGACAATTAATTTGGCAATTTCGAGCCTGGAAATGGATTCATTGGGTGAAAATACGTTAGGGTAGCCCTAATCAAAATTTTGGGAAAAGTACGGTCGAACCGGGTACGACAGGGCCAAGTTGGGGTTTCTGGGGGCATTTTGGTCATTGTTCAATATAGACTCATATAACCCCCAGAAACACTATGGAAGTGTCTAAACTGTACATTTGACGTTTTAGAACCAAGTAGAGAGCCCGAGGGATTGGCATGCAAAATCAAGGCACGTTATTCAAGGATCAGGGAAGAGCGATTAATGTAGGAAACTTACCTCTCCTGCATGTATTTAATATTTGTGCTGGTATATTGATGCATATTATTGCTTTGCTTGATTATGTGAAACGTATATGAATAATTGAAGCTCTATTTCTGTTTATGCTATGGCCATACGTATGTTGTTTGAAACATTGAGCACGTAGATATGTCATTGTGTGAACATGAGTTATGTAATGCAAGCATGTCATGCATTAAGCACTTATCTTGCATGCATATTGGTATTGTTTTCCTACTGAGATTCTCTCAAATCTCACCCTCCCCTACCAACAATTTAGACAAGTGAAGACAGAAACTATGCTAAGAGCAGCAAAGAGAACCGTATGAGGGGAATGCCATGATGGAACAAAGACTGGAAGATGTCTCTGTTTTCCCTGTGATGGGTTTAGACACCCACGTAGCACTGCGAGACTATGTTAATTGTAATTATCAAATACGAACTCCTATGGGGAATGTCCATATTCATGCACATAATATCAGTATATTTATGTTATTCTTGTGTTGCTCACCGAACTGCGTATCGTTTTCCGCAAATACTCTGAAATAGGTGAAAATACGATAAGGGTTTGACATATGGCTAGCAAGGTACATGTTTCAATTAATTATTCTTCATTCTGGCTGCTTTTCCTTCTACTTCATTATTGTATGAATATTTTACCGAATATGAAGTAAATGAAATGTGAGTTAACTCCATACATGGGCATAAAATTTGAAAGTGAAGATCATGCATATAAATTCTATGATGCATATGCTTATTTTTTTTTTTTGGTTGGATTTAGTGTTAAGAAAGAGTGGATAAATAAATATAAGATAGATCATTAAGACTAATTTACCTAAAAAATGTGTTTCAAAGAAGGGTTAAAAAGAGTGAATGACCATGAAGTAAACAAAAGGCGTGTGAAGATTTTGAGAATTGATTGTCTAATTAAAATGATTATTAATCCATAAGCAAATGAAAAATATGCAGTTATATCTTTTGAGAAGGAGCGTAACCATGCTTTCACAACTTCTATAAGTAAGCATAAATTGTCATCTCAAACAAAAATCTCTAGTACCCGAGCAACTCAAGCAACTCAAATTGAGCATGCAGAATATTATGGTATACAACAAAGATTGTTTTTTGAATTTTTGAGTTGACAAGTTGGGGACTAGAGAATGTTGGGTAAACTCTTGAAGATATTAACAATCATTTGATAATTAGTAAGAGGATGGCAGAAATGAAAGAAGTGGAAGCTTATACATTACTTCATTATTTTGAGTGACAGCAATATGAAAATCCATCATCTTTTTATAGAATTCAACTTGATGTTGAAAATCAAATCACAAATATTTTTTTTTTTTGGAGTAACATGAAAATGGTTGTATATTATTTTTACTATGGCGATACGGTACTCTGTTGATACGACTTATTGCATAAACTACAGCTTGAGATCAAGTGTGCCTTCCACTAGATTCGATTATCATAGACAAGTAGTAACCTTTGGTACCGCATTATATGATAAAACTAGTGAATTGTTTGAGTGGCTATTTAGAACTTTTATGTAGGCCATGTTTCGAAAGAAACCCAATACAATATTTACACATCAAAATCTAACAAAGAAAAAAGCTATTGCAAAAGTCTTACCTGAATCATATCATCGTTTTGTGATTTGCATCTCTCACAAAATGCTCAAGCATGTTAGTCATATTTATAAGAAAGTAGGTTCTTTATATCAAATTTTAAAAGTTTCACGTGGTTATGAGCATGAGAATGACTTTCTTAATGTGTAAGTCAATGTTTGACAAAAATGGCCTTTGCCAAAATAAATTATAGCAAAATTTGTTTAGAAAAGGCATATTCATCAAAATAAATTATCAAAACAAGTCTTGCAACAATTTCTGTTGACGAAGTTCATACTTCTCAAGCGTTACTCTCATGCATTAAGAAAGTTAATCTTATAACCATAATTGCATATGCAACTTTTAAAATCTAAAACAAAACAATTCATACAATTATGATTAACATTTTTGTAGGCATTATGGGAGATATGTCAAGCAAAAAATGATGATATAATTCAGGAAAAACCTTCACAATCACTTTCAATTTTGTTGGATCTTTATCTATAAATATCGTACTTAGTTTCTTTTCACGTAAAGTCGTCATAAAACTTTTAAATGGCCACCCAAATAATTCACTAGTTTCATCTTATAACAATGCGACACCAAATGGTACAGTTTGATAATGGTGATCGAATCCAACAAACAGTGAAAATAGTCTCAAATTACAGCCCGTACAAAGTATAATTCAAAATATGTCATATCCTCCCAAATAAAAGTAATTTACAACCATTTTTGCATCAACCGAAAATAAATTTATTTTCCAACTTCAAGTTGAGTTTCATAAAAAATGGACTTTATATTGCTTTGATTCAAAATAATAAAACAACATATAAGCTTCCCCTTCTTTCATTTTTATCATCCTCTTGCTAGTTAGCAAAATTATTAATATTTTAGAGTGCACCTAACATTCTCCCGTCCTCCAACTTATTGACTCAAAAATTCAAAAATCAATTTTTGTCATATACCAAAATGGTCTACCTACTCAATCTAAGTTGCTTAAGCATGAGAAATATTTTCATGAGATGACAATTTATGCTTAACCCTAGGACTAAACCATGATTATGTTCCTTCTCAAAAGATATAACTACATATTTTTCATTTGTTTGTCAATTAATAATCATTTGAGTTAGACAACCCATTTTCAAATCTTTACAAGGTTCTTTTTCTTTCCTTCATATATAGTCATTCATTCTTTCAAGCCGTTCTTTGAAAGACACATTTTTTAAGACAAAATTGTCTCATGATCTGTTTTTTATTTAGACACTCTTTTTTAGGATTAGATATAAAATTTATAAGCATGTTTTTCACTCTCAAACTTATGCTCACTTTGGAGTGAAATCTGTTTTATGAACTTCACGTCCTGTAAAATGTTCATATCATAACGAAGTAGACATTAAGAAATAAAATATAGTTAAAAAAATGCCTGCACAACTATGAATGTTTAATTGAAAATAAAGGAAACAAAAGATATATTGATTGTACTCACCATCCATGCGATTTCAATATCTTAAGGGTGAGGATTGAAGTCTGCAATACAGGGAAAAGAAACACATATGCTGTTAGCGGTTCACTTTCACTTCCTTTATGCGCCACTGCCACCTTAACAAAATTAAAGAGCCAACAAATTCCCAAAAAAAAAAATTAAACCCTAAATCTTAAACCACATGCATCGTCCTAGAAAAATCAAAAAAGCAAAATTTATTTACCTATCAAAAATCAAAGCTGGCCCCCAAGTGTAAGTCCTAGGTTCCAGTATTCTCCTCATTCATCTCAAATTGTCTCCCAGGTTGGCTCAAGCTTTTATAAATGTGCCTCCTCCTTCAAACCCCAAACAAGTTACGGCCATTAGAAAACTTAGCGAAGGAATTGAATATTCAGATTGCCGCACAAGTTTGTGCTTATCAGGGGATGAAACCAAGATAAGGGAAATTATATGTATTAAGAGTGCCAAGGAGGTGGCGGCCGCTAGGGTACTTTTTTAAATGAGGATTTGGACTTTGGGTGTATTTAACTCCCGGGTTCTTATAGTGTATAGAACATATTACAGAAAATCTCAGTCCATTAGAATTGAATTATTCTTTGGATTTTCAAAATTAAATCTATATCATGAGATTTTATTATTTGCTCTTCATTGACCTCTTGAATTTGCACGAAAATGAGACACGAAATTGCAAAATAAAAATAAATAATTAAGTTTTAATTGGAGAAAAGATAAAATATTGCAATTAATTAAATTTAAACTAAAAGTTGTCTCCAAGTAGTAAATGCCAATCATAAATTAAACTCTCAAAAAGTTAGATTTCACAAATTTATTTAATATAAATATTGTGTTATTTATTTAGTATAAATATAATTATTTTTTTTTTAATATGCAAACCGTTGCACTCTTATCTTATTTTGACTTGTAGCAGAATATTAATGTGTGGTTCGGTAGGCAACACAGGAATAACATAAATATACTGATAATAGGAGCAGATATTCCCCATAAGGGTTCATACATAATAATTACAAACATTGTAGCGGCACAAGGCTCTAGGGTATCTAAGCTCATCCCAGTAAAACGGAGACATCTTCCCGTCTTCGTTCCACCACTGCAATCTTCTCGTGCAGTTCTCTTCTTTGGTCTCAGCATATCTTCTGTCTCCTCATATCTAAATTGTTGGTAGGGGAGGATGAGATTCGAGAGAATCTTAGTAGGAAATAGATACCACAATGCATGCATGATAGATGTTATGTGTATGACATGTTAACTTTATCTAGATGCATGCCCTATAATGACATTTCTGTATGCTCAATGTTTCATATAACAAAACTATAGCTGCAACAAAACAGAAACAGAGCTTCATTTGTTCAAATATGCTCTACACAATCAAGTAAAGCAATCACATACATCACCATAAAAGCAAATATATTAATTACATGCAATTAAGGTAAGTCCCCTACCTTAGCCCTTCTTGATCCTTACGTACGCTCCTTGAACTTCATGCCTCCTAATGCGTGTCGCAGCTCAGCTCTCCATTCAGTCCTACAATTCCAAATATACCATTTAGACACTTCCATAGTACTTCTGGTGGTAATATGAGCCTATTATGAAATTTACCCAAATGCCCCTGGGGACCCGGCCGGCCCCGTCGTACCCGGTCCGACCGTTCTGTTCTTAACTGGGGCTATACTGACATTCGTTCGTCAAGGAATCTATTTTCGAACTCAGAATTACTAAATTCAATGCCAAAAGACAAAATTGCCCTTGGCAACCCCTATTTCAGGGTCTTAGGGGCGTTTTCGTAATTATGTTTTTGTGTGCTTTTCCAAAAAAGTGACCAACTATAACCCCATTTAATTTTCCCTCCTAAACTTAATAGAATTATCAAATCATTGAAAATCCAACCCTAAGCCCTATTTCTAGCTCTGGCCGAAATATGTAATACTCGAAGGAAAATTGGGGTTTTTCGATTCCGACTCCACAGGCGTGTTCCTTTCTACTCCTAATCACTATATGAACCATTTAATCACGTTATAACTACCGTTTAGTACCAATTTTGGCAGCATAACACTTCCAACAACCCATTTTCCATTTTCACAAACTAAGACAATCCGGTGAAATTTCACCGATTAAATTGTTTACAGCAACCAGAACAATCAAAGATTGAAGTTTTAGAAGTTACCTCAAACTCCCTTTGGCTTATCCTTCTTATGGCTGAACCCTAGCCTCCTTGAATAGCAAAATTTAAGCTTCAAATACCTTAAATAATATAGAAGAGAAGCTTAGGAGAAGGATTATATACGTTAGATACGAATTCACCGAAGAAATCGACTTACCTCATGAGTTTTTCTTCTCCTTCTCACTCTAGCTCCACACAAACTTTCTCTCTCTTCTCTTCTCATGGCTGACGGGAAATGAGAAAGATGAAGGGAAAAGAATGGTTTTAATATCTCTTGCATTTATCTCCTTATTTATTTAATTAAATAATTTCCAAAATTTGACTTATGTGTACAAAAGTCTACCTACATGAGAATGTATCATAAAGCCCAATTAAAGCTAACAATATTTCCCTCTCTTGGCCAATGCAGCGTCACGTCTTAGGGTCCTTTCAATCAGAAAAAATGGTCTGATGTATTTATCCCAAAATTATCATGTTGCCATCACAAAATTTTCCCCATTTTCGGATTTGTCTGAATTTGAAAGATTTTTTGCCCTAATTTTGCAAAATCATAACTAAATTTGTAGACCTCGTATTATAGTGATTCTAAAGGCTATAGAACTTTTATTGAGTCTAGTTTCAAGGAAAAATATAGATTTTTGCCAATTGGAAGCATATCATTTCTAGATTTAATTTCTTTGAACGCTGCTCCAGAAACTTTTCAGTTTTTTTAGGCTAAGTTCAAAAATTCATAACTGTTTGTATATAGCTTTAAATTATTTATATTACCTATCAAATTAAAGCTTAGGATGTCTACTTTCATCCTATAAAATTTCCTAATTTGTGGATATCATTTGTTCATCCAAAATCACATGAAAATCTCACTGCCTCACAGAAAATTTCACTGGAAGCATAACCACATTCTCCAAAATTCACCATTTTACTTTCTTTAATACCCCAAAGATATAAGAAACATTATAAATAAATTTGGGGCACATGCTAAACCGAAGATTAGTAGTTCACTTACTTCAAGCTTATTCTCAAGCCTCCAAACCCAAAATTCGGAATATTACACAAACAAGTTTGACATGAAAGCTTATAGGCTTGGCCTATTTAGACATTTAAATAGGCTTTGGCTTGACCTTTTTAACAATCAGGCCAGGCCGTATTAGGCCCTAAGCATGCCAAGACATAGGCCATCTAATAGGAGGCTGCCCTATTCTTACCCTAACCTAACAAGTTTTTGTGATTTAATTTTATATTTTCCTCATTATAGAGATGAGACAACTTACCACTAAAGCAAGGAAAATAGGCTAGCCCTTGACCGGCTTGAGAATAAAAATCTCACTAGCCTAAAATGCTGTCTTTTTTTAAACCAAGACTTTTATAGGTAGGCTCGGGTTGGTCTATGGGCTTTGGGTCATTTTGTAATTTTAAATGTGTTTTCATATATTCTTAAATAGATAAAGTGAAACAATAAACCTCACAAAATTTATAATTCAAAGTTTCAAACCATAAATATTAGTAAAATAAATTGTCAAATTAATTATTAAATATCCAAAACTAAAACAATCAAATTGTCGCCGTGAACCTTGATAAACTATTGTCTAGAACTAAATAAACCAAACTAACCAAAATTAATTGGTAAAAAGAATAAATACTAAACCTTTAGTATATGCAACAAATAATAAATCAAAATCATCCACTCACAGCATAATTTTTGTGTATTTGTGATAAAAAAGCATAAATAAGGGTATAACGGGATAAATATAAATTCTTCATATATACAATATACAATCAGTTATGAGTTTAAATGGATACTAGTTATGCAATATCTACATTGCATACAAAAAATACTAGTTATGCATCATGTTCATGAGATTTATATTTAGGGGTGAGCACTAGATTTTCGGTAAAATCAAAATAACCAAAAAAAAATTATTGAGCTAATTTTGAACACCGAACCGAAACCGATTAACTAAATTAATCAAAATATTCTAGTTAATAACCAAATTAACTGAATTTTTTAATTTATTATTTACAAAATAAAAGACATATGAATAAATTTTGTAAAAAAATTACTTTTTATCCTCAAAATTAGATTTTGGGGGGAAATTGTATAAAATAAATCAAATAGATTTAAAATATCTATAAATTTTATCTAATACAATTCAAAAACTATATCTTTTCAATTATAAAAAAAAAAAAAAAAGCACTTACCAAATAGTATATATTAAATATAAATATATTACATACATTTCGGTTTTTCGATTTTAACCAAATTATTTTTAAATAACCAAACCTGAAATTTTCAAAAATTAAAAACTGAATCTTTAACCGAAAACGGAATTGACCAAACTAAAAAAACCGAATTGAGTTTGATTCGATTTTCGGTTGATTTTAATTTTTTTACCCCTATTCATAATGGATTAAAACAATTTTAAATAAATATTAGTTAAATAAAAATAAACAAATAGAATTGTTAAAATGGTAAAAAAAAATTACATCAAATCAAAAAGGTATTATGAGGGCTTGTCTTTACTTAACCTTATTGGGCTAGCCCTTGACTGGCTCGAGCCTAAAACCCGTTTACTTCAAAATACTCTCTTTTTCAAGGTCTAACCCTCCATCCATATGAACTTAAATGAGCCTGGCCCATTTTGCTGACTGTACTTAACACCTCAACCAATAGTGGAAAAAATTAATTCTTAGACAAGAATCCAAAACATTAAAATGTTCATATTTTTATTCCAAATATTCCAATTTTATACATATAAGCAACAACACCCCTGCGCTTTGTGCCGGTGCAACATCTACAACACTCCAAACAAATATTGCCCTACAATTCATCAACCTACACAACTTCAAGCCACGCAACATTTTTAGTTGTACAGTTTCTTCCACACCCACTCCGTCCATTCTATCATAACATTATCTTTATTCAAACTCATACTTATAAGATTATCTTATTTTTAATTTTAATGATAAAATAAGCTACATTAGCTACCACATGATAGTTATGACACTATTCTACAACTATCGGCCGAAAAACAACCCATAATCCAAAGATATGATACAAAAAATCTTGTTTGCCTCTACTTTTACATATCTACCTACCACTCTATGAATTCCTTTGTTTTTTCAATCAGAAAATCTTCTCTGCCTTTGCTTCTACATATCTACCTGCCACTCTTTGCACAGAAAAAGAAAAGTAGACTGGGTTTGTCATTTGAATCATATCATAATTTTAAATAAGATTTGAAAAGGAAACATGATAACTTGGTTTCAAGAACATTGATTCAACTGTAATCAATATCAACTAATATTCATATCCATTATCAACCAACTAGCATGCTTTTAACATCGATACTATTTGATATTTTGAAAGCATCCACATCCTACAACCAAAAAACAAAAAATATATCCATCCAGCATTTGTCACGCATCACCCAACACAATATACATTGAAAATTCATAAGGTTCGCATAACCTCCAAACCCCATACTCAGTCATTAAAGAAAACAAAATCCAACTCAATCTAGGAACATAAATCATTCATAACATGATACAAAAAAAAATGACATTGGACCTCCCTTAACTTATTACATATCTATTTATGTTTCTTCAAAAAGCTAACAATCATTCAAAATCCGACTTTTTTTAAACATCACCAATCCTAGCTAAGCTGAGGTCCAAACAAGACCCTTGTTGCTTCACAATTCGATCTGAAGTCTGGTCCACTTGAATAAAAAATAGGATTCAAGAATAGTGAGTTCATACAAAAAAAGGCATCTATAACATTAATTTGATTCACTATTTGAGCTGTCTGACCCTCACCATATTGACTATAGTAACCCCCAATAGCATATTGCACAACAGCCTATTCTCCCTCCTCAAACCCCAAGCACCTTATTTTAGCAAGAACAACTCCAGTAGCCTCCCCAAACAGGTAAACTCTAAGCTGATTCGGCAGTCTTAACAAATATAGAATATGCCAAAAAAATTAATACACATCTACAAACACAAAACATCCCTACAAAAAAACAGTTTACAAAACTTGCTCATCGCCTTCCGTGAAAGGCTCATCAATAGTAAGAATCAACACCTTATTGAATACACCAACCATCTTTGATGGGATTGTTAATGTCCACGAAATCAACACAACAACGATATTTGCATGAAAAATAGTAAACTCCTACTTCAACTATTTCATATGAGTATTATTGACTTAACAAAACATAATAAAATGTTCACCATAAAAACTAAACTTATCAAGGATCCCGAAACACAAGTCAGACACGTAGTTGAGATGAAAACAATAATCAGGGAAATGAAAATCCGTCTCAGAAATCTGGGTGTTAGCAACAAAGTTGATGTGGTACTCATCATGCAATCCTAGCCCTTCACGTTTCACATCGAAGTCAGTGATTCTATAAACACCACCCTCTTCAATCAATGGCGTAAATCATTTAATGTGGTCATGCAATTTCAGTTGCAGCAACATCCTGACATTCTGGGAAAAAAATGGCTTCGTTCACATAAACTTGTGGAAAACTTTCAACCACTTGACTAAAACACACAGAAATATAGACTAATCAGATACTTTAGAGTCAAACAAAATCACATCAATAGATTTGTGTGTTCGGATTAGCTTTTGGAGAATAGCTTTTACGATTTACGCTGTAAATATGTGAGAGGAGTTTTGTCTCGATTTGTAGAAAAGTGCTTCTAAAACCATGGTTTCAGAGCTTGCCAAACACATTATAATAGGATTAGCAGCTATCGTTCAAAAAAATGACCTTTTCGTTCATAAACTTACGATCAACCTTTACAACAATAGAAGAACAACACTTCCCCACTTGAAGCTTAGACAGCTTGATCATCTCTATCTAACTCTAGAACAAACCTGAATACAAACACTATATCTTGTATGCAAATTGTTAGTTTCAGAATTTCACATTTCTAATGCCTACCAAGCTTATTTATCACATTTAAATATGAAAACCAACCCCAAAAATACTTAACCACTCTCCTAATCACCCATCAATCAAATTTAATGCCAATTAACTGCTCTTCCAAACTTTCCACTTCCCCATGCATATGCATTAAATTGTCGCCATAATTATTGAGTATAACAATCAAATATTCCTAATATAACACCATTTAATTCAATGTGCATAATGACTGCACTTTATATCCAAATGACCATACATAAGCCATACCTTATATGTTACAACAAAGGGGCCCATAATAAGAGAAGAATAATAAACAACATAACACAAACACATAAATAATATAATTGATTCTTAAACAAGAAGATATTATATAGTTCATAAGCATACTTAGCGTACCATTGTAACCAAATACGACACAAAACAATCCCACTTACATCAACTCTCTTAACTTGTTATACCACCAAATACTTAATAATTTTACATCCATAATATCACTAGAAAACATGAACAATAGATAACATAAATATAGTCCTTAACAAATAGGCTAACAAATAAAAAAAATGGAAGAACCCTTATTCGTTACTACTTTAACTAGCTCTCAAATAGGACCCTTGTACCATCCCAAAACGAAGGTATAACTGGGGCATCTAATACAAAATGATAACATCTATATATTAGAAAATTCATGGGAAAAAACCTGAAAAAAAGGAAAAATATATAACGCTCACAGTAATCCATGTAGAGCCTTCCTACAGCATACTGTTAGCCGTCTAGCTTTACTGCAAGCGTACGGGTCGCAAATAATATAAAAAGATCGTTCCCACGAGGACTATGACAAAAATGAATTAATTATCTCAATTAAGTTATCAATCAGGTTAAGTGAGAATATTTTGAAAGAAATTCTATACTTAAAAATTAATTAATTAAATCGAAAACTTCAAGCCAGGAGGAACCTAGGATTATCTATCCCCTATTTATTTCATAAACTAATTAATTTACTCTCAATAAGCAATAAAACCAAGTATGTATTTGTCTAAGATTCAAAGACATTCGATAACGCTCTCTCAAGTCAAAACAAAATATTTATCCTAATAAACTAATCAATCTCTTGTATTAATTTATAAGGACTGACTTTAAACACCAATCTTAATCTGACAATGCTAGATTAGTAATTATATCTCTATGATACTAACAAACCATCCGTTTAATATACCTAAACTTCAAGTCTAACATGATTTTACCCAAGTTCTACACATAAATTATCTTTCTCAAGATTAATTTTAAATGAACAAGACAACTAAATGGTGATCAGGCATTTAGAGGCATTAAGAGCAAGATAAAATCAATACAAAAACTCATTCGTTGCAAAAAGAGAGTAAATAAATAATTCAATCCATAAATAGGTTCAAGAAAATCCTAGAACAAGAAAATTAACTACTCATGTTCATCAAAAAAATCAAAACCATAAATAATAATTCGGTTCATATCAGAAACTAAGAAAAAAAGAGAAGAAAATTAATGGAAAACTAAATTTTAAAGCTCCAAATCTCTTTGAATCTTCAAGCTCAAACTCCCTAATCTCTTATCTACTTCTCGTCTCTACTCCTCTCGGATCTGTCTCATGTCCCGGCTCTGTGTGTCTTAGCTCCTCGGATCTATCTCGTGTCCCGGCTCTGCCTTAGCGTTTTCCGCCTGGACTGTGCCTCGGATCTCACTGTTCTTCGGATCTGTCTCAGCTATCCCTCTTTTATAGATGTATTTTAGGGGTGCCTTTTCTGCTTGCGGGGTCTACACCTCTATCCAAATTTTAAGGGATATATTATCACAAATCTGCTCATATATTGCTGACCAAAAATTTGCTCATATATTCGTTTTGTCTTTTCCTCATGGGACCCATGTTTTGTTAATGCTTTCAATTGCTTTTCTTTCTTCCAATCTCCTTCACATAACGTAGGGCCCACGTCTTGACTTGAATGATTTGCTTAAAATGTTTCTTCAGCTTCATCCATTAATTAGATATTACATATATCTACATATATAAATATAGATATATATTATATCTAATTATATCATTCGCCTGCTTTGTTTGATATTCTTCTTTTTTCAATATGATAATATTTTCTATAAAATAATATAGGATATGATTAGAGTTTATATTAAAATTTATTCTTATCCTATAATTTAATTGAAAGATCAAAAATATATAAAAGATAATTAAATAGGTATAAAATATTTATAAATCCAGTGAATATATCTAAAATATATATCTATTTAATTATAAATTACATACTTATCACATACTGAACAATAATAGGAACCCCTAGTTTTACCCAAAGCAACTCAATCTTAACCAAAGTAGTTGTAGCACACTCGTCAAGAAATGAACAATGAGTTCATTATCCCCACTACAGAAAAACAAACCATTGAAAGCAAGACTTCAAGCTTAACAAAGTGGCCTTATAAAATCCAGACGATTTACCCCAACATAGTCCTTCTAAAAAGCAAGACATTTACCACTATACGAAAAAAAAAATTACCTCCCTGTGTTGTTGCACTCTG
This sequence comes from Inga laurina, assembly GCA_963855925.1. Taxonomy (NCBI): domain Eukaryota; kingdom Viridiplantae; phylum Streptophyta; class Magnoliopsida; order Fabales; family Fabaceae; genus Inga; species Inga laurina. Next base: position 17,672,253 of record OY979712.1, on the reverse strand, counting down.
TGCTCTGTTTAGTTAGCACAATATTTAACTTCTCATGGAAAACACCTACTACCCTTGATGGATTCTCATATTACCAAGATTTTGAAGAACCACATACATCTAAAAGGTAAAACTTCAATCAAAGATGTTGACATAATAAAAAAAACATCAAAACTACCATGTTAGTAATGTACATTAATACAGAAAAAGTATGGAGGACTCCAGCATATGTCAACTACACTCTTCAAATAGAAGAAATGCCATGGAAGTATTTGATGCAACGTACAAACTTTAGTAGATAACAACCGAACAATGTGATATGCAAATTCAAACCCAAGACTGTTAGATCTCATGTTTTGATGATAACAAAAGAATGGTATGAAAAAGAAGTGATTAATAAATAAGTTTGAGCAAAGGAATAACAGGGATAAGCATCACTTGAGGTAAGCATTGGAGTAATGAAGAAAGGCCAAGAGAAAAAGCTGAGAAACTTGATCAGAAGCAAGTTTTCTAAGGCATTACTCGAGTAGGTACTCGAGTAATGAGACAAAACTTGAAGTAACCAGAAGCACCTTCCAGTAACCTGCCAACGTTACTCGAGTAGGTACTCGAGTAATAATGTAAGTATTTTCAAGTTGCTCTCGGCCTGCCAATGTTACTCGAGTAGCTACTCGAGTAACCATATGAAAAACTTCCAGTTGCTCTCGACCTGCCAATGATACTCGAGTAAGTAACTCTGTTTCTGAAAATGTGTTGCTCTCGGCACTTTGTACCACTGCCAATGTTACTCGAGTAGGTACTCGAGTAACATACTGAGGTAAGTGAAAACTTGAAGGTAGTACCCGAATAACTTGATTTAATTTTATCTCACTTTCCTCGAGTCTTTACTCTAGTATGCAAGTATTTAATGTTCTATTTTAAGTGGATTACTCGAGTATGTACTCGAGTATGCAAAATTATGTTTGAAGGAAAACCTCAAGTCATTATCCGAGTAAGTTATGTACAAAAAGTAAGTTTACTCGAGTAGTTACTCGAGTAACAAGGTAATCAGACTTGAAGTGCTCTCGGCCTTGAAATCCTGCCAACATTACTGGAGTAGAGCATCGAGTAATCAAATTTATTTGAAGGTTTACTCGAGTTGGTACCCGAGTAACCTATGAAGTTGTGAATGCATTACTCGAGTAGGTACCCGAGTAAACATGAATTTTCAAAGGTTTGAAATTTAGTTATTCCATGCACTACCCAAGTAATCTTGTATTTGTCTATTGACTTGAAGTTAAACAAATCTTTCCCGTTGATACTCGAGTAAGTACTCGAGTAAACTTCAGGTGATACTCGAGTAGCTACTCGAGTAAGCAAACCCAGAAAGTTTGAAATCATTCCAACGGTCATTGTTTTGTTTCCTATTTGATTAACTTTTCATTATATTAGTATTCTTAGCATTTCAACAGATAAACAATGAAGAGATCTTACCAAATAAGGAAAGTCAAAAGCAACGCTCAAATGTCACCGACCGTCACCTACCGCAAACGTATGTTTTTCAAAAACTGGAAAAGTCAATAGTGGCTGCGCACGCTCCAACGAACATGAAGAAATATGTTCCAGCAATCATTACTAACGTATCTATATATATGGGAACATCTGAGCAGAGAGATACACAAGAACACACTCACGAACGTATCGTCAAGTTCATTACTCTGTTTTTTCATTGTACTTGTGATTCTATGCTTCAGTGATTCTTATTTACTCTGTGAGAGAGATATTTCATTCAAACTCAATATTTGTTATTGAGGTAACTTAAGGTTGTGGAACCTTGAGTTGGGATTGGATTACAACTTATAAGGGGGAGCGAGTGTCCAGGTGTAGGAACTTGCTTGTACTGAGGTGCCAAGAACCCACTGAATCTTGGAAGTTATAGTGAAACTCTCAAAGAAGCTCTGAGGACTGGACGTAGGTCAAAGTGGTTGTGGCCGAACCAGTATAACTCCCGGTGTACACTTCGGTGATATTTCTCCTTACTCTTTCATGTTTTAATTTCAACGTCAAATTTTATATTTGCAACGAAATTTTTAAGATCACCCAATTCACCCCCCCCCCTCTTGGGTGAAACGCTTGCACTAACAAAGACCACCAGGCAAGTCTTGGTCCTAAATTTTCTATAATCTTATACGTCTTAAGAATAACCATCATTCAAGTATTCTTCATGAATTAGATTCAAATGGTATTTCAGATCATATACCATTCATCTATTATACCACACATGCAATAAAAAAACATACATACATCAAAGTCGTAGATCGCAATATCAAGACACCGCTACTCTACAGTAGGACAAATAGTGTCAAATATATGCCAAATATTCTCATGTTTAAATTTATGATCACCTTTGACTTTACTGGTTGAGTTCCACTTGCCTTCAGAAAAGATTGGAGATTAGAACTTGAGCATACATTGCAATGGCTTGAATAACTAAGCATTTCACACCAATAAATCTTTTCAACCTCAGCCTTAGCATTCTTGTGTTCCATTATGGATTTATCTTTATATATAATCATCTACATCAAATGTGTCAACTCCTATCAACCAAAAACAACCACTACATTGACTTTTAATATTAGACATGACAGAGTCACCATTCCAAATAGTAATCTGATTTGACTGCTCATAAATGATCTAAATAAATGATGAAAAAAAAATCTTCTTTGTCCCCTGCTTCTACTTATCTACCTACCACTCTATGAAATATATATCTTTATATGTAACAAGTCAATATCACATCAAATAACTTTAATACCTAACATGTCAGAATCATTATATTTCTCTAAATGAAACCGCAAAAACATACCATGATCTAAGGCTTTAATAGAACAAATCTTTTGTGACTTCACTATATTGCATTTGTCAATATCACAATCAATAAAAATAATTTTTATCATCACACCAATGAACATACTACCTAAAATTGTGAAGAAACCTTTAAATACAAACCAAAACCCTACGATTATAGCCACTTATCTTAGACTTTAATGCAAAAAAAACTTGAATGAGTTTACCATTACGATTATCAATCAAAAACAGAACTTCTTTACCACATTAATGTCAAGTATAACATAACTCCACAATATCTTCCATCAGCATATCAATTCTTAATTTAATTCAAACCTCCCTCTTTCTTTGTCATAACCATTGAAATTCCTTTGGTATTGGGAAATGGGAAATGCACACCATCAAATTCAATATCTTGCAAAAGTAATTACAAAGGAAAACAACTTCTCATAGTTGCAAAATATTTGCAATAATACGGGGTCATAATAAGCTTCCAAAACCATCAAACAAAACCACACACCATGCCAATTGTAGAATCCAAGAATAAAAGACTCACTAGAGACCTCATCAACAACACATTCTTCTGCACTACAGCTTCCATCCTCCATTATCAAATGTGTCAACTTCTACCAACCAAAAGCAACCCCTATGTTTACTTGTAAAATACAACATCACACAATCACCATTCTGAATAGAAATCTGATTTTACTGCTTATAACAAGATCAACATAAACATACAACAAATGCCATATGTATGAATAAGTTTCAACAGTGGAGTGGATTATGAAATAGAGTGAATACTAATGCATACTTCAAATTACTATACTTATTATAGGACACTCATCACACTGTTATACAGTTACTCACCAAAAATAGCACATAATCCAAAGATTTGATGCAGAAAATCTTTTCTACCACATGCTCCTACATGTGTACATACCACTTTATGAATTCCTCTATTTTTTCAATCAGAACTTCTATAAAGTGGAAATCAATAGCAGCACATAAACAATTGTTGCTTATTCACACCTTGGCAACACTTTCATAACTAATGGAAAGCGAAGTGTTAGCAAAAGATGTTGTGTTGTGCTATTAAATTGTGTGTGTGTGTGTGTGTGTTTCTTGAGGTTATTGCTAACGAACATTCTAATGTTTCTAACCCCTAATGAGACCAAGCAAGATCTCCGGCTTAAAGAACATATGAAGAATGAAAATGTATCTATAATTGAATGCATGTACCTTTTTCTTCAATATTGTGGACAACGGGTATCATCTAACTTCATTTAATACATCATCTACTAAATATAAAATTTGCTCATAATGTATGGACTACACCTCTTTTTAATGCAATGAAAAATGTAAAAGCCTACATACTACAAATCGAAAAATCTGAAACCTACAAAAGCCAATCCACCTTTCGAGATATATTCATTATGTTGAAATTCAAACTCATGATATACACATATCAAATTGTTGAAAAAAATATAAAAACTAACAAAAGATTCTAAAAAGATCTAAATATTGTTACCCATGTCTATCCTTTTGAATACAACCTTCTATATGATCTTCATTGATTTTAATCATTCCCACCTTCACCTACATCAACACACTACAAACAAACAAACAAAAAAAAGAGGCCTATGCAATGGGTCCATATCATACATGTATTGAAATCACCTCCATAAACACTAAAAAACAAACTAACTAAACGTTACTACTTAGCATGTCCCATAATGAAACTAAACATCACTACTCAGCATATCCCTTACTGCAGCCTTGCCCTAAAAAAGACCCTTGTTACATTATAGTAAGATGTAATTTCTTCCACACCTACATAAACAAAAATTTTGAAAAAAAATGCTCACAAATTTCTTTTCCATTAAATGTTATCATCTAACCATAGTTGCTAAAAAAACCACCAACAACGTACTACTACACAACAATGAATTCCCCAGCCTGCTCTTTCAGAGCCTCAATCTTTGCAATCGCAACACCAATAGCCTCTCCAAAAAGTAAGACTTCGATCTTCTTGGGCACACTATATTTGTTTTTTATAAACATACATACTGATATTAGATATCCTGTAGGCAACAAAAATATTTCCACAAACCACATAAAGACTGAAAGGAAAAATACATCACATATCAATTTATAACTTACTGTCCTTCTTTTGGGGCAATCTCTTCAATAGTCGAACTAATTTCTTCTTGCATACAACAAGAGTAAACGAAGGAATCTCCAAAGTCCAAGAACGCATAATCCCCACCACATCTGTAAAAATATAAAAATGTACTGACAAGTTCAAAATTAGTACACTTTTATAGGGAAAAATTTACTACCACCAAATATCTCACCATAGAAACTAAAATCCTCTGGGATACCGACACAAATCAGACACGTACTCCAGCTTAAAACAATGGTTAGGCATCTCTGCTTCAGCCATAACAACTTGAGTATTAGCCACAAAAGTTATGTGGTATCTTTCATGCCAGCCATATCCGTCAACGTTAACATAAAAATCTCATATCATGTACACACCACCCTCCACAAAACATTAAAGCAAAGCAAAAAATGTGATCACGTGAATGCAAACACAGTATCATCCTCACATTTTGATGAAAAATTGAAACTTAACGCATATAATGCACTACAAAAAATACCTTTAGGTACAACTAACCAAAACACACTACTCATTCACATACCTCATAATCCAAGAAAATGTCATCCACAGACCTAAACTCCACCGCAAGTTGACCGACTAGATTAGGAGGCACAGTGTGAAAAAACATACTCTCCCACATGTAATTTTGATCCACCTTAACAATAACAGGAAAACGGCACCTCCCTATACACAGGTCATTAAGGTTGATAGCATCCATCTATTTCCAGTGAAAACTACAATTAGCTACTGGTGTTTGGAACCCAATCGTCTGTTATGTCTCAAAATGCCAGAATGAGTAAATGCTTCCTCAGTTTTCCACATTATAAAAACCCCTAAAACGTCTCTTCCAATCCTCAACCACCCTCATAAATAAACATCAATCAAATGGAACTTACTGAGAGCATTAAATAATAACTCCGCCAGTTGAACACTCTATGTGGTAAACATTCAAATAACAATATTCACTACACATTACATAAAATGTACCCTTTTATATCAATTTAATAATAATATTCATTGTGCTTCTACATGTCTACCATATAGCCTATTCTCTCGGCACAGCTTCCAGATCTAGAAGTCCATATCTCATCGTTCATCAATAGTTCATCTTCGCACCACAATTTTTCCCTCATGAAAAACGTTGTGAAGGAATGGAGAGATAAATATGAGATCGTGAAATCATGTTGTGAAAAAAATTGAGAAACTTGAAAGAAAAAGAAAGCAGATAAATTATGCAATTTTAGGTTTTAAAATTGAAGGGAATGGAGTGAAAGAAAAATTACTATGAGGAAGAGCAGCTAAGCATTCCACTTCAGAGGATATGCTTTGACATATAACAACATTCCTTGCAATTGCAATGTCAAAGCTTCCTGAGCAATTAAGAAGAACAATAAGCCGACAAGGAAGAGTGATTGTCCATAGGGAACATACTGAACAAACAATTTCTCAGCTACCCATATGTCGCTGGACATTACCCTCCCTCAGGTGACGATACGACACAGACTGAAGAAACAAGAAGAAAAAAATTGGAGAAAGAAAATTGCATGCAAAATGAAAAACACATGAAAAATGAAATGCCTTAAGTTTCTCGCCTCAACTGCACATTCATTTCACCAAAAGTATATTGTAATTTGAAAATTGCAAACTGTCAACAAGGTAATTAGAAAATGGGGGTAAAGAAAAGTAAAGTCTCAAAAAAGAGGGTGTAAGTTGAATTTCAAATATTGAAATTTTAAAATCATGGAATGAAAGAAAAACAACTACCTATCTTGTCTTGGATGAAGCCAAATGCATCAGCTGACACGAAGCTAAATGCAGAGAAAACGACTTGGGTTTATTAGCCGTCATTATTCTTAGTAATAGTAATGGTAGAGACAAAAATGAGGGGACTCAATTAGATGGCTTATTATCCTATTCCTCTTATAGATGTATTGATGATGATTCTCAAAATTAGTCAATTAATGAAATAATGCATAAAAATCTATTAAGCTCAAAATTATCATTTAAATCTTAAATTAATGTGGGACAAATAATATAAAAATGATGCATTTTCACTTAACCTAAGTTTTGTCTTTTCCAAATAACCAATTTTGTTGTCAAATCAAAATATAAATATCCAATATCTAACTAATAGTTGGTTAAGTTAGTAAGGGTTCTCAACCCCTAAAGATGATAATACAAATTTGAATTTCGGGAGAGTTTTAACTTTAATGTTTCCGGCCTAACAGAGATTAGGCTCAAGTTGAAAATGACATGGGAATACTCTAAGTTCACACAAATATATATATATATCCAAAATTTAAATCTTAGTATTGTTTTTCTGTTGCAAGCACAAGGAATGGTATCAGTTTCCAATTCCATTCCTCCGTAGCATTTTTTCTAAAACCTCCTAGTGACTGTTTGGTTTAATGATGAAAATTTTATATAATCTTGTCTGAGTCAAACAAATATGATCATGAAGCTCATTTACACCACCAAACTCTAAGCGGCACTTAAGCATAAGTAACAAAAGGTTTTTAGCAATATTCCAGCTCAGGGGCCAGAAAGCACAAGAACCAGATGGCTATACTAGGCTGTTTTATCAAAAATCTTGGGATATCATCGGAAACCAGGTATATGCCCTTGTGAAAGATTATTTTACAAATGGCTTTCCTTTGAATGAGATAAATGACACAGATTTAGTACTGATCCCTAAAGTTGAATGTCTTGAATCGGTCAACGACTATAGGCCAATTAGTTTGTGTAATTTCTCTTACAAAATTTTTTCAAAGATATTGGCCAGCAGATTAAAACCACTTCTGAATAAAGCTATTGATGAGAGTCAAAGAGCCTTTGTCCCTGGTAGACTGATTCAAGATAATATAGTAGTGTACATGAAGTATTTCACCACATGAAACTGAAAAAATAGGGCCATCGGGAGGTAGCTTTGAAATTGAACATGAATAAGGATTATGATAGAATAGAATGGGATTTCCTATGTGCTACAATATTAATTCTCTGTACTGTTTTTTGGAAAAAGAATTTCTAAGATTGGCCCTCAAAGGGGATTAAGACAAGGAGATCCGTTGTCTCCCTATCTTTTTATCCTAGTGAATAATGTATTGTCAAAGCTGATTAATAAGGAAAAAAGATGTGGTAGGCTGTAAGGAATCAAAGTGGGAAGAAGCTGCCCGGATATCACCCATAGTTTTTTTACAAATGATTCGGCCTTCTTCCTACATGCAGAAATAGATAATTGCAAGAAGTTGAAAGATATTATCAAAATTTATTGTGAAGCGGCCAATCAATAAATGTTGGTAAATCATGCTTGTATTTTTCAAAGTATACCCCTGAGATACTCAGGAAGAAATAGGTCATATCTTTTAGGTTCATGCAGTTGATATCCCTGGAAACTATTTAGGGTTACCTATTATTTGGGGAAGATAAAATACCCAGGCTTTAAATTTTGTGTTAGACCGAATAGAAAGAAGAGCACAGGGGTGGAGGAAAAATTTGCTTTCTAAGGCAAGAAGAGAAATTCTTATAAAATCAATAGCTAATACAACTCCTGTATACTCTATGTCATGTTTCATGTACCCAAAGCATGTAATGAAAAGACTAGACAGTATTGTGTCTAGATTTTGGTGGCAGTGTGAGGAAGGAAGGTAGAAAATCCATTGGGTGTCGATGGATAGAATGAAGAGACATAAGTTGGAGGGAGGTTTGGGTTTTAAGGATTTTGAAACTTTGAACCTGGCTCTCTTAGCCAAGTTAGGGTGGCGCATTCTTAAAAACCCAAACAAAATGTGGGTTAAACTCTTGAAAGCAAGATATTTTCTTTAGGGTAACTTCTTAGATGCAAGAAAAGGAAGAAATGCTTCATGGTTGTGGTCTAGCATTCTTGAGGGGCGAAAGGTATTAGAAAACTAGGTATTCATGTGTTCGGGGTGGCAGGGAAACTAGAATTTGGAAGGATGCTTGGCTTAGTGAACTACCAAGGAAGCAATTGCAATCCCCTTGTCCACATGTGTCTGTGGAAAACTTAAGGGTCATAGATGTGTTGAGTGGGGAAGGATGGAAGTTGTGGGCCACTGAGGGGTGGATCACGGAAAGGGAAAGGGAGGCCATATTTAGAACAATAGTTGCACCGAGAGATAGAGAGAATAAGTGGGTTTGGACGGGTTTCTATTCGATCAAAGAAGGATATGAAGTAGCAAAAAGAGACACATTGAGAAGATGTGAAAATATACCCAACTCCTAAAATAATGCGTGACAAACTATTTGGAAGGAGGTGTGGAGTCTGAAGATTCCACAAAAAGTTAGGAGTTTTTTATGGAGATTAATGTCTAAAGCATTACCAACTTTCAGAATTTATACAAAAGAAAATGTTGTGCTGTGGATGTGTGTTTGATTTGTCATAAGCAAACAGAGACATTAGAACAGTTATTCTTTAAATGTGAATGGGCAAATATGACATGGTTTGGAAGCAATTTTTCCCTCAGACCTATAGAATCCTCTTTAACTATGGACCAATATATTGCCTCTTATTTATGTGATCCAAGCCTAAATCAGTGGTAGAAATCCTTATGTGCTATGACCCTCTGGCAGATTTGGAAATTCCACAATGCCTACCTATTTGAAAGTGTTAAACTTGAGCCATTGTTTACTTTCTCCCAGTCTGGTAGATTGCTTGAAGAATATTGGAAGCACCTGGTTGGATAGCTATGGATTGAGGCAGCAACCAGCGGAATGAGCAGGCAGGATGGATTCAACCAAAAGGTAATAATATTAAGACCAATTCTAATTGTGCTTACTCCCAAGATTACAATAGGACTGCTGTAGCCTTTGTGGTTCGAGATTCGAACGGTTGGTTATTGGATGGAGTGGCACGAGTTATTGAAGCTAATTCGGCCTTTATGGCTGAAGCCATAGCTTTTCTTGATGCCTTAAAATTTGCTCATGATCATCAACTGTCGGATATTTGCTTTGAATTTGATAATCAATTACTGATTAATTGCATTGTTAAGAACTCCCCTCCGAATGAGTGGAGATACACAAATATCCTTGAAAACATTCAGAAATCAAGGAAACTATTCCGAAACCATTCTTGTAAATGGATTTCTAGGAAAACGAATTTAATGGCCGACTAGATCGCTAAAGCTTTACTCGGTGGGACATGCCCTATTGATTGGGCCCTTCATCCCCTAGAGCAACTGAGGAGACTAGCGAAAGAAGATTTAAGAGCTTTTGCAAGGGAACCTGATTAGCAGATTTCTACTGTTTTCGTGTATGCTTTGTTAGTTTCTGTTATAGTTATGTTGCTACGTTGAGTAGGATTGTGTTATTTAAATGTTTTCGGTATGTGAGGTCTATTATGATACTTCCTCTGATCCTAAATATAGAATAAAGTTTGTAGTGTAAATTGCACTATAAACTTTGTCCTATATTTAGGATCGAAAGTAGTACTTTGTAAGGACGCATGATGCAGAAATGAAATCTTTTCTATGGCAAAACAAAAAAAAAAAAAAAAAAAAAGGCTTGTTTTGAGTTAGAAATATCAGTAATAAGAATTTCTTCTATTTACTCTTTAGCTCCCTTCATTTATTTCTTGTTCAATTTTTTATGCTTTTTACTTAAAATGTGTACATCGCATAAATGTTTAAGTTATTTTTAATAATATTAATTTTTAAATAAAAAGTGTATTTAAATATTCAGATCATTTATTAAATTACATTTATAAATTATTATTATTATTAATTAAATATAATTATAGAAATCTCAACAACTGTATAAAACACATCCCATATTTTGTAATTATACATTATAAGTGATTTTAATAAATGAAATCCCAATATGATCAAATTTCTAAAGTCACTTGAATAAAAGAAAAATTCATGCAGAAATCAGAGTCACCCAACATCACTTTAACCAATATCACTTCAAATCAATGTCACTTGTAAAATCATGTTCATTTAAAAGTTTTGTTCACCACTAATCAATGTCACTTAGTGACATGAAATGTTTATCCATATGAAAAATAAATATGAAACAAAGAAGCTACAAATTAGACCAAAATTGAATAACCTATTTTACTATTTCACTTAGATTATCAGATGATCAATTGTTTCAGTAATTATACAAGAAACTTCCAGGGAAGAGAAAATCAAAAGAACATGTAATGTATTGTGCTCATCAAACAAGGAAGTCAGCATCAGAAACTTCAAGGACTTTGTGCACACCAATAGGGTTCACACCAGGTCGGAATGCATTTGCTTCAATATACCTGTGAAGAAAAATTTTACTCAGTTCTAAGAATAACATTGGATCGTCTTATGAGAAATTCCTAGGCAAAACTATCCATAATAATGTCAAGATTAGAAAACCCATTTTAACATGCTTGTGTATGTCTTTCCATAATTGGTTAGTTATGCCTGTTTGGGAAACACCCACAATCACTTTAAAAAATAAACTCTTTTGTTCCATTTTATATGACAAAACTCATCTTACACATTTACTTGTGACTCGTGCAGCACAAAATCACTTAAAATAAGCTAATTCAAACGCACACCTAATCTATCACGTTTCCCCCCTAGTTTTGGTATATCATATCTACTTAAAATTTTCTCTTCTCTCCGACTATGACAGCAACAGAAACTCACAATTCTTTCAAGAATGGATGCTTGTAGAAGGCATCTGGAATTCTCCCAGAAAACTGGTTGTGATCCAAGTACCTGGAAAACAATTAAGGGGAAAAAATGTTAACATTGACGAATCTTCCTTGAGTGCATATAAGAACATTTTCTAGGAGAAGGTAGCAAAAGCCCATCTCTACTGTTCACATGAAAAAAAGATATGACTAGAAGTGACAACACACTGGAGATCATAGAAGCACAAACCATGGTTTACTAGTTTAAGCTGTACAAGTCTTCAAAATCATGAAGATTAGGTTGAAACTTGCATCAGATTCTATTTGACATCTCTTAAAGCCCTTAAAATCTCAGCAAACCGATATTATATTACTTGGTCACTCCCATGCCAAAAAAATGTTTTATAAAATAAAGAAACAGTTCCTCTATATATGAACAGGAAGATAAAAATTACTATAGGTATAAGGAAACAATAAATATTTGCTTTTCATCAAAACCCGATAATAACAATCCAGACTCTTAATTAACTGCTATTATACTTAAAAACAGTCCAGTATAGTTAAAAAAGGAATTATGATTGATGAAGTCAGAAAACAAACTTACAAGTAAGTTAATTTAGGAATGTGAGCAAGGCTTGATGGTATAACTCCTGCCATTTTGTTGTAGGATAGGAACCTGTCCCAAAAACCAATCAAACATTTTAGGGGAATTTTCCAAGGAGTGCGCCAAACAATTGGATAGCCGCATTAAGCTTAGACGAGCATGTAAAGCAAAACCTTCAAAAGCGTAAGGGACAGGTGGTGGGAAAAGAAGAAAAGCAGGGAAATATGAAAGGGAAAGAAGCAAAGGCATTACTCACAGGATTTCGAGATTGGTCAAGTTAGCAAGTTGTGCAGGTACTCCTCCAGTGAAATAGTTATTGTTCAGGTATCTATGTACAAAGAAAAAGTGGAAAGGATTTAGACAGCGTCTTATTGAAGACAAGGGAACATTAAAATGAAAATAATTCATGACTCATGAGCTAGAAATAACTTACAGATTCCGGAGTGCAGGAAAGCAACCTTCGATGCGGATGAGTTCCCTTATGGTACCCACCAAATGATTGTTCCCAACATCCCTATCAATACATCATTACCAAGAGTCACATTAAGTTCGAGAATTATAGGAAAAAAACACTGCAGTAAGAGAACTAAATAAAATTTGAATATTACAGGTGCCGAAGATTTTGTAGGGTGCCCAATTCTGGGGGAATTCTTCCAGAAAGACGATTTTCGTGAAGATAAAGGTAGCGAAGCTCCGGAAGATTAGCTAGTTCCTTGGGGATTTCTCCCTTGAAATTATTAAAGCTCAAGTATCTGCAAAAAGATACAAAATCATGCTTGTAAAATATAAACAAAATAATGCCAAAAATAAATAAATAACTATCAAAGAAGGCAATCAGTAAGATCAAGTTACTCACAGATGTGTCAGACTCTTAAGCTCACCAATCTCTGGGGGAATTGCATCCTGTAGTTTGTTCCACCTCAAATTTCTGGAAGGAAATAAAAATAAAGGTCAGCCATGAGTCGAGCTTTATAGAATCAAACTCAAATACTACTTATTGCTTGTTCAACAGCACTGCGAATAAGGTACTCTTCATGAAACAACAATGGTTATTAAATCCTACTTTATAAGCAGAAATGAGAATTCATATACAATGAAGGGAGACATTCTTATGCACGATGTAAAAGTTGAAGTATCAGAACAGAATGAAGTGAGTAATCAAATCAAGGAAGGATCAGATAATAATACAATATTTTAAGCCGCTTCAATCGTCCAATTTGAGGAGGAATAGGCCCTGTCAACTTGTTATTATGAAGATCCCTGGCATAATCATGCGCAGTCCATGAGATCTCAGAAGACATAAGCAAAAACATTCACAGTTATATATATCAGAAGAAAACATGAACATTAGAAGATTAACGTATCATTTCAGCATGTGAATCATATTTTTGGGATTTTGTCACTTACAAACCAATACAGAAATAAATCACAGTTAAATATTCAAAGTAGCCATCATTAGCAGAAATCTTTCATTGGTGCATCCAATATCAGAATTAAATCTTCGTTATACATGCACGCTAAAAATCCACCTGAAACATTACTCGGACTTCATACATCATAAGGTCTTGGTTGACCGCAAAGATACTGTAATATGCTACTTTACAGGATACAAATCTTTTTTGCCATCACTGACATTTACCATCTGTGGACCAATTGAAAGTCTTCTAATTGCGGGGAACTGCCGGAATAAATATAGCCTTTCACATCAAGTGGCTGGTCCTCTAATGAACACAACACTAAGTTATACCAACAACACCTATTTTGGAAATACTTTGAGAATTGCGATCCAAAATAAGTGAAAGATACTTACAGCCGTGTAAGATCCAGCAAGCTGGTTACAGCAGTGGGAAAAGGTCCTACGATAGACACAGCATAGACCTCGCTGAAAACAAAGAAAATAATTCCAATTATTGAAAGCCATGTCCCTCAATTCATTCATAAGCTGCAAATTAAATCGAACCCTCTTGAAAACTAGAAATTAATCCGCAAGTACGATGCTTACAGTTCCGTAACTACTCGATAATCACCGACAGTGGAGCAGGTGACACCAGACCAGGGAGGCAGATCACCATCTCCACAGGGATCATCTCCAACCCATGCATACACAACTCTCCAACCAAGAGAAGCCTTGATCTCATTCAAAGCTTTAACTGAAAATTGCAAAAACCAAAAACCCATCAAATACCAACCCTTTACGCATTAAGCAAAATCCCCATGAACCAAATCAGATAAAACTACAGAGAACAAAGATCCGCGGTGTTACCATCACGCTTAAGGGTTTTACAGTGCGCAGAGTGGAGCATCGATAGAGTAAAAATGAGGATCAGAGAAAGTAGAGATGAGGGTATTCGCGCCATTTTGAGGGCGACCCAGAGATCCTTGGGTCTCAATCACTCTCAAAAGGATTTTGCAAATAGGCGTTCCTCGTGGATCTGAAGAGTTATGGCTAAGATTTATCTTTTTTTCTGTTTAGGTCTCAGGTCTTGTATTAGAAGAGAAAAATCGTTGCCTGACTTGCCTCTGACATTTGAGATTTGGCAATTTAGCAATTTGAGTGAGCGAGAAGTGGGAATTATTGCTGAATGATAAATGGAAGTGGAGCTCCAGCGAACGCGGTTCCAATGCTGAAAATCTCCTCCTCACTTCTTCGGCACTGAAATTTTATATACATTTTAAAAATTTTCTAATGTTTTTGGGAAAGTTTCAGGAAAATATAAATAAAATTGATAAAGAATAAAATGGTGTGATGAATTATTAAAACCCCAAATCAGATTATCAATAGGAATCTGGGATCTAAAATTTTGAGCAAAGACGAGAATGCCCCAAGTGAAGTGATAGGCTATAGTCCTATTTTCAGAGGGTTGCCCCAATAGCGAGGAGAATATTACCGACGCCGTTCCTGCTACCACCGTCTATTTGGTCTGGCAACGTTATCGCGATCTCCTATATGACGTCATTGAGATTGAAGCCGGTGACAATCTCAATTCCTGCCTTTCCTGACTTTCCCTCTAATGTTGAGCCCTCCTCCTTTGATTGGAACTCCGTTGATCAAATTTCATTCAAATCGAAGCCGTCCAAGAATGCTGACACTGACAAAAAGAAGGGGACGCCCAGGATTGAGGAAGAATGCGGTAAAGAAGAAAGTGAAGTCGTTAATATAGAAGATGGTGTTATTAATAAAGAGTGAGGTGGTGTTATTGGCCTCCCCAACTTATTAATTTGGCACTTTTTACATTAACAACATGATTTTTTTGTTTAACAACTTTGTGTAGAAAGGTGCCAAATTAATAAGTTGGGAGGCTAATAACAACACATCTTTCTCTATTAACAACACAATCTTCTACATTAACGACTTGACTTTCTTATTTAACAAATTCGTAGGGAAAACTGCCAAATTAGCAAGTTGTGAGGTTAATAACAACATATTACTTTTTATTAACAATATCGTCTTCTATATTAACGACTTAACTTTCTTGTTTAACAACTTTATGCGGAAAAGTGTCAAATTAACAAGTTAGGGAGGCCAATAACAACACCCCTCTCTATTAACAACATCATCTTCTACATTAAAAACTTGACTTTCTTGTTTAACAACTTTGTAGGAAAAAGTGTCAAATTAACAAGTTGAGGAGGTTAATCACAACACCTCACTCTTTATTAACTACCCAATCTTTTACATTAACAATTTCACTTTCTTGTTTGACAAGTTCGTATGGAAAAGTGTCAAATTAATAATTTGGGGAGGTGAATAACAACATCATATTTTACATTAACGACTTCACTTTCTTATTTAACAACTTTGTATGGAAAGGTGCAAATTAACAATTTAGGGAGGCGAATAACAACACATCTCTCTATTAACAAAATCATCTTCTACATTAATGACTTCACTTTCTTCTTTACCACATTCTTCCTCAGTCCAGGGCATGCCCTTCTTTTTGTCAGTGTTGACATTATTGGGTGGCTTCGATTTGAACGAAATTTGATTAGCGGAGTTCCAATTAAAGGAGGAGGGCTCAGAATTAGAGGGAAAAATCAGAGAAGGCAGGAATCGGGACCGTCACCGGCATCAATCTCAGTGACGTCATGTAGGAGATCGCAATAACGTTGCCAAACCAAATCGACGATGGTGGCAGGAACGACGTCGACAATATTCTTCCCGCTGTTGGGACAACCCTCTGGATACAGGACCATAGTCTGTCACTTCACCCAGGGCATTCTCGTCTTTTGCTCACAATTTCAGATCCCATATTTCTACTGACGGTCTGATTTGGGATTTTAGCAATTCACCACACTATTTTGTCCTTCATCAATTTTGTTTGTATTTTTCTAGAAGTTTCCCAATGTTTTATTTTATAACAATTTTCTAATGTTTTTTAGTGGTAAAATTAAATTACATTTTCCATTAAAAATTAAAACATAAAAAATTAGTTCAAAGCCGGGTAATCTAAAAAGAGCAAAGTATAAGTTTCAAAATGTTATTTTCCAGTTAAATTTAACACCATAATCTTATTTATGATACATCAAGTATCCCGATACTTCCAAAGTGTAAATTTATCTATATTTTATAATGCATCCAACACTATAAACCATAAATAAGACTAAGATGCTAGATATAACTAAAAAATAACATTAAGGGTGACGAATACACAAGGAAAATAACATTAGAGTACTGGTTACACCATAAATAAAATTAAAGTATTGGATACTACAAGAAAACATATAGCATCGAGACATTGAATGTTACTTTACCTAACTGTGTGTGTGTGTGTTTGAAATATACTCAAACATATTGGGCATCGGCTGCATCCCAAAAAAAAAAAAAAAAAAACCTTTCTAATTCTACCTTCACCTGGTTCCTTATCTAACGATACAGTCTGCCATGATATCCTCACCATAAAATATTTTTTTTGTAATTTCTATTGTGACAAGAAATCTTGTCTTATTTTCTGGTGTCAGTTATCGTCATCTGGGTACTAATGTTGTATTATAATCCTTTTATCTTAATAAAACTTGTCTTTTGCAATATGCAAAAAATAATTATCCTTTTTTTTTTATCAAAAGGGCAAAAAATAATTATCCTACTTAATGTCATCTGGCATAAGAGAAACATTATTGTTCATAACAGTATCATTCAAACTCCATATCACATTAACATGTTATTAGAGAAATTCTTGACATTTTAAAATTTTCAACTATAGTTTTCTCTAGTGAGAAGACAAAGGCATGACTTACATCATCCTGACCAAGTGATCCATCGATAATTACCTCTTTTGTAGAAAGTTTGATCCGTATTGATACAAAAGTGCAAAATCTGTGGGAAAAGGCAATGTCATATCATCATTTGTAATTTTGAGCCAACTAATATTATGTGCCGATTATTTCTTGTGCGCCTGTTTTGCGTGTTGCTCTCTATTGGATTATTTGCTGAAGGGGCCCTTCATGTCACTCCTTAGGATTCCTTTGAAATCATTTGTTTCCACAAGAGCTTTAGGGGCCTGTTTGGGTTAAAGGGAGCTGATGGAGGGGAAGAGTGGAAAGAAAAGGTAGAGGATTATTTTGTTTGATTTAGTTCATAGGGGAGGAGGTGAGAATTTTTTAATAATTCTTTATTTGATTTAAGATGGGATGGTAGGGGAGGAGGTGTGGAGTTTTTAATGATTCTTTATTTGATTTAAGATGGGATGGGAGGAGAGGACTATTAGCAATTTACCATTCTATCCTACATATTTGGTTATATTTTTTTATTTATATGTTATATAAACTAATTTATATCTTATCTAATTAATATAACAAAATTTTTATTTATAATTAATATAATAATATATATTTTTAATATAAAAATAATATATTTTTTAAAATATATTATTTTAAATTTAATAAAAATAATATATTTTTCATTAAAATAATATTTTTATTTAAAATTATATTAACATAATTTATAATTATATTATTTTTTATTTAAATTTGTATAAGAATACGTTATAATTATAATAATTTTTTATTCATAAATATATAATATTTATATTAAATTATTTTTTAATAATATATTTTATTTTATAATAAAATATTTTAATAATAATAATAATATTTTTTTTATCATAATATTTTCCATCATGGGCATTATTGAAATATCACATAAGTTTTAAGAGTAAAATGGTCCAAAATTGTGACTCTCCTCTAAAACCTTTCAATTTAGAGGGGAGCCAAAATAAAGATGTTGAATAGGAGTGGATGGAAACTTTAGGGTCAACTTCCATCCAACATTTCAAACCAAATGAGGGGAGGGGCTCATTTTTCCTCCCCTTCCATCTCCTCCCCTCCAATCAAACAAGCCCTTAATCTAACATCTTTTAATCATCATTGGTCAGCCATTTGGTAAGATTTAATAATGATGTAGTCACATTGTTCCAACATTTCTGCTTCTTTAGCTTCCCTTTCCTTTTTCGTTCTATTGCTACTAATTATGTGTGTCCATATTACGAAGGGACTCTATAAATTTATTATTGGAATGACACTCTTGATATGATTATCTTACTTTCCATCAAGGTAATCAAATCTAGATTGGTCACTGAACCGGTCGGGGTATTGGGTTAAAGATCAATGGGTCTGATTAGAGTCAAACCGAGACTAAACCGGTGAAAAATGGAAGATTTCAGGATTATTAATATAAAATTCTAAAGAAAAAAATTGATTTAAAAAAAAATAAAAAACTCAGACCGGTTTGGTCGTTTCCGGATCAGACCGGCTGGTCCAAATCTAAGTACTCTGCTTTCCATCACCTTTGCCTATGTATTGGATATTGCTTTCACTTCTTGTTTGCTTGCTAGTTGTAGGGTTGCAAGTTTGGGGCACTTGAAGACCTACTTTGGGAGAGAGAAAATCCTATTATTTTTTGCCCTTTGTTTTTTGCCCTTTTCTTTCTCAGAAGGAGCTTGTATGGAATACGTAGCAGTCTGCACATTGCCACATTGGTATCCTAGAGAATGAAGTGAATTTGGAAGTAATCTTTAGAGTTAGGAAATCGGGCCGAGCTCGTTAAAGGCCCGGCTTATAATTTAGAGCCTCTAAAAAGAATTGAGCCTAAAAAGGCCAGCCCTATAGGACTACGGACTTAAACAAACCTACCTGTTTAAGCCCGTCAATTTTTTAAATTTTATTAAATGATTACAAGTTGAGTTTTACTTTGGAAAAAATGATTTTTTTTTAAAAAAAAATTGGAAATATTGTTCAAATTATATAAACTTGCTATTTGAACATTTTAAAAGAAAAAATTTGATTATATTCTTATTAAAAAGCTAAGAGAAGCTTGTTGATGACATTATAGTTAGTTAAAAGTCTTCTAATTGATTTCTTTAAAAAAAACTATTACTCAATTTTTAAGAATATTTCATTTGGTTTTTAATATTTCCCCAAAGAAATTTTTCCTTATGAAATATTGAAAGAATAATTTTTTATTGGTGTAAGGTAAATAAAGAGAACAATTTTTTAATTGTATTTGAAGAGGTTCAAATATTATGCAAACTATCAAAAAGAGAAACTAATAACACACACATTGAAAAATGAGAAAGTATTTAATACTTTTAAAACTTATACCTCATGAAAAATTTTATTTTAAGGTAAATGGTCACTTTTTCTATTTATTAAAAACAGATAAAACATTTAATACTTTAAAAATATTTGTCTTAAATTAAAAATTTTAATGTTTTAATTAAATTTATTTAAAAAAATTAAAAAAAAGTACTCCGTCCGGTCCTAAATATAAGATAAAGTTGGTTTTTTTGGAAAAATTAAGTAAGCTAATTAAATTACTTTAGAGTATTTATATTTATTTTTTTTTTTCTAAACTAATTAGTTTGACTAATAAACTAATATATATTTTTTTTGACCTAGAAACTAATATATAATCTAAGGATACATAACATATGATATGATTAAGTAACTTATTTTGCTTCTTTAATCTCTCCAAAAAAAGTCAACTTTATCTTATATTTAGGTTGAATGTAGTACTTTTTTTTTTTTTGTTAAACGGGCTTGAAGCCCACAAGTTGAGCCTGAGCTTGTGAGTAAATGGGCCGGGTTTCAAAATATAGGCTTTTTATAGGAGGCGGGCCTAAACGGGATGAACCTGCAAAGGGCCGGTCCATTTTCCCACCTATAGTAATCTTTCTTTCTTTTTTTTTTTTTGGTCATAATATTTCAAATCATCTATTTATTACATCCCATGAATTTGCTGAATCTAATTTTTACTATGTTGTCCACTCGATACCAACAAGTACTAGACTTTAATAGAAAGGCATGTAAGAGATTAAGGCTCAAATTCCTGCTAAGAGCGAGGTACCCACATTAGTTCACGATGGTGGCCCGCACAAAATTGCAATTGCCTCCAATTCATGGGCAAGCATTAGAATTCAAAGAACCCATTATCAATGCCGATGCTGTCATCAGACTTCTTTGTGTGTGTTTTGGAGAGGTCAATAAGCTCAATTGGAGGAGGTAAAAGCCTAATTGGCAGTCAACAATTTTTTTTAGTATTTGGAGAGGTTTATTGACAATTGCACTTTGTCCAATTGGTGAAAGCTCAATTGGGAGAAGAGAATGGAGCTTTTGTTAAAAGCTAATGGCATTTTATGTTAGATTGGGCTGTCTGGAAATTAGTTATATGATATTAATTTTTCCCATAAAATGTTTTTTAAATAGTATGTAGTATCAAAAAATATTTGTTAAGTATTTTTAACCCCTTAAAATATTTTTCTAGTTGTACCCACTACCTAGTTTACTATCAAACTGATTGCAATTTTACCCACTTTCTTCTAGTTGTACCCACTCAAAAAATATTTTTTGAGTGTTTTTAACCCCTTAAAATATTTTTTCAGCTGTATCCAGTATGTTATCAGACTGATTACAATTTTACCTTTAATGTACTTTTTCAACTCCAAAATTTACTTAAAATATTTTTTGGTGCTTTTAACTCTTTAAAATAATTTTTTAGTTGTACCCAATCTTAAGAGACCGATTACAATTTTACCTTTAATGTATTTTTTTAGTAGTAAAGAGCATCCAAAACTTATAATACTGATTTATTGATTTCCACCCACTCTAAAATATTTTTCCAGTAGCACCTAATATTTTAATGTAATTTTTAAATATTTACTTTATTTTTTAAATATTTTTCCACCCACTCTCTCTTATCATTATCACAAAAGCTCTTATGCTTAAGCCAATCCAAACAAGTTTTTATTTTTACAAAAGCTCAATTGACAATCGTCAATCCAAATATAAATCACATTACACAATTTGGCTTTTACCAAAAATAATATTACAATAAGTCCAATTGAAACAAACCCAATTATCTATCGCTGTTCCAAACACACCCTTTGTCTTCTCCATCACTTGCCTCTTCCTTCTTCATCTCCCCCAACATCATCCACCACCCCAACTCCATTAAGATCCACGGCCTCACCCGAATTTAAGGAAGAAGAAGATGTTGCTTGGAATGATAATTTTTAAACCTCACATTAAAAAAAGAAAATTAAAGGAATAATTTGGTCTCATTAAACGACTAGCTGGAATCTTAAAAAAAATTAATGAAAATTATAGAATTGGATTATGATATATATATATATATATATATATATATATATATATATATATATATATATATATATATATATATATATATATATTATATATGGGACCATTTGGATCAACGATGACAGAAGTTGCTTTTTTCCAATTTGATTTTTATAAACTTAAAATAAAATAAAAGTTAGGTTATAAATATGATTTATATTTAGATTGACGATGATAGAAGCTCATTTACACTGTGAAAAATAGGTTTTAATGGTTTTTTTTCTTAAAAGTAACTTTTGGCTTAAAATTCATTTAAAAAAATGTCAACCCAAACCCTTCATTTTACTCCCACCATACTTTTTTTCTTTTTTGTCAGCCCCCAATCACTATCCCAAATAGGCCCTATATATATATATTAAATGTGACGTTTAAAAACCCCCCATGAAACATAAGATGGGGACGGGAATTATGATTTAAAAAAAAATTCAAAAAACCTTACAAACTGTTTTTGGCCTGTTAAAAGGCGTTACAAACTCAAGCATATGATTGAATAAAAAAGATCCGCGTTACAAGCTCAAGCATATGATTGAATTCCTTCCTTGTTTTTATAAAAAAAAAAAAATTGATGAAAAATTATAAAAGAATTATTATGAGATCTCAAAAAAAAAACTTAATTACTAAAAAATTCTAATGAGTGAAGTGTTGTAGTTTCTTATCTAAAACTTAGCATTACATTCTTCTCAATTATCATTGATGCTTCTTAATGATTAAGTTCCTTTATTAAAACCTCACAATAATTCTCTCAGATTTTTATTTGCAAATTTTATTTATTAGAAAGGTTTAATATGTTTTTATACATAAAACTACCATTGCTTTACAAATACTTTTTTAATTACCAACATAGAGTTGATCTAACTGTGTAAGGCTCTACTAGATTTTTTTAGATTTCAAGTTCAAGTAGGTTGGATTTCTCTAGTCTCGATTCAAATTTGCTATCATTTTAATTTTGGTCACTCAAAAAGCCAAATAGTCTAAATTTTTGTTAACTTATAAAGATTATTGCTTTAAATAGAATGAAATTTTAAAGACTAAAACCTATATTTTCAAACTTGAAGCATTAAAATCTAAATGAGGTAAACTTGATACCAAATATTATATTAACACAATTTAAATGGGAAAATTTCATAAAAATACAATTAAAAATGGAAAAAGATAAATTGGTGCTGCGAAGTTATTAAATCTCAAGTCAGAATTGAAATAGGAATATGAGATTTTCAACTCTAACCAAATGACCAAAATGCCCTGACTTGGGGGCACAAATTTCAGAGATAAATAACAACTTCTGTATCTATATTAATAATATCAGATTTTATATTAACGACTTTATTTGCATGTTTAACAACTTTATATTCCAGAAATTAAGGATAATTTTGAGGGCACAAGTTTCAGGGGTCAATAACAATATCTATATCTATACTAATAATATCATATTTTACATTAATGACTTTTTTTTTTTTTTGGACTGAAACATTAATGACTTTATTTTCATGTTTTACAACTTCATATCCAAAAATTAGAGATAATCTTGAGGGCATAAGTTTCAGGGGCCAATAACAGCATTTGTATTTATATTAAAAACATCAGATTTTATATTAACGATTTCACTTTTATGTTTCACAACTTAACTCAGGGTAATTTGATCATTTGGTCAGAATTAAAAATCGCAAATTACTATTTTAATTCTGATATGGAATTAATAAATTCGCAATGCTAATTTATTTTTGGGAAAATCCCTACAAAATGCACTCGAAATAGGCAAATCCCGTTTCAGTACAACGAATTCCAAAATGCCGAATCAGTCGTGTGTCAGTACGGAATGAACAGTGCAGGGGTGCTAAAAGACGATTTTGCCCTTCAACCCTCATTCTCATCACTTTCAGAATAACAACACGAGCCTCTTAATTAACAACTTTGTCTTCTTGATTAACAACTCCAATTTCATCTTTTTACTTTCACAATAATAATACCGGTCTTGAAATTGGAGTTGTTAATCAAGAAGACAAAATTGTTAATTAAGAGGCTCGTGTTGTTATTCTGAAAGTGATGAGAATGAGGGCTGAAGGGTAAAATCTTCTTTTAGCACCCCTACACTATTCATTCCGTACTGACACACGATTGATTCGGCATTTTTGAATTCGTTGTACTGAAACGGAATTTGCCTATTTCGAGCACATTTTTTAGGGATTTTCCCTTTATTTTTTTTATTTTTAATTATATTTTTCTAAAATTTTCCCCATTCCAAATTCTTCCTACCAATAAAATTTGTAAAGGGACAATTTTTTTTAACATAGATAAATCCCTTTTTTATCAGCATATTCCCCGACCAGGTCAAATGCATATCAGCTTCCTTCTTCCCGTCCCTTCCACGGTATCACTGATCACTGAGTAATTCTGTAGAAGAATGGTGCCTCGCACGCTTCTTCTCTTCTCCTTCTTCATCTTCTTCGACCCTTCCTTCCAATCCCAGGTCTCCATCTCTCTCAACTCAACCTCTCTGTCAAAATCCGGCGACTCCGTCCTCATCAAATGGTCCGGCGTCGACTCGCCCTCCGACCTTGATTGGCTCGGCATATACTCTCCTCCTGATTCTTCCAACGATCAATTCATCGGCTACGTCTTCCTCTCCAAATCACCCACTTGGAAATCCGGATCGGGCTCCATTTCCTTCCCGCTCGTCAACCTCCGATCCGGCTACTCCTTCAGGATCTTCCGTTGGACCCGCTCAGAGGTCGACCTGACTCGCCTTGATGAGGACCACAACCCCTTGCCCGGCACGGTGCACCATCTGGCCTCCTCCGAGATGGTATCGTTTCATTCGGGTCGTGGGCCGGAGCAGATTCATTTGGCCTTCACGGACAACGATGATGAGATGAGGGTCGTGTACATCACGGAGGATGCGAGAGAGACATATGTGAGGTATGGGGAGAGTGAGAGGAAGTTGGACGGTGTAGCGCTAGCGCGTGTGAGGAGGTACGAGAGGGAGCACATGTGCGACGCGCCAGCGAACGGAAGCATCGGTTGGCGCGATCCTGGGTATATACATGACGGGGTTATGACGAATTTGAAGAAAGGAGTGAGATATTATTACAAGGTAAACTTCCACCATAATGCATTTGTTGAATTGAATCTATCGATTTCTAAGGATTTTGATCTTCTATTCACTGTATTTATTACCACTTGGTGTTGTTCCGCTTTGTTTAAATTTTTGGTTGTTAAGCATGATGCTGTGAAGCTGCTATTTTGAGCTGTACTCTACTTCAACCACCTATTTACAAATTGGTTTGCTTCCCACGTGTCGGCAAGCCCTATCCCTTTTTTAAAGCTTCCTTCTTAACTTTATTTTCTTAATTTTTCCTTCTCAGGGAATTCCTCAACGGTGTATGTTCTATTTTATACTAAATTGGTTTTGTCTTGAGTTTTATTGATACGTACATTTTGTTTCTTACTTTGATAGACTGATTGATTTGAACTTGACTGTGGTGCTTCAGTGGTGGCTCTTGAACTTTATATTGCAAAACTATGCATTTGAGCTTTAATTCCTTTCTCTGTATGTAAATCTGTTAACTTCTTGATTGTCCTGTAGATTGATACTTCTAGTTGGTTTATTTGATGATAGACTCATTTATTGACCCTTGGTTGTGGTACCTCAATGGTGGCTTTCTAACGTGGAATTGCAAAGCTTCTTTGTTTGAGCTTCATTTATTGTTATACATGTTAACTTTTTTCCTTTTGATTTATCATAAGAATAGGTTACTTAAACATCTGGAATACATGTATGTTCTCTAGTCTCTTCTGTAAATTCTCTTTTTCTAAGGTATGTTTAATAATGAAGAATCCCTCTGATTTGGTTCTCCTGTATTTTTACTTCCGTGGTACATGATTAGTTTTTGGCTCATGTTTCTTTCATTTTTAAAACCAAACTATTTTACTCTTTCTCAGAACTAGTTTTATCACATAAAGTATTAGTGCATTGAGTCAATGTAGCTAGAAAGCCTATGTTATTTACTCGAGGTCATCATCTGCTTTTAATCAGGTTGGAAATGATCATGGAGGTTGGAGTGAAACTCACAGCTTTGTGTCAAGGAATGGTGACTCGGATGAAACAATAGCTTTCCTCTTTGGTGACATGGGAACTGCTACTCCTTACAATACATTTCTGCGTACACAAGATGAAAGCATATCAACAATGAAGTGGATCCTCCGTGATATTGAAGCTTTAGGTGATAAGCCAGCATTCATCTCTCACATTGGAGACATTAGCTATGCCAGAGGATACTCATGGTTGTGGGACCACTTTTTCAGTCAAATTGAACTGGCTGCGGCCAAAGTGGCATACCATGTTTGCATTGGTAATCATGAGTATGACTGGCCCTTACAGCCATGGAAACCTGAGTGGGCTAATTATGGAAGAGATGGGGGTGGTGAGTGTGGCGTACCCTACAGTCTAAAATTCAATATGCCTGGAAACTCTGAGGAACCCACCGGAACTGAAGCCTCAGCAACTCGGAACCTTTATTACTCATTCAATATGGGAGCAGTGCATTTTGTGTACTTCTCAACGGAGACCAATTTCCTTCCTGGAAGCAGTCAGTACAACTTTTTAAAGCATGATTTGGAATCAGTTGATAGGGGTAAAACTCCTTTTGTGATAGTCCAAGGGCACCGACCCATGTACACGACAAGTAACGAAATTAGAGATGCCGGATTGAGAGCAAAGATGCTGGAGCACTTGGAACCTTTGTTGGTGGAAAACAATGTGACCATAGCTTTATGGGGTCATGTTCATAGATATGAGAGATTTTGTCCTCTAAACAATTTCACTTGCAGTAACAGTGTGGGTCCAAAAGGGGAGGACTCAGAAGCACATACGGTTCATATTGTAATTGGCATGGGAGGGCAAGATTGGCAACCCATCTGGGAACCCAGACCTGACCACCCTACGGACCCGATCTATCCCCAACCAGCACGGTCTCAGTACCGTGGGGGTGAATTTGGGTACACCAGATTGTTTGCTACGAAAGAGAAGCTTGTGCTTTCTTATGTTGGAAACCATGATGGTGAGGTGCATGACAAGGTGGAAATTCTAGCTTCTGGAGAAGTTATTAGTGGTGGTACCAAAGATAGAGGTGAATGGACATTTTCATGGTATGTTAAGGCAGGAAGTGTGATGATACTTGGGGCCCTCATAGGCTACCTTCTTGGTTGGTTATCACATGGCAAGAAGAAGTCTAAGGCTAGAGGTAATTGGACTCTTGTGAAGACCGAGGAACCATAAAATTATAAAATGGTGCATTGTGACAAAATGAGAAACTCAAAGTAGACCCCACCTTACAAAAATTAATAGGGCATGTTTGTTGGTTTGGAGTTGTAAGATGGCGCTCTCATGGTGCTTTTTAAGCATAAAATTCTGTATCTGAAGCAAATTTTCTGACAGAACTAAGGCTACTTTTGGCATTCCATTGAGGGGTAATAAGATCTCCATACTGATGTGAACAAAATGCACTAAACAAGATATGCTGATGTAAATGTATTCTTATTTATTGAGAGTAGGTCCTTGTTTTACTTGAAATAGCCTCATGTTTTTTCATTCAGCACCTTCAGTTACTGGTTTCTTTTTTAATATACATCAAATTCAAATGTCCTTTAATACCAAAGGGAGGAGCATGCAGTATTTACTGAAAACCATTTTGCAGGTATTTGTATTGCATTTTCTATGGACAAGACTTGAATGCAGTTATTTAAGTTATTGTCATAATGCACTAACTCCCTCCTCCTGTCTCGTAGGAGGCTTTCTACTTTTAAGAATTATTTTTTCAATTATGCCCTTATAGTTCAAGTGGGCTGAGGTATTGGGTTGCTTGGGGAATTTCATATGCTCATGCTGGTTATTGGTTAATAGACAAGGCTTCTCACTCTTCATGACAAGCCACGTGGCAAGCTTGAATTAAAAAAGCATCTCCAAACATTTTCCAAACATTTGGTCATGTTGGGGATAACATTTGCAAAACTGATTTTTATTCCAATTGCGTCGTGAGGTGGTGTTCTTTGCAGTCTGGAGCTGGTTCTGCATCCTTAACTTGCATTGATATATATGACTTCCTCTTGTTCTAATTATAAAATAAAGTTGTCTTTTTTGGAGAAATTAAGGAAGCTAATTAAATTATTTTAGAGTATTTATATTTTTAATTTTTTCTTCAAACTAATTAGTTTGACTAATAAATTAATATATAATCTAAGGATACTTAACAAATGATATGATTAAGTAACTTATTTAGCTTCCTTAATTTCTCTAAAAAAAGTCAACTTTGTTTTATAATTTAGACCGGAGGTAGTAGAATGATAATTTTACTACTGATTTTTTCTCAAATGTCACTCCATTTTCTCCCGGTTCTTTGAAAGGAAAGAACAAGCTGGTAAAAAAAAAGGATGGCAACTAGGAATGATACCCCTCTTGTAACCCCAAGCACAGGATGATTGATGTAGGACCTTAAAAGATCATGTTTCTTACAACCCTAACCATCACCCCCTTGATACTGTCATAGCATTCTTGTGAGTCTACAAGAATGCAAGCAAAGCTCACACAAAGATGATATAATTCTCTAAGAATAGGGTTCTATTTTAGTCAACTATTTTTTCTGAACCGAATACATTCTAAAGTATTTATAGGTTAAGACTATTACAAAAACCATAATTGATAACCTAATCCCAAAAGCTTAGTATAAGCTATTTGAGCCTAAAACAGCAACTAAATAAAATACATTAAAAATAGATGCAAAAATTCAATAAAAACAGAAAAACCAAATGATCTTCCACAATACTCTAATTTGCTAGCCAAGATAAAATAACCTAGATCTCTCCTTATCTTTGTTAGTTTTGATTCCATTCAAGTGGGCGATTGGGCGTCGTTGGAAGGAAGGAAGGAAGTCGAAGGTAATAAATTTCACTTTTCATCTGTAGCGTCCATCCTCTCCGGATTTTTTTTTTTTTAAATTATTAAACAGAGCTGAGCTAGAACCCATTTTTGCCACGTAGGAATGAGTAACATGTGGGAAGGATAATAATATAAAAATAGAAAAGATAAAGAACTAAGTCACAAGAAAATCAAAAGTTCAAAGGCTGAATTACAAGTGTGTTAAAAATTAAGGAATCAAAAGATTAATTTTCCAAAAAAAAAAAAAAATACAGGACACACATTGCTTAGATGGCAGAACACTCAAATTAAAATATACACTCAAGCTTCAAATCTACTTGTTCAATACAACTTGAAGGACTGAAAATATGGTTTGAACAATGGCGACAACAAGGAGGATGATGCCAGCAATAGAGGCCACAGTATGCCAAGGAGTGTTGAAATAATCACGTCTTAGAGTTGCCATAATCTTACGCCTAGGATCTTGACAATAGTCATTCAACCTTTTCCCTATATTAAGGTATTCAGAATTGAAATCCGGTTTAACGACCTGTTTTGGAAGATTATTAAACAATTCAGCAACTTGATTGGAATCTCCAAAAGAGGCCTTGACTATTTCCTCGTGAACCAGGAGATCCACATCTTTATATGTGTCAATGAGGCAATCCAATACAATAGCATAGTCACTAATGTAAGAGGCATAAGGATAATAACACTGTTCTAATGCTATCATATTACGAAACAAAATTTCAGTTTTACCATCCACCAAAACTTGCGGAATTTCAAGATTATGTCCTGAAAATTTCAAATCTAGTAAGCACTCGTTGTCACTTGCCTTCAACTTTATGCCTGCTTCTTGTAACGCTTTCGCATTGTAGGAAAAAGGGTGGCTTATTGAGGGAAGCCTTGGAGGCATTCTTCCTTGCAAGTGAAAATACCTAATAAGATCTGTAAAATGCTTTATCTTAATGTCAGGGTTAGGCTCTGAACTTTGAAGGATAATATACTCAAAACTCTCACACGTGAGTGTAAGAAATGAAGGGAGGCTACTGCAACGGTCATCGGGAAAAGCTTTATTGAATATCTCTTCAATAACAAAGAATGGGAGTTGATTCTCAAGTAAAATCAAATCGAGAAGTATAGAATGCACTAACCAAGGCCGTGACAATTTAGCATCTTCGATCATTTTCACGTCTTCTTTCTCATGCATCATGATGAAGAGTTCAATGATGAAGCCAGCATCCATTAATGTCAATTCCACAAGTTCTTGTTCAGTAAGTTCAATGGTCTCTGAATAAGAAGCACGAACTTTTGGCTCGAAATGTCTTACAAAAGAAACCAAATCATCCAAGCTTGACATAGCTCTTTGAGTAAATCTTTTGAACACTATTTGCTTATGCCTTTCCATGTCTTGAAGCCTATCATTGCGATAATGAAAGGGGCCAATTGAAACAACTCTCGGAGTGTAAGCCTTTTCTTTAATACCACGAAGCGTAATTGGCACCCTGTAGATACAACAGTCCTCTGTCAAATCACCATCTCCGCGATCTTGAATCCTTTTTTTGATGTTTATAGTCACCTCATCTTCCACCTATGAAGTTTGATTCATAATACAACCAGGAATTACACAAGCAACATATATATATATATACGTGCACACACCAGGAGAATGGAAAATGACAAAAAAAATACCATTGGAATTACAAAAACCCTGAAACGCCTACTAAATTAATAAAAGGATAAATAGGTAATCTGGTAAGAATATAAGATTTTGAAATTTGGGTGTTAAATACTTGAGTATAGGAATTAGCAATTTGGGTATAGAGATTGTTAGCTTGAGCTCCCTAAGTTGTCAATGTATAGACCCAAGTTGCTTATTGTTATTCTTAAGTTGTTGTTGCATATACTCAAATTGTTAACACCCAAACTTTAAAATCTTATATTCCTACTATATCACCTATTTTTCCTTTTTACTAACTTAGTAGACATTTTGGGGTTTTCGTAATTTAAATGCTATTTTTCTATCATTTTATCTAAAAAGAATCCCCTATTCCAAAGAAAGAAAAACTTTGCTACTCCCCATGTCCTTAATGTAAGACATATTTCCTATATTTGTCAATCATTTCTTAATTTACTTCTATTGATCCTCCATCAATAATCAAATAAGCAAGAGATATGGTAATTAAGGAAAATGGTTATGGTGTATTAGAAAAAGCATGTTACATTAAATACCTTAACTAAATTCCTTAATATAATTAAATTAGATAAATAAAAATGAGAAGAGGGAGTACAATTGAACAAAGAGTACTGAAGGATGCATACGTGCTGTTGATGAGTCTCTGAGGCCAAGTGATCCATGTCCTGAAATTGCATCTACCGGTGAATCTGAGCATCTATTTCTTCTGCCATCAAAACTTAGTCAAGAAAGTCGATCTGCTGCCCTGAAATTGCAACACTGACTATTTTCTGACGTTCTATGTAATATATATCATGAAAAGTTCATCCCCATACAAGCTAGAATTTCTTTTATTTCGTTATGATTTTTTGGGGTAAAAAAACTTATCACGTTAGAAGGAAGTAATATTCTTGAGAAAGAATGTTCAGATACCTTGAAAAATATTCTTTCTCAAGGATATATTATTTCCTTCTGACGT
This sequence comes from Inga laurina, assembly GCA_963855925.1. Classification (NCBI taxonomy): domain Eukaryota; kingdom Viridiplantae; phylum Streptophyta; class Magnoliopsida; order Fabales; family Fabaceae; genus Inga; species Inga laurina. The sequence continues at coordinate 17,640,861 of OY979712.1, read as the reverse complement.
GAAAAGTGAAATTAATAGCATAACTACTAAAATTAATAGCATAATAAAAGATTAATGTGCCTTATGTAAACTACACTCTTAATTTTTTTTTTTTTTATCAATAACTATACTCTTAATTAAAGTATCGAACAATTGTTTCGAGAATAAGGAATCAGCTGGTATCTGGATGAATTATTCAAAATATCCCATGGAAACTGCTGTCACGTGTCGCACCACGCCATAATCCTGAAAATGTGATTTCTATCTCGAACCACGAGCAAACGTTTGCCAGCGCTGCAACGTATCGGCATTCTATAATGACAACATTATATATAAATATAATATTATCATAAATAATTAAGGAAAAATATTATTTAAATCCATTTAAAATACCTAAATCTAAATTTAGGCCTGTATTTTTAATAATTATTTAATCAGGTCAAAAGGTCTCATTAAAAATTACTGAATATTGTTAAAAGACAATAATGCCCCTTCCATTATATCATAAATCATCCGAAAAAATATAAAAAAGTAAGGTAAATTAGGGCTTTTGAGCAACAAAATAAAAAAAAAAGAATAAATAGAATCGACAAAGAAAATTAAGTGGTAGGTTTTTGGAATTTCTCTTCAACCCTAATATATAGAATCTAGTTAGTACAAATGAAATGGTTGAAAGCGTTAACACAACAATAAATCTACATATATATGAGAAAATCATCCTAAAAGCATCAGATAAATTGATTTTATTATAATAATAAATAATGAATAATTATTAAATTTTATACTTATACTATAATCGGATTGAAAAAATAAATAATGAAGATGACAACTTATTGAGATGTTTTTTTTCACTCGTGTACAATATTTGAACTTTGAAGTTTATTGCTTTATCAAAAAAAGTATAGAATCCTTAATTATATGTAGGATAAGCACACGGTTGGTAAATTGGTTACATAAATCTCACGGTAGGGAGAGGAGTCTGATTGAAATGGGGATTTTATCAATCAGGAAAGAAAAGAGAAAAAGCAGGAAAAAAAATAGAAGGACATATTGGTAAAATCAACTCATTCAGAAATCCCTAATGAGGCCTCTTGACCCAATTAAAGATTTGATAAAAATACAGGACTTAATTTAGATTTGAGCATTTCAAATGAATTTAAATAGGATTTTCTCAATAATCAATTATATATATATATATAATATTATTAAAAACTAACCATAAATCAAATGATAATTTGAAATAATTTTTATCTATTTATTATAATTATATATATATTAATTTAAATGTAAAAAAATTAAATCTTAAATAATTTTTTTATAAATATACTTTTATCCAATTTTTGAAATTGAATTTTATGATTGATTAACATTAATTAATAACTAATAATTTATATATACTCTATATTTCCAAATATATGTGTGTGTTAAATTATATATTTTCTTTTTATTTTATATATATACATATATATATATATATATATTATTGAAAAATTAAATATGTCATATCATAATTTTTTTTAAAAAAATTGGAAAAATAATATTTATATATATGGATATTAATATCATAATTTTATTTTTATACAGATATTATTTTAAATTTCAAATTTATTAAAAAAAATAATAAATTTTTAAATTTTCCAACCGACTTAGTCAAAGGTTTTTTCCGCGGAAAAAAAAATTTACCATAAAAAACAGAAAAATTTTGTCAAAACTTTTTCCAACAGATTTCTAACAAAATTTGTCACAAAAAAAAAAAAAATTTTGTGGCTAATGTCATTAGAAATTGAGTATTTTTTTGTAGTGATCTTGAAAGTTTTTTTGGGTTTATTCTCGCCACCAAAGTTAAAAATATAGTAATGTTGTACCATTTGTTAAAAACTAATGTTGGCTATTAAAAAATTAACATTAATCATTAACATTTCTAATAATAAGGGACACTATTTCTCTATTTTAACACTTCTAAGTAACCTTAAACTCAAAAATGCTTTCAAAACAATATTACTCCCAAATAAAAACTTATTTTCATGTCATTAAGGACCGGAGGGAGTACAATTGAACAAAGAATACTAAAGGATGCATACGTGTTGTTGTTGTTGTTGCGCAGTCTCTGATTCCAAGTGATTCATGTCATTAGGCATCTTTCGGTGAATCTGAGTATGTATTTCTTCTGCAGCCATCAAAATCAAAACTTAGTTAAGAAAGTCGATTTACTGCCCTGAAATTGCAACCCTAATTATTTTAATATTTCTGACGTTCCATTTATAGTACATATCATGAAAAGTTCATCCCCATACAAGCTAGAATTTCTTTTATTTTGTTATGATTTTTTGGGAAAAAAATTTACCACATTAGAAGGAAGTAATATTCTTGAGAAAGAATGTTTAAAATACCTTGAAAAATATTCTTTCTCAAGGATATATTACTTCCTTCCGACGTGAAAAGTGAAATTCACAGCATAATTCAACCCCAAAAACAAACAGAATAATAAAAGATTAAAATGCCTTATGTAAACTATACTCCTAATTAAAGTATCAAAAAATTGTTTCGAGAATAAGGAATCAAGCTAGGCTGGATGAACTTTTGTTAAGGGTTAAGGTGCAGATATGTCCGGAAGTTTTTGCTTGGGAGCAACATTGTTCTGAAAATTTTTTGGATTTATTGTTGCCATGGAAATTTCAAAGTGTAGCAATGTTATCCCAACCCATTTAAAAAACTAATGTTAACCGTTAAAAAATTAACATTGACCATTAACATTTTTAATTGTACGAGGGCAACACTGTTCCATTTTAATACTTCTAAAGTAATATTGAACTCAGAAAAACTTTGAGGGCAACATTGCTTTCGAATGAAAACTTTCGAGAGAAATTTACACCTTAACATTTATTAATTTGCATTAGAGTAGTTGTAACTTGCAAGTGCCCAATATATTGAAATGGATAGAGTGTTGGTTTAAAGCTTAGCAAATGACTATCAAAAACTAAAAGACAAGTCCAGTGAGATCATGAAGCCTAGGAAATAAATAATTTATGAATTGGAAACAGAGCAATCTGCTATATAGATAATATATACTCCCTCCAATCCTTTTATAAGGAATAACTACCATATTCACAGGGTCCAAAATTGTAGTTAAATTCAGTTAAAAGCAATAAGTACGTAAGTTATGAAAATTTTTTGAGAAGATTTCATTGCACCCTCTCTGTAGCAAATTATTCTCAGATAGGCCCTAAATTTTTCTGAAACTTTACTGCACTCCCTAGGCTAAACTGAAAACTTGTGAGTGAACAGACAATTGTGACCTTTTTTTTTTTTGCCTGCAAGACAATTGTGAGCTTACTTTACAAAATATATGTAAGAATTTACAAGTCAAATATGCTTATTTACAAGAAAAATAAGTGAAATTACAAGACCATTTCGCCATGTACAAAACAATGAGCATATTCACAAGATTACATGTTATTTACAAGACACATGAAAATTTACAAGTCAAATATGTGTATTGTGGGAATTTACAAGACTGGTTCGGCCATGTACAAGACAAGGGCATAAATGTCTTTTCATCCAAAAAACTTAATTTCAGTTTAGTCCTAACGAGTGCAGTGAAGTTTTAAAAAAATCTTGTGGGCTGTTTGAGAAAAATTTTCTACAAAGTGGGTACAGTGAAAATTGGCCAAATTTTTTTTTCCAAGTATACCCTTATTCATAAAGAGGCTTCAGAAAAGATAATGAGTGAAAACTTAATATGGAGTGATAAAGAGTGGAAATAACAGTAATTTAGGGGGGGGGGGAATGTGAAATAAGAGTAATATATTGTAAAGAGATGCTAAATGGAGGAATTTTCTCATTCTTAGTGCATGTGTGATAGTAATTATCAAGGTTCTGAAACCCGGATCGGTCACTGAATCGATTGGGGTACTAGGTCAAAGGTCAGTGGGTCAAATTGGAGTCAAACTGGAGATAAACCGGGACTAAACCGGTGAGAAATTAAATATTTTAGGTTTATTAATATGAAATTCTGAAGAAAAAAAAATCAATTTAAAAAAAAAATAAAAAAAAAATGCTGACCCGGACGGGACCCCAAACCAGACCGGTTTCTCGGCCGGTTCGCCGGTTCCCAGGTTGGACAAGCCGGTCCGGTCCGGGTTTCAAAACCCTGGTAATTATTATAGAATTATGAGTAAAAGTGGAAAGACATATTTTAATTTTTAGATAAAGGGGATTTGTTTCTTATAAAAAGAACCACCACCCCCATGAGAGAGAATGTTCCTTATAAAAAGGACAGAAGAGTATATATAATATATATATATATATATGTACATATGTAGATACTTGGAGCCCTCATAGGTAATTGATGCCTTCTTAGCTGGTTATCACATTCACATTGCGAGAAGAAGTCTGACTCCGGGGGTAATTGGACTCTTGTGAAGACTGAGGAACCATAAATGGTGCATTATGATAAAATGAGGAACTCTAAATTAGGCCCACTTTGCAAAAACTAATAGGGTATGTTACTTGTTTTGGAGTTGTAAGATGGTGCTCTCATATTTTTGCTTGTATAAGCAAAAAATTTCTGTATATCAAGCAAATTTTCCGACAGAACTAAGTCACTTGTGGCATTCCTCTGAGGGGTATGTTGCTCCTTCTGTAACTTGGATCCACTGTTTTATTCTGTTGTTAGATACAAGTTCCACTGTTCCGGAGACATAATATGATGAGATGATACTGATGTGAACAAAATGCACTAAACAAAAAATGTTGATGTAAATGTATTCTTATTTATTGAGAGCAGGTCCTTATTTTACTTGAAATAGCCTCGTTTTCTATTTCTCCTTCAGGTACTGATTTCTTATTGAATATATTTCATATGTCCTTTAATAATGTAGTTCAAATATCAACACTACCTGTCACGTCCTTATTTTAATTTCATATTTACCAGAGTATTTACGGAAAACGATATGCGGTTCGGTAGGCAACACAAGAATAACATAACTATACTGATAATATGTGCATGATTACATAAATTCCCCATAGGGGTTTGTATATGATACTTACGATTAAGGTAGCCGCACAAGGCTACTAGGGTGTCTAAACTCATCCCAGTGAAACAGAGACTTCTTCCCGTCTTCGTTCCACTACTGTAATCCCCTCATACGATACTCCGCATTGTTGTTTGCAAATCTTTTGTCGTCTCCTGTCTAAATTGTTGGTAGAGGAGGGTGAGATTCGAGAGAATCTCAGTAGGAAACAGATACCATAATGCATGCATGATTGATGCTATGTGTATGACATGTTAACTTTATCTAGATGTATGCCCCATAATGACATTTCTGCATGCTCAATGTTTCATATAACAAGACTATGGCCACAGCGAAAACAGAAACAAAGCTTCATTTATTCAAATATGCTCTACACAATCAAGTAAAGCAATCACATTCATCATTACACAAGCAAAGATATCAAATACATGCAAGTAAGGTAAGTCCCCTACCTTAACCCTTTTCCGCCTCGAAACGCGTGCATCGTAAAGCGTGCCAACAGCTCGACCTCCATATTCCATTCTACAATGTCAAATGTACTATTTAGATACTTCCATAGTGTTTCTGGGGGTTATATGATTCTATCTTGAAAAATTACTAAAATACCCCCGGGGACCCGGCCCCATCGTACCCGGTCCGGCTGTACTTTTCTCGAAATGCTAACCAGGGCTATCTAACATATTTTCGCCCAAGGAATCCATTTACGGACTCGGAATTACCAAATTCACTGCCAAAAGACGAAATTGCCCTTGGCAGCCCTTATTTCAATGTTTTAGGGGCATTTTCGTAATTATGCTTTCTCGACCTTTTCCGAAAAAGTGCCCAACTGTAACCCCACCTATTTTCGCCCACTGAATCCAATGGAATCATCAAATCATTGAAAATCCAACTCTAAGACCCATTTACAATGCTGACCGAAATATATAGGTTTTAAGGGAAAAATTGGGGTTTTTCGGTTTCGGCTCCGTAAACACGTTCCTTTCTACTCCTAACCACTTTATTGACTATTCCATTAGGTTACAACTACCATTTAGTATCAATTTGGGCAGCATAACAGCCCCACATACCCATTTCCAGAAATTAAAACCAATGGCAATCCGGCGAAATTTCACTGATTAAAATGCCCACAGCAGCTAGAATAGTCAATACACAAAGGTTTGGAAGTTACCTCAAGCTCCCTTTGACTTTTCCTCTTCTTTGATGAAACCCTAACCTCCTTAACCATGAAAACTGAGGTTCCAAGCCTTAAAGAACATAAAGGAGTAGCTTAGGATCGGAGTTATACGCGTTAAGAGCTAAATCATCGGAGAAATCGGCTTACCTTATGATTTTTCTTCTCCTTTCTCTCTCTAGACATCTCAAACGTTCTCTCACTCATTCAGCTGAATATGGCGTCGGTTTGGAGGAAGGAAGATGAAGAAAAGGTGCTTTAATATTAGGATGATGTCATATTTCATTATTTAATAATTTTTCAAAATTTTCGGATTTTTACAAAGTTTTGGCAGATTTCTGCCCAAACTTTGAAAAATCATAACTAATTATAGAAAAATTGAATTGGAGTGATTCCAAATCCTATAGAACCCTTATTGAGTCTAGTTTCAAGGAAAAATATAGAATTTTGCTTTCTGGAATCACAAAATTCCCAGAATTTCAATCTTTGCATATTGTTCCAGAAATTTCACAGTTTTTCTGTGCTGACTTCAAAAATTTATATCTTTTTGTGTATAGCTCTAATTGATTCATATGACCTATCAAATTAAAGCTTAGGATGTCTACTTTCATCCTGTAAAATTTCATAATTTTTACTCATCATTTGATTATTCACAATCATATGACAAGCTCACTACCTCATAGGTGATTTTACCGTAAGCATAATCACTTTCTCCAAAATTCACCATTTTACTTTCTTAATACCCTAAAGATATAGAAATCATTAGGGGATAAATTTTGGCTTCTACTAAATTGGGGCTTAGTAGTCCACTTAATTTAGGCTTATTCCCAAGCCTCAAATCCCAAATTTCGGGGTATTACACTACCAAATGTAGCAGAATGCAGTATTTAGCTGAAAACCATTCTGCAGGCAAGGATAAGAACACAAATTCAAATCTTACGGAGAGCACTTGTCGGGATAAGAGATAACCTGTTAAACTACATATTATCACTTCTCGAGCTCAGACTAGCTGGTTGCTTGAATACTTGGCCTAGTTGAGAAGGTCAAGATCTAGAAAAGGTCCTGATGGGATCTAAGTTATTGTCATGATACACACACAACCTCCCTCCTCATGTTCAATAGGACACTTTTAAGAATTGTTTTCTCAAATTTGTTCAAATGATATAATTAAAAAGTAGGTTTATATATAAAATGATTGAAAGGCAGGTTCATATCCATAGGATTTGATAAATTTAAGAGGAATATTAAAATAATATTTATAATTATAAAATAAAAAAGAATTGAGAGATTTTTTTTGAGATTCAATTGGTATTTCTTGTCTTTTTCCCAAGAATTAATGCATTATTGGAAAAATTTGTAAATACTATAAAATACTTTATTAGATTATTTAACTAAAAAATATTATAGAACTAATTGGACTTCATATGCTTTACAATTCAGTCTCTAATAATGTCACAAATACGACTCATTTGTCTTGAAAATAAAATATTTTTTTAATAAAAAACACTTATATTAGATATACTAATATAAAATGAGAGATTCCTATGGAGATAACACCTGAAAAATAAGGAAATATTGTAGTCAGATTTATGAGGATGCATCATGCATCACCAGCTTGATAATTATTTTCTTGCTCAACTATACCTTAATTTTCATCTATATAAATTTCACATTAATTTCATAATTCCTCCAAATAAAATCATGTATAGTTATTACTGCGCAAACTATGTGTCCCTATGTTTGATACTTGATTCTTGAGTGTGATTAAATTTAATTGTAAACATCCTAAGTGACAAATAAAATACCATATTGCCCTTCAGATCACCCCAGAAGAAACAGTAAGTTACAATTACCACTAGAAACGGTACATTATACAAACACAAAATTGATCTAGTGGTGTGAACCCTGCTAGATTCCTCTTGATCTCAAGTTTAAATCCTAGAGGAGACATATGTATTGGGAGAAGCGGCCACGATCCTCGAACAGGATACTTGATGATAAAATGGAGGAAAAAATAAAACAGAAACAGTAAATCATCATTCAACAAAGCGAAGATACAATAACCTACCATAATTTAAGACTTGTCCACTACAAGATCATAGTTATATAGTTACAAAAAAAGCCAAGTCTCAGAAAGTCTATTTGAAATACAATTTAAGACTTGGGAGGTTTAAAAAATCCCGGTGGCTCGCGAGGTTCATACCTCAACCAATCTACCAAAGACTTCCGATGTCCTTTTAGTGCGACAAAAACTTCTCGATAAGGCTTGAACTTCATAAGATGACACCATCGCGAAACCAACTTACGATCAGAAACAATTTCCTCCATGCTTAGAAGTTCAGCCATAACCCCACGAATTGATACATCATAATGGTTCCCTTGGCTTACTTCTTCATCACTAGCCTCACTAGATACTTCAGTGTTAGCAGTTAAGTTCATAGCTTTTAGCTCTTCTTCATTATCCCCCGATCTTTCTTCTTGTTCGTTTGATTGAAGGGAGACACTGGACACATCCTCCACCTCACTCTCAGGCTGGCTATCAGATGATCCGGATGCCATCACATCCTAATAAGGGTTAAAAAAAACAGAGAACATGTGAATGATGTTAACAAAACAAGCAGCTCTGTGTGAATTAATGAGTCAAAAAATCATAGACACCAATCAGATTTACATGGGATCCAGAAAAATTGTCCCAATCATTTAGCACTGTGCATGGGCAGGGCACGACCCCTGCTGCCCAGCCTGAAGAGTGAATGGGCTGTATTCTACAACCAACCGCCCAGCACTATGCGTCAAAAGCCCGAAATTGATGGGTTGGGTGGCGCGAGCTTTCCTACTCAAGTGTTGACATTATCTTCATAAAATCATATATGAAGAAAACTCCAATGAAGACTTGATAAAAAATATTATAAAAAAAAATTCATAATTTCACAAGTTGGAATATTAAAAAGGAATAAATATAAATACAAGTAATCCACATAATTCTATAATTAAATACAACACAATAGATCTTACCGTCTTAATACACAATATCCTTAGTTGAACAAGAAACAATTAACATCCAATCATCCATAATCCATATAAAAAAAGAAGAAGAAGAAGAAGAAGAAGAAGAAGACAACAAAGATACTATAATGAAATAACAATGTGTGTACACATTATACTATATGTTTTATCATATATGTATATTGCATTTTTTAAAATAAAAGTATATATATTATCTAGGCAAGGCCAAATGGGCATCATACCATGCCCGATGCCCAGTCCTGCCCGATAAGTGGCCCTACCCAAAAATGCTAGATGTTCTTTCGGGCCATTTTTTAGATGGCCTGGGCATTTTTCTTGTAGGCTCGAGCGGGAATTGCAGGCTATCAGGCCACATGCACACCCAATAGCACCTATAAATATATGTAAACTAAAACAAATTTATGTAGAGTTAAGATCCAATTTTATCCTAAGTAGTTTTTGCATAGGAACTTTGGTTATCCAGAAGTTTTTGTTGGAATAATTTCGCCCCAAGTGTATTAAAGAGAGAGAGAGAGAGAGAGAGAGAGAGAGAGAGAGAGAGAACAAAGTAGCTCCAACCATTAATATTAACATTACTATTAAAAAAATTACCGTTGACTGCTAACAAGCATACCACTGACATTAAATGAAGATGGGCGACATTGCTCTTTTTCAATATTCCTGGAGTCCTGGCTAAAATTGATCAAGCAAGAACTACTTCTAGATTTATATCAATTTACAAAGCTCGGTCAAAATTGGACCTTAAACCTAATTTATATAAAACAAAGGTCAATTTATAAAACAGGATCCCAGCCGCTATGACCAAAATGTTCGATTGTTTCTACTCAAAGAAGAACCATAAGCCTTCGTACCAATCAATGAAACATACCCAGAATTTCTTTTTTGACCAGAAACCATACCCATAATTAAGGGTGTGATTGGTTTGAGGGGAGGAGAGGGTGGATGAATTACCTTTTTGGGTTGAAGTTATTTAAATTTTAGACGAAATCTAAACTTTTAAAAGAATGAGAGAGTAAATTTTGGGCGGGAACCCAAAATTTAAAAAAATGATAGGTAAATTTTGAGTTTCTTTTATTTAAATTTATAATTTCTCTATCCTCCCCTCCCCTCCCCTCACCCCCTTTACCTCTCCTCAAACCAAACACAGCCTAAGATTTTGGTCAAGTATCACTTTTATTATGAGAACAATTTGCGATCGAAATATCATCCAACCTCGACGCAAGCCACATTAGTAGGCCTGAGCAAGGAGCCTGCAACCCGGTAAGCCCGCCCGCACTCGTAATAAATTTACCCATTATGGGCCCGCCCAAAACAGGCTCGTAACGGGCGGGCAAATTACCCGCCCCTTTAAGCATTAAACGGGCGGGCTATGGGTACCCCTTCAGGCTGCCCATACCCGCCTGTTTATTTTTTATTTTTATTTTTTAGGTTTTAAATTAAACTAAGATGATAAGATCAGTATATCACTCATTCACTAATTTCACTAATCTCATTCTCAGTTTCTCACGTCGTCAATCACGTACGTAATCACGTATTCACGTTCTCACTTCTCACGCTGTCATGCCTCAGAATCAGATTCACTGATTCAGATCATAAACGAATAAACCATCGGCTCGGCCTCTTCCTCAGTCCTCACCCTGTCAACGCTCACCCTCGTCTAAGTTCTAACCCTAGCCAGCCGCACGCAAACCTCGTCCTCAGTCCGCCTGTGCGTGCGCAAACGGACTGAAGTCACTGAACATTTTCCAGTCCTCAAATCAATTGCTATCGCAAGTCCGAATTCCGCTCTTGATCTCCAGCGAAGCAGCGACGTGAGTTATTATATTTTCCTTGTTTATGTAACTGCAACATGATGCTCTGTTTTGAGAACATGAGATATTATATTTCCCCTGTTTATGTGACTGCAACATGCTCTATTTTCTGTTGGTCTTTCCTTTGTTTATTTCAAATACATGCAGAGAGAGAGGAGGGGGGAGAGAGATACAGCGAAGATGCAGATTGAAATATTGAATGAAGGTTGGGTATATGTTTGAGAGTAGAAAAGCAGGGACCACCAGACCAGGGAGACATTTTAGAGAAGACAACAAATTACATCTATACATATAAGTATATATATATACACGAAGATATATATGCATGCATGTATCTTTTTTTTTTTTATAAACGACGGTCGACGCTTGCACTGCAATCTAAAAATGACCTTGAACCAACCAGTTCTTATCCTTAGCTAAATAGTAGTCCAACTCTGCAAAACTACCTACCAGAGAAAGAGTGAAGCCCCGGCATACGTGTCAACGACTGTCTCGCCAAAAAGTCGGCTGCTTCATTCACTGCCCTAGCCATCTGCTGCACAACCATCCTTACTCCATGATCCCAGGTGAGTTTTAGACCAACCAGACAAGCCCAGAGTTCTGCTGTTATGTATCTTTGCGTGTGTATGTGAAGTGGTGAAGATAAAGTTTTCATTGATCAAGAGAAGAGTGAATAGTCTATGTATATTAGTATATAGATCCAAATAACCAAGAATCTGACGTGCTACATGTACGAGGTACAATAGATATGTGTATTATGTATATATTGTTTGTCGTTTTTTTTGGTCAACTGTGTATATATATATTGTTTGTGAATCCTTATATATATATATATATATATATATTTTTTTTTTTTTGCATGAATGGGAAATTTCATTACTAAGAAAATATGTACAGAAGCAAAGTAACTCTATGATTTATGTAACCCCCCTCGATAATCAGGCCGATATTAGCATTTAAACGCATTTAATAACGAATAAGAGATCCGGGACAATTAAAAACTTTTTAAAACACCTGTACAAATGGATCCCCATTCATTTCATTCATTAAAACAAATGGCCTGTTTGGTCTGTTACATATACAATATCAGAGTAAGCACAATTCCCGACGTTCACCCGGGATAATAACATTAATCCAAAGGTTTATACAGGGCATCATTGCCCATCTCAGTATCCATACCGGGGATTACACAAAACTATACCACTACAATTCTATTCAATATGTATACATTGATCCCAAAATGATAACTAGTTCAATATAAAACCAAAATATATAGCTAAGACTACCGCTGGCAGTCCTAATCGTCCTTTGCCACTTGCTTGCTTTTCGATCCACTTGCCCTGTCTAAAAATGTTATTTGGAAAGAATGAGATTCTAGAGAATCCCAGTAGCAACAGTTTATTTATATGATGCATATATACAAAGCAAGTCACATATATCACAATGCAGCAATCAATATTCGAGACCGGGCTTTCGCCACGTTTCCTTCACTATATACGAGGTCGGGCTTACGCCACGCCCCATCACTTTATCAGTATTCGAGTCCGGGCTTTCGCCACGTCCCCTTCACTTTCACTGTAATCGAGTCCGGGCTTTCGCCACGTCCCCTTCACTTTCACTATAATAGAGTCCGGGCTTTCGTCACGTCCTCTTCACTTTCACTGTATTCAATGACTAATGAAAACAAGCAATGCAATACACATGATATAGGATAAAGTGTCACTATCTTTGTCTTTCCTTCCTTGAGCAGGCACAGGCCTTCTATGCTCCGGGCAGATATCAAATCCTAAAGTCATAATTAAGGACGAAGCATTATTCTCTATTCCAATACTCAATTAACTCTTCAACACTTAGATTTGGTTATCAATAATGACCCTTAAGAAGCCATAAATGCCTCTAATAAAACCCCTAAAAGGTTGGGAAACAATAGGGTGCATATCTCTTTTCAAAAACTTAAAGTGCTGGAACACAGGGGTTGGCCACGGCCAGCCCTTCCTTGGGCCGCGGCCAAAATATGGTCAGAAGGTCGCTGGCTGCGGCCAGCCACCCTTGGGCCGCGGCCAGAATCAGGCCAGAAAGGTTTGGGCCGCAGCCAGCCACTTATGGGCCACGGCCAAGCAATTTCCTGATTCTTGGCTGAACTTCGCAAAATCATATCTAATTGTAAAAAAATCGAAACGGAGTGATTCCAAAGCCAAATGAAAGGTATTCAAGTCCTCTTTCAAGGAAAAATATGGCTCATAACTTCAAATCATCACAAAAATACAGAATCACCCAAAACTCAACACTACTCCAGAACATAGTTCTGTTTCCATCCCCAAACTTTGGACAACCATATCTCCTAGAATACTAAACGAAATGACACAAAATATATGTCCATTTCGAAGCTTGAGATGTGAACTGTAAGACTGGAAAGTTTCACAATTTTATGAAATCATTTGGTCATTCAAAACGTCCACACAAAGAAACTGCCCAGACAGAGTTCACATTGACAGCATTTTCCAACTTTTCTACCAAAGTGTCCAATGACTCCAAAATCATTAACCAAATGGTAACCTCAAAATGACCAAATTCACAATCTAACCACATGCCCTATTTTGACCAATGCACCAAAACCAACACAAAGTTCCCAAACTTTACTTTTAATGATTCAAACCAATCCATTTGTCTAAAAGACATCACAATATACTATTTCCATTATCACAACATGCCAAACTCACTAAGACCCTAATTTTCGAAAATAGGGCAGAAAATTCCAGAAAAATCAATCTCAACCAACAACCACAATCTATATATCAAAAGGGAGTTAACACTCACCTCTTTCACTTTGTCAAAGAGATTTCTTGATTCTTCAACTTTCACAATCTCTTGAGGTCACAAACTAACACCAATGAACACATTACAACCATCAAAATGAAGCTCTTCATTCAAGGATCAATATTAGAGAAGGAAGTTTGAGCATTTGGAGACATTTCCCTTACCTTTTTGAAGCTTTTCTTCCTTCCCTTTGGCCTTCAATGGTGTCCGACGAGAGAGAAAAATGAGAGTGAGAGAGAGAGAACGAGAGAGAGATGGAAGTGGAGTGTGAGATAATGAAGAATGATTATACTCCCTCCATTTCAGTTTTCCAGCGCCAAGTGAGGGAAGAGAGGAGAGAGAAAACAATTAAAAATTCCCTTTGACTTTTCTCCCAATCCCTTCACATGTAAACTTGCCAAATGTCCACTCCTCATTGGCTCTCACACAATAAGCACCCATTAGCTTCTCTAATCTCTCCATTAGTCATTTTAATTACACTTCTCATTTTTCTCTTAGTTAGTAATTAATTTCCCCATTAATTACCAACTTATGCCAATAATTCCATTCTTTAAATTTTCCAATAATTATGACATTAAATAATATTGTCACCAATATACATTAATTTCACTTTAATCCGATAATTATCCTCAATAATTATCATTAGGCCTTAATCAAAAATTGGGGCGTTACAATTTACATCAAGAAAGAATGGAAAAACTCGTAACTGTGTGAGCTTTTGTAAATTCTTATATTATTTCATAGTATTGAGTACTGACTATATTTCAGGACTACTTTTGAGCTGTCTTGGTTTTTCTCTTGGCTTGTAGCTCATAGAGATTCTAATATTTACAGTAGTATAATTTGCTTCATCATCGTTATTATTTCTCTATGGATTATATTCCTTTAGGCTTCAAATTTAGTCTCATAAGTTAGAACTTGGAATATATACCTACTGCTACTTGCTAGAACTAGTAACTATATGTCTAAGATTTGATACATATGTTAATGTTATTTTAATTTTCAATTGTGTGGCTATGTGCAGTTTATTGGAAAAGAAAATGAGCAACCCAAACATTAAAACTACTATGGATGCTATAGATATAACTAAGGTTAATCAAATTGCCACAAATCAAGTAGATGATACCACAATTAATAAGAGAGAAGCACCTAAACCTGTGCAACCAAGAAAAAGGAAGCAAACATCTGAAGTATGGAAGCATTTCACTAGGATGCCCCTAGCTGAGACGAAAGGGAAACATCAGGCAAAATGCAACTATTGTTCTCGAGATTACACAAGTGACCCAACTAATTGTGGGACGAAGTCTTTGTTGCGACATCTTGAAAGCTGCCCGAGAAATCCAAATAAAGCAGGCAAGTCACAATCCTTGTTCTCGCTTAATTCTAGTAAAAATTTGACACATGGTGTGTACAATGAAGAGCGATGCAGAAAGTCTATTGCAAGGTTCATCATAAAGGATGAGATGCCTTTTTGAATTGTTGAATGGGAGGGTTTTAGAGAGATGTTGCAGGAGCTTGAACCAAGGTTTAAAGTCCCTTCACGATGGACGATTGCTAGGGATTGCTACCAATTATATTTGGAAGAAGCAAAACAGTTGAAAAAATATTTTAAGTAGTCTAAAATTCGCGTATCCCTTACAACAGATTGTTGGACTTCAATCCAAAATGCCAACTACATGTGCTTGACTGCTCATTGGATTGATGATGATTGGAAGCTACAAAAGCGAATTTTGAATTTTTGTGTCATTGAAAATCATAAAGGGGATACAATTGGTGATTCAATTGAGACATGCTTATTGAATTGGGGTATTGACAAAGTCTTTACAATTACAGTTGACAATGCCTCTGCCAATAATTTCGCAATTGTATATTTGAAGAAACGCTTGAAGAGTTGGGATGGTCTAGTGCTTGATGGTGAGTTTATGCACATGCGATGTGCTGCTCACATTTTAAATCTAATTGTTTCTGAAGGACTGAAAGAGATGAATAGGTCAATTGAGCTTATTCGACATGCTATTAAATGTGTCAAATCCTCTCAATCAAGGTTGAATAGATTGAAGGAGCTTGTTGTAAAGGAGAGAATTGAATCGAAGAGTCTACTTTGCTTTGATTATCCTACAAGGTAACTTAAATCTACATTACTCTATATTTGTTTTACTTACACATGTATGATAGATTGATAGTTATTTCCTTTATCCTAATAAAATTGTGTGTATGTTATTAGGTGGAATTCAACTTATCTTATGTTGGAGAGTGCTATCAAGTTTATCAGAATTTTTAATAGAATGGGGGAAAATGATGTAGATTACAAGAATTACTTTAAAAAGAAGTTTAGACTTGATTCAAGCCAAGCCCTAGATGATGACAAAGATAATGATGAGTATTATTATTATGACAATGTAGCTCAACCTCCTAGTGCTTATAATTGGGATGTTGCAAAAGAGTTTCTCGTTTTCTTGAAGTTGTTCTACTCAATGACTTTAAAATTTTCTGGCTCCAACTATGTGACTACAAATACATGCTTTCAATATATAGTTGCAATCCAAACAAGCCTTCATGCAAGTGAAAATAACTCACACTCTCTGTTGACTGATGTGACCATTAGATGAAATCAAAATACGATAAGTACTGGAGGGATATAGAAAGAATGAATCCATTATTGGTTGTAGCTGTGATACTAGACCCTAGATACAAAGTCACATATGTGGAAATTGCTTTTGAAAAAATTTTTCCTGATGTTTCAAAGAGGGAGGCCACATTAAAGAAGGCTATCAATGTCTTGCACCGTCTATATGATGAGTATGCAATCAATATTGGAATAGGAGAAACATCTAATGATGCATCTGGATCTCTGCTAGAGAAGAGCAAGTAGATGCTAGTGTTGAAAGAAATAATGTGTTATTTCCTGAGGTTGAAACGAAGCAGGTATCCTTGTCTACCATTGATCCTATCTTTTAAAAGTTTTTAGCCACTGCAAACACAGTGTGTAAGAAACCTGAGTAAGTCTCTGAAGTTGATGATTATCTTCGTTCTGAATTAGTTGGATACAATGATCCAAAATTTGACCCTCTTGCTTGGTAAAAAGGTAATGCTTCGACATATAAAGTTCTACATCTCATTGCTCGTGATTTGTTGGCTGTACCGGTCTCTACAGTGTCTTTAGAATCTGCTTTTAGTACCGGTGGTCAAGTACTAAATACCTTCAGAAGTTCTCTATCTCCAAAGATGGCTGAGGCACTCATATGTGCTCAAAATTAGCTATGTACAAGTCCCCCTAAATTGAATGACTTGGACATTGACAATATTGATGAGAGTACAAATGTTATTGGTAATTTCTAAATCAATTTCAATTTATATTGTTTCATCTTTGATCTTTTTATTATCACATATTAATAAACATAATTTATCTTTTTTTGTAGATCAAGAGTTATCAAATCCAAATTCAACCATTCCAATTGAAGGTGATATTAATGATGAAGATTCAATAGAAATGCAAGGATGATGCATGTTAAGAGGATTGATTATGGAAAGATGCCAATGCTTTTGTTGAATACTTGAATGGCTTTTGTTAACAGTTTTGTAACTTTTGTTCCTTTAGATTCAAAGTTTGAATACTCTTTTAAGTTATGACTTAAATTCTGAATTTATGATTGTGAATGTTATGTTAATGTTATTATGTGATGTTTAATTTAAATTAAAAGGTACATTGCAGATAATTATATGAGTATTATGTGTTTGTTAAATGCAAAAGCGCAGTACTATAGGACTTAAAGTATGGCAATAAATTGTTTTACACTTTGCAATAGCAGGGATTTTTTTAATATCATATGCTAAATGGGCTGCCCATTACCCGCTCGAATTTGGACGGGTATGTCCAGCCCGTTTATTACCGAGCTATCTAGGGTACTTAACGCCCATACCCACTAAGACATAAACAGGCGGGTAACGGGCTGACCCCCCGCCCATTACTCAACCCTACACATTAGATTGTGTTTCAAAGTTGACAACTTTAACAAAGTAAAGACGCCCCCTTTCGCCGTTAGAATGAGAAAACGATGCAGGATTCAGACAACATAGGTCTTACATATATAGGTCTATTCAGATGAGAAAAGAAAGGTTTTAGCTCTTACCAGGTAAAACTGCCAACCACAACGCAGATCCGTCGAACAGAGAAGATCATATGAGAAACACGAACACTGAAGAAGCAGATATGGCAACCCACGGCAACCACAACCAGCGGCGGCCCGGGGGGGGACGAGGGTACGAGTGCAGTGAGGGAGCAACGGTGGCTTGAGAAGTCGGAATTTTCTAAAATGTCACCTACAGTAGAAAGTAAGACAATACGACCGGACCAGTAATGTTTAGCCAAACTTTTTTTTCTCAGAAATTAGTTAAAGATAATAAATATAAAAAAAATTATAATAAAATATACTTAATTACTAAGAAGTCTCACTAATAGATGAGGATTATGAACTCATCATCATCTCTAACACTTTTTTGCACCCATACTCGTGATTGTATGCTTTGTTATTAAACTTTTGGATAATTAAATATTTTTCCTGGGACCTCATTCAAATTCTTTCATAAATGTTAAAAATTAGTTTTCTTAAAAATATATCTCTACTTTTGAAGAAGGTGAGTGAGATGGGAAAGAAAGAGGGTTAAAGTTCAATTTTTTTTTGAAAGTTGTCGTGTAGGAGCAATATTACCCCCAAAAACTTCTAAATCGTAACAACTTTGCCCCACCCGTTATCCAAATTAGGTTTGACTGTTAGTTAACAAAATATGCTAAGTTGATAGGTCTACGTGTCATCCATATCATATTTGTTAAGAGACGAATTTGCTCCAAAAGATTTCAATCAAGAGCAATGTTATCCCAAAAACTTTTGAGTTCATTAATGTCTCGAGAGTTTCCAAATCGTATTAATGTCACCTTGACCATAACCTTAGTTTGATCATTAATTGATCAAATATGTTAAGCTAGTAGCCTGAACAATGTTGAAGAAGAATAAGATGTGGATGGAGAAGGAACTCACATTTGCCAAAGAGTAATGAGGAAAAAGATTTAATCACTAGATGTAGGATACACTAAGGAAGATTACCGAGAACAAGCCTATAGAAACCCTCCACTGTCGTGCCATAATGATGCCAAGATAGACAAATACCTCTTTGATTTCACATTCATCGCATAAGATGCTTTCATCTCTTCAATTTTCTCCAATCCCATGCAATGAAAGCTGTTTTTTTCCTAATTATTTTTCTTATTTATAAATCTAACTTGGAAAATATGAAGTGGATGACACATGAACACGCCAAATAAACATATTTAATTAATTAACAAACAAAATTAACTTGAAAACTTTCAAAATGACATTGCTCCTTAGTGAAAATTTTCAAAAAAAAAATTTCCCCTGAAAAAAAAAAAAAAAAGACGAACTCACTACCTCTCACTTAAACCAGAAGTCACATGCTACTAAACTACAAGAGCATTGGCTAACAAATGACCTTTTTCATATAGCATAAAGGTATCTTTTTTTTTTTTTTTTTTTTTAGGGTCAAATCATAAAGGTAGCTAAATGAGTGCAGTGAGATAATGAAGCCTAAGAAATAAATCATTTATGAATTAGAAACAGAGCAAATTTTTTTGGCCAACGGAGACACAGCAAGCTGCTATAGATAACTCAGAATATGTGTGTATACATGTAGATAGATTGAAAGGATCTTGCGTACACAAACAATACACATCTCAATTGAGAGAGGGGTTTACAAACTCCAAAAATGAGGAGAAAATTACATTCAGTTGTACCCAAAAAAATTCTGGAGGGCAGCAAATTTAATATCAAAGAAAAATCAGAACCAATATCAGGGGAAGAAAAAAAAACCACCATTACAAGGGGAAAAGAACTTTCGATAGCTTCTTCAAAATACATGCTACTTTCCTATCAGTTTGCGAGCACGCTGGTTGGCACCTTTAACTAGAGAATTCAGTTCATCCACATCATCACTAAGATTATCAAGCGCTTTATTTTGCCTGCAATAAACCATTTAGTGTATAAAGCATCAGCCAAGCATTTTATGAAGATATATATATTACATAATGTGTAATTATTTGTATATTGCATTTTTATATGATCTCCTGCATGTCCATATGATCAGACCCATTTGAAAACAAACTTCAGAACTCAGCTGTATTATACTACCTCTATTCTTGATATAAGAACTGGATAACTAATTTGGAGATATTAAGAAAATTAGTTTAGTTATTTGTAACAAATATGTTTTACTTTCCCTAACCTATCATATTTAATCATGTGCATTGAAACTACCCTTAATTTGGAGCACCCTTGATATGTACAATCAGTAACAATCATTGGACAAAAAATTAGAGAGACAGTTTTGAATATTTGAATCTGTGACCTCAGGGTCACATGACAGCAACTTTACCGTTGCGTCAAGGCTCATCCTCTAATAAATTTAACTTACAAATTTCTAACATAACTCAATTCTATGACAACAAACACTATGAAAATGCTAGGGATTACTTATAACTAAGCACTAAAAAGGACTTAAAGAGTATAACATCATAACACTTTTTTTACCTATCAATTTCAGTTCCCATGTCAAGTGCTATACCCTTTAAATCGCCCAAGATATCACTTCGACCATCAAGTGCATTATCTTGTTTGTTCTTCTCCATCTGTGTGAAAAAACATTTTGTGAGATATCCACAAAAGAAGATGATGTTGCTTAACAAATCATAACCAATAATTAGGCATACCTCTATTTTCTGATATGCATTCATTGGTTCAGAAGGTGGTGTTTTAGAAGCAACCTTTCCTTTACCATCACTTAGCCCTAACTTTTCCCTCTCTTCCTTATGCTGCTTCTCATCTATCTTGGATGGCTTGTCTGTTCAGATATCAAACATTAAATTTCACATGATTTACTTTCAACTAAATTCGTATCAATAGCCAAAAATATGATCCATTGGATGACAAAATAATATATTCTTTTTTTTTTGCCGATGGACGAAATAATATATTCAAATAACTCATGTTATTTACTTTCTAGAATTTTGTGCTATATTGACAACTGTGCAATGTGCATCAAAAGATATTCTAGCTTACTTCTCAATATGTGTGTGTATATATATAAATATAAGGTCAACTAGATACATGAAAATCCTACTGTACCCAGGATCCGGGGAAAAACAAATAAAAGTCACTGTTTATGTACAATTTTTTAGAATTCTGAGCTTTTGCGCAATTCTAAGGAGACATTTTAATTTGTTTGTCAAGTCATATATGGACAAAATAGATGCTATTGTGTCTGTGCTATTTTCTAGGATTCCATGATTTTGTTCCTCTTACAATGCCTATAGTGATATTCTTAGGGAAAATTGCACTGAGGTCCCAAGTTAGAAAAAATATTACTAAAAGATCTCTTGAAATCTTTAATTTGCAGGCAAGTCTCATGGGATTTTTGGCTAATATAATCGAAATTTCAAAAGATCCAAATACCCTTAATGCCAGCTATCTCACCTATTAGGGCCCGTTTGGTACGCAGAATTGATTTTGATGGAAATGGAAATGGATATGGATATGGAAATGGAAATGGATATGGAAATGAGGTTTAAAAGTGTGTTTGGTATGTCATGGAAATGAGATCTAATTTTTGTAAGAAAATACCAAAATATCCTTCTAAAGACATGGGTGAGCGGGTTGCCCACCGCTATTGTTGCCGGTGATGGGATGGGACAGCGTGAACTAGTTGGGCGTGAAGCTTGAAGGGGTAAAAAGAAGAATATGGTCTCATGGAAATGTAAATCCGAGCTTTTGTGATGGAGGCCAATTCCATCAATTTTGATGGAATTGATTTCCACATGGAATTGAATTCCATGCTCCCAAAAGCATACCAAACATGCTTACATCATGGAATTCATTTCCATTTCCATTTCCATTTCCTTGGCTCCAATTCAAGCGTACCAAACGGGGCATTAATAGCCACCCATGGACTTGTCAATGGTTTTTTCTATTGACAAGTACATGGGTGGCATTGATAATTCCATATGCCTGTGTTGACAGGTGAGATAGCTAACATTAAGGGTATTGGAGTCTTTTGACATTTTGATTATATTACCTAAAAGTCTCAAAGGACTTGTCTGCAAATTGAAGATTTTAAGCGACCTTTTAGTAGTGTTTTTCTTAGCTTGGGACCTCAATGCAATATTCCCTTATTTTTATTTACTAGGTAATAAAAGTTAGTGTTAGTAAATTACTTTTTTTTATGTCATATCCGAATGTAAGAGAATTCATGGCTACGATTTTGGAATTGTGAGGTATGCTGAAGAAATTAGACATGAAAGCTTATAAAAACAAAACCTGGTGTAAGTACAGGGCCTTTGATCTCCTTTGTCTTCTTTGTCTTCCAAGGCATAGATAACATGCCTCCAAGATTGTTCAGCAGTTTTTCACCCTAATGAACAGAATCTATGGTTAAATAAATATTACAAGCTATTGAAAAGAAAGCCAAGAAACAAAAGGAGCAACACTACACAAACAAATTTATCTAATATATACATTGGTATATAATCTGCTGTTATACAAGGATATTTTAGGGAAATCATGTCACATTTATTATAATTAACTAATTTATCTCATTTCCTTAATCTACTCAAATTAATTAGATGACTCTCATATTAAAGACTGGATGGAGTACTAAATTTCAGCAATTCTAGAGCCATAAATCATAATTTGGCTTAACACATCAAAATCCTTCTCTTATAGACTTCAACCTCCTCAAAGCTTGCTGTATCATCACTAGACTGAATAGTGTTCGAGGACTAACAGATTAAATTCCCAATTAGCATCCAAATAATTCATTAAAACAAACACGAAAGAAACGGCATGTAAATTAATCAATACAACATCAAGCAGCCTTATCCCACTAGATGGTATGGGCTATATAGATTGCACACGCCATTAAATTCTATCAAAAGCCAAATCTTTAAATCAGTTGTTAACTAAGAGGTCTCGCTCAATCCACCCTTTTCACATGACTCCAAACTTGTTAATTGGATATAAATTAATCGATAAGG
Source organism: Inga laurina (assembly GCA_963855925.1). Taxonomy (NCBI): domain Eukaryota; kingdom Viridiplantae; phylum Streptophyta; class Magnoliopsida; order Fabales; family Fabaceae; genus Inga; species Inga laurina. Next base: position 17,617,926 of record OY979712.1, on the reverse strand, counting down.
AAACAAAATTTACCCGACTCAAATCCTTCTCAGTCTCAACGATCATATTGTGGGTCCTGTGGATTTGCTCACCCTGCTGGTGCAGCATGTCAAGGGTCCTTGTAGCATCCCCTCTGATGTCTTCAGCTATCCCCAGACAATTGTTAACACCATTTGTTGTCTCTTCAGACTTATACACAGCATAGTTTTCTATCTCTTGGACACTCTGGTTCTCTAGGCCCCCAGAGTCCTTGAAATCATTCTTGTACTTTTTTTTAGCAGCAGCCAAGGAAGATGATGAGGTGGCAGAAGCCTTTCTTCCTTTTCCCCAATCATCATCGTCATCAAAGTAGTTTCCTTTGGAATTTGGTGCTGGTAAGATTGGTTCTGAGGTTGTTTTTCTTTCTGGCTTAAGGGTTGTCTCAGAAGGAGTGGAAGATACTGAGACTGTAGAGTTCTCCTCCTTTGGGGCTGCTTTCCTAAACCCAAACACTTTCACAAACAGTTGCAGAACCAACCACTTTGAAATTATTAAAGCTCCGGAAGATTAGCTAGTTCCCTGGGGATTTCTCCCTTGAAATTATTAAAGCTCAGGTATCTGCAAAAAGATACGAATTCATGTTTGTAAAATATAAACCAAATAATGCCAAAAAAAAAAAAAAAAACAAAGCAATCAGTAAGATCAAGTTACTCACAGATGTGTCAGACTCTTGAGCTCACCAATCTCTGGAGGAATTGCATCCTGTAGTTTGTTCCACCTCAAATTTCTGGAAGGAAATAAAAATAAAGGTCAGCCATGAGTCGAGCTTTATAGAATCAAACTCAAATACTACTTATAGCTTGTTCAACAGCACTGTGAATAAGGTACTCTTCATAAAACAACAATGGTTATTAAATCCTACTTTATAAGCAGCAATGAGAATTCATATACAATGAAGGGAGACACTCTTATGCATGATGTAAAAGTTGAAGTATCAGAACAGAATGAAGTAAGTAACCAAATCAAGGAAGGATCAGATATTAATACAATATTTTAAGCCGCTTCAATCGTCCAATTTGAGGAGGAATAGGCCCTGTCAACTTGTTATTGTGAAGATCCCTGCCATAATCATGCGCAGTCCATGAGATCTCAGAGGCATAAGGAAAAACATCACAGTTATATATATCAGAAGATTACATGAACATTAGAAGATTAACGTATCATTTCAGCATGTAAATCATATTTTTGGGATTTTGTCACTTACAAACCAATACAGAAATAAATCACAGTTAAATATTCAAAGTAACCATCATTAGCAGAAATCTTTCATTGGTGCATCCAATATCAGAATTAAATCATCGTTATACATGCACGGTAAAAATCCACCTGAAACGTTACTCGGACTTCGTACATCATAAGGTCTTGGTTGACCGCAAAGATACTGTAATATGCTACTTTACAGGATACAAATCTTATTTTCCATCAATGACATTTACCATTTATGGACCAATTGAAAGTTTTCTAATTGCGGGGAACTACCAGAATAAATATAGCCTTTCACATCAAGTGGCTGGTCCGCCAATGAACACAACACTAAGTTATAGCAACAACACCTATTTTGAAAATACTTTGAGAATTGCGATCCAAAAAGAGTGGAAGATACTTACAGCCGTGTAAGATCCAGCAAGCTGGTTACAGCAGTGGGAAAAGGTCCTACGATAGACACAGCATAGACCTCGCTGCAAACAAAGAAAATAATTCCAATTATCGAAAGCCATGTCCCTCAATTCATTCATAAGCTGCAAATTAAATCGAACCCTCTTGAAAACTAGAAATTCATCCGCAAGTACGATGCTTACAGTTCCGTAACTACTCGATAATCACCGACAGTGAAGCAGGTGACACCAGACCAGGGAGGCAGATCGCCATCTCCACAGGGATCATCTCCAACCCACGCATACACAACTCTCCAACCAAGAGAGGCCTTGATCTCATTCAAAGCTTTAACTGAAAATTGCAAAAACCAAAAACCCATCAAATACCAACCCTTTACGCATTAAGCAAAATCCCCATGAACCAAATCAGATAAAACTACAGAGAACAAAGATCCGCGGTGTTACCATCACGCTTAAGGGTTTTACAGTGCGCAGAGTGGAGCATCCATAGAGTGAAAATGAGGATCAGAGAAAGTAGAGATGAGAGTATTCGCGCCATTTTGAGGGCGACCCAGAGATCCTTGGGTCTCAATCACTCTCAAAAGGATTTTGCAAATCGACGTTACTTGTGAACTGAGAGTTAAGTTATGCTTTGCCAAACTTTGAGATTAAAATTGACCTCTGAAAATTTATGTAATTTTAGAATTTTGTGGTGATTTTGAGTAATGATCCATATTTTTTTCATAAAGAGGATTTAGATACCTTTCATTTGGCTTTGGAATCACCTTATTTCAATTTTTATAGAATTAGTTATGATTTTTGGAAGTTCAGCCAGGAAACAGAATTTTTTTGGGTGCGGCCAGAGGTTATGAACCGCAGCCCAAGATCTTCTGTGCATCCATTGGTCGTGGCCCATGAGTTGGCTGGCCGCGGCCAACCCCCAAAAATCAGCATTTTGGACTTTTGAAAGGTAACATTTAGTCAAGTGTTTCTCAAGCCTTTAGGCATGTGTTTAGGCTTTGATTAACCAGCTAAAGGTCATGAATGGTAACTAACTTTAAGTGTTGTGCAAATGAGAATTTGGAAAAGAGAATGATCCTATGTCATTGATTTGGTTATAGGGTTGGGTATTCACCCTGATTATGGTTCGATATCCGCTTGGATCGCGAGTAGCCGATGCTGGAGCATACGTGGAAAGAATAAGAGTAGGGAACTTACCTCTCCTGCATGTATTGATATTTGTGTTTGTGTATTGATGCATGTTATTGCTTTACTTGATTATGTGAAACATATATGAATGATTGAAGCTCTGTTTCTATTTATGCTATGGCCATGAGAATGTTGTTGGAACATTGAGCATGCGGATATATCATTATGTGAACACGAGTTATTGTGATACAAGCATGTCATGCATTAAACACTTATCTTGCATGCATATTGGTATCTGTTTCCTATTGGGATTCTCTAGAATCTCACTCTCCCCTACCAACATTTTAGGCAGGACAGATGGCTCAAGGAAGGAGTAAGCGACTAGGGGCGGCGAGAATCCCTTATAGGCATTTGGATTTGGTAGTTGGTTATCGTTATATGCTGGGATAATTGTATATGTTTGGACGTATATGTTCGGATGATAGATTGGAATGTGTATTTGGATTAAGTATTGTGTAATCCCTATTTGAGAAATTGTAAAGGTGTGATTTATCTTCACGAGGTAATTGTATTCGAAATATGAATGAGACCAGGTTAAAGTGTTTGTGAAATGTATTTGTGAAAACCCTATCTTAAGGATGGGAATGTAAATGAGTTTTTTATTATTATTGATCTCTATTTCATTTTAATCACGTGTTTCGAATATAATTACTGAAGGGAGTTACAATATCTCTTTCTATTAACAATACCATCTTCTACATTAACCACTTGACTTTCTTGTTTAACAACTCTATAGGGACAACTGCCAAATTAACAAGTTGGGGGGTTAATAACAACACATTACTCTTTATTAACAACATCGCCTTTTATATTAACGACTTAACTTTCTTGTTTAACAACTTTATATGGAAAAGTGCCAAATTAACAAGTTAGAGAGGCCAATAACAACATCTATCTCTATTAGCAACATCATCTTCTACATCAACGACTTGACTTTCTTGTTTAGCAACATTGTAGGGAAAAGTGTCAAATTAACAAGTTGGGGAGGTCAATAACAACACCTCACTCTTTATTAACAACATAGTTGTAACCCCCTTTACGATTAAGGCCGGGATTAGTTCGTAAAAATATAATTAAGTTTGAATTAGAGACTATGTATGGTGATTTGAGACTTATTCAAAATAAAACTTCCCAAAATCAGGGTTTTCAAAAACTTTTACAACATCTATTCCACAATGGTCTCTTACTCACATTTCAACATAAATGGCCTGTACAGGTCGATTTCATTCATACCTATCAGAGTATAATGCAAATTCCCGACACACTCGGGTTTCATTAATTAGTAAAGGGATTACACAAAGGCACAAAGCCAATAATTCTTTTCCCTTATCTTGGGGATTACACAAAACTACACTATACTTCCAAAATATACAACTATTTACCATAAAATATCTAATGAATTAACATTGATAACCATTAATCAAAATTAGGGTTGATCAAGGACCAGACCAGACCGGGTTTGGCCTCAACCCGAGGTCTGGTCTGGAAAACACCTCGGGCTGAACAAGGCAGCCCGAGGTCCGGTCTGGTCCAGGACCAGCCCGAGCTCGGGCCGGACCGGACCAGGTCCACCGGACTGCTGGACCAGTCCAGGCAGTCCAGGACATATTTGGTTTTTTTTTTTTTACAGATTCCTAATAGCACATAACATTTTTTTTTTGTTTTCAATGGGGGAAACAATTACATTTAGGGCTTTAGGCAATAAGATACCATTCAAAATAAATACAAAGCAACAACTAAGATTTCTATTTCTGGACAACCTATCCAAATCATTACCAGTTACCACAATAGTCTTCTATTGTCAATTCTCTGGACATTGCTCCAACTAAGATTTCTATTTCTACCAACTAAGATTTTTATTTCTATGGCCAAGAAAACCAGCAGCCAACCAGTGAAAAAAATAAGATGTAAAGCAAAGTGAATTTCTTACCTTGAAAGAATGAAAGGTGTGTGGCTGCAAAATTGCATCACTAGAAAGCCAGAAAACCACCGAAACATGCTAAAAAACCTAGAGTCACCTTTCTAATAATCAATACTGCACATGTAAATTATTTCAAAAAGAAAACGAAAAATACACATCTAAATCACAAACCTCCAGCTTTGTTAAAATAGGTATCTTTAAAATCATATCGAAAATATGAATGGAAAAGAATGCATAGAAAATAAACTTGATCAAAATTTAAAATCATATCGAGGGAGACGGACGGAAGACGCTGAATGGGAACGGAGATCGGAACTGGAGCCGAGAGGCAGATGGACATAGGACACGTCGAGGGAGACCGGAACCAGATCTGAGAGAGAGACAAGAACCAGATCCGAGAGGGACGTCGAGGGAGACGAACGAACCAGAGCCGACACCGAAAGGGAACCAGAGCCGAGAGGGACGTCGAGGGAGACGAACGGAAACGGAACCGGAGCCGACACCGAAAAGGGAACCGGAGCCGAGAGGGACGTCGAGGGAGACGAACAGATCCGGAGCCGACGGTGGAGACGGAGATCAGAGATGATGAAATCGCATCTTGGCCGAACGCCCGAACTCGAAAGTGAGATGGGGAATTGGGGATTATTGACTGACTGGAGACGTGGATTGCGTGCCTGCGTGGTGCGAATGGGAAATTAAAAAACAAAATATATGTGTACACCTCGGGTCAGACCGGACCAAACTATGGGGTTGGACAATTTGGACCGAAGTCCAGTCCAACCCGAGATGACCAGTCCGGTCTGGTCTATGAGAAGCTGCCTGGGACCAAAATTTTTTGATCGGACCGGGTCGGGTCAGACCGGGTCGGGTCAGACTGCCTGGACTACCGGGTTTTTTGCTCATCCCTAATCAAAATAAACTCATAAACTGGAGTTCTAATTGCTCTTCATCGCTCGCTTTCCTTTGGATCCTTCGGCCCTGTCTAAAAGTTGTGTTTTGGGAGAGTGAGATTCTAAATAATTCCCGTAGTAACAAATCACTCATATTATGCACAACATCAAAGCATGAAAGTAAATCATCCACAGCACACAGCAATCACAACAACAGTTGCAACGGCCGGGGTAGGTATCATAGGCATCGCCCCTACGACGGCTCACGCTGAACTGCTTGCTGTATTACACATCCACAAGAACATATCACATATATCACCACAGCTGGGATCCAAATAAAACATTTCACAACACGCAGCCCCACGGGCTGGATACTCAAACAGGAATCAACAATTCCACAACACAGCCTCGGCACTTACAACGGCAGATACAACGGCCGGGGTAGGTATCATGAGCATTGCTCCCCTATGACGGCTCACGCTGAATTGCTCACGTTGTAATGCCCTACGGCCGATAACACATTCACAATGATAAACATGCATACCAAGTATCATACACAACATGAGAGAAAAGTCACTACCTTGATCCTTCCGGGCGTTCCCTGGCATCGGTCTCTCCCGCGTCGAGCAAATATCGTATCCTAAAATCATAATTAGGGACGAAGAGTCAATTCTCTATTCCAACTCTCAATAGCTTCTTAACACTTAATTGGTTATCATTATTACTCTTTTAGTACTCAAGAATACCTCTAACAATAGCCCTAAGGGGGGTTAGAAGACTATCCCCAAAGATCCCCTTTTGGAAGCACAAAACTGAAATTTTCTACAGAGGCACTCGAGTGAAGCTAGCCTCACTCAAGTGAAATTGTATAGATACTCGAGTGAAGGAGACTTCACTTGAGTGATGGTACGGTCTACACTCGGGCACTAGAGAGTGAAGGATAGCGAGTGAACACCCGATAGCACAAGGACTTTTCAGAGACTACATCACTCAAGCACACTGGACCTCACCTGAGTGAAGGCCAAATGCCTCACTCGAGCACCTGAGAGTGAAGTCCAGAAAGTGAGAACCCGAGAGCACAAGAGAAATGGCAGTAGCCCGGATGGCTCACTGTACTCGAGCACAACACAGCTCATTCGAGTGAATACCCTATACCCGCGAGTGAGAAGGCACACTCTTGCACCATAACCGCGAGTGACAACCCGAGTGGCAAGTCCTTGGTGTCAAATACACCAGCACTCGAGTGAGCTTACCCTCACTCGAGTGATGTTCATCCCTCACTCGTAAGTGAGACTATACACTCTTGGATTTTCCAAAAAGCACAACAGAAAAACTGAAGAGAAAACAGAATATACGCACAACACTCGAGTGATACTCAATCTCACCCGAGTGATCTTCATCCCTTACTCGAGTGAATCCCAAATCATTCGAGTGGTTCTATCAGAACCAGAAAACACAGCAAAACAGAGGCATTTTCCCAACACTTACCTAATTGATCCCAACGGACACAAAACTTTACCCAAAGCCACTCCTACAGAAAAACACCCAATAAACTCAATGGGATCATCAGAATCATCAAAATCGTACTCCATTATCATGCTTTGGGTTTTGGGCAACTAGATCAACAAAATAACAATCTCATCCAAACATCACATTTCAATCACCAATCAATCTATCTATCCTAAACTCATTCCAAGATACCATCCTCATGCCAAAAACATACCAAATGAACAGTGGCACCCATTTTCGGATTCAAACCAAAATTTCCAGAAATTACAAACTACTTCAAATGTCATGAAACTTATATAGATAGATTGGTTTCACATACCTCTTCAACTTCTCCAAAAACACTCTTTGATTCTCCAACAACCAGATTTTCGTGTGATCACAAATCAACACCAAACGGTAAACTACAATCATCAAAATGAAGCCCATAACTCATGGAACAACATTAAAGAAAAGAATTTGAGCAAAGGAGGCCATTTACTCACCCAAATCACAAGCTCTTCTTCCTCTCACTTGGCAGCCATGGAGGCCAAATGGGAGAGAGAAAGTGAGATAGATGGAGTGTGATGAAGAAGAAGCAATCATCATTTTCCCTCTTGCCCATGCTTCAGCCGAAAAGGAGAGAAGAGAGAAGAGAGAAAATGATATTTTATCCTAATTTGACTTTTCTCATGTCTCTCTCATATTCTCATCTTGACATATGTCCACATGCCATTGGTTTACACAAAATAAGTCATCAATTAGCTTCTCTAATCCCTCCATTAGCCATTTTAATTTCACACATCATTTTCTCTTGGTTAGTAATTAATTTCTCCCTTAATTACCAACTCATGGCCAATAATTCCATTCTTCTAATTTTTCCACCAATTATGACATATTAATTTATATTTCCATAAAACACATAATAATGCCAATTAAATCCATAATTATCCACAATAATCATGATTAGCCCTTAATTAAAAATTGGGATATTACAATAGTGCTCATTTGGGATAGCTTATTTTTGGATAATAAGTGCTTATAATTTGTGATTCACGGTATACGAGGTAAGTATGTGAGAGGAGTTTTATTTCGACTTAAGTAATAAGTACTTATTTCTCAAAAATAAGCTATTCCAAACATTCAAATAAGCTTTTATATTAACGATTTCACTTTTTTGTTTAACAACTTCGTATGGAAAAATGTCAAATGAACAATTTGGGGAGGCAAATAACAACATCATCTTCTATATTAACGGCTTCACTTTTTTGTTTAACAACTTCATATGGAAAAGTACTAAATTAACAATTTAGGGAGGTGAGTAACAACACCTCTCTCTATTAACAATATCATCTTCTACATTAACAACTTCACTTTCTTCTTTACCACATTCTTCCTTAGTCCAGGGTGTGCCCTTCTTTTTGTCAGTGTCAACATTCTTGGGCGACTTCAATTTAAATGAAATTTGATTAGCAGAGTTCCAATCAAAGGAGGAGGGCTCAACATCATAGGGAAAGTCAGGGAAGGCAGGAATCGAGACCGTCACCAGCATCAATCTCGATGATGTCATGTTGGAGATCGCAATAACATTGCCAAACCAAATCGACAGTGGTGGAAGGAACGGTGTCGACAATATTCTCCCCGATGTTAGGGCAGCCCTCTGGAAATAAGACTATAGTCTGTCACTTTACCCAAGGCATTCTCGTCTTTTGCTCACAATTTCAGATCCCAAATTCCTACTGACGGTCTAATTTGGGATTTTAGCAATTCACCATACCATTTTGTCCTTTATCAATTTTGTTTGTATTTTTCTAGAAGTTTCCCAATGTTTTTTTTTCGATAACAATTTTCTAATGTTTTTTAGTGGCAAAATTAAATTATAGTTTCCATTAAAAATTAAAATATAAAAAATTAGTTCAAAGCCGGGTAATCTAAAAAGAGTGAAGTATAAGTACCGAAATGTTATTTTCTAGTTAAATTTAACACCATAATCTTATTTACGATACATCCAACAACCCAATACTTCCAAACAGCAATTTTATCTATATTTTATAATGCATCCAACACTATAAACTATAAATAAGACTAGGATGCTAGATATAACTAAAAAATAACATTAAGGGTGCCGAATACACATGGAAAATAACATTAGAGTGCTGGTTGCACCATAACTAAAATTAAAATGTTGGATACTACAAGGAAATATATAACATCAAGACATTGAATGTTACTTTACCTAATTATATATATGTGTGTGTGTGTGTGTGTGTGTTTGAAATTGAATCAAACATATTGGGCATCATCTGCATCATTAAAAAAAAACCTTTCTAATTCTACCTTCACCTGGTTCCTTATCTAACGAAACAGTCTGCCATGATATCCTCACCATAAAATATTTTTTTTGTAATTTCTATTGTGACAAGAAATTCTGTCTTATTTTCTGGTGTCAGTTATTGTCATCTGGGTGCTAATGTTGTATTATAATCCTTTTATCTTAATAACATTTGTCTTTTGCAATATGCAAAAAATAATTATCCTACTTAATGTCATCTGGCATAAGAGAAACATTATTGTTCATAACAGTATCATTCAAACTCCACATCATGTCATTAAAGAAATTCTTGGCAACTTAACATTTTCAACTATAGCTTTCTCTAGTGAGAAGACAAAGGCACCACTTACATCATCCTCACTAAGTGATCTGTCAATAATTACCTCTTTGCAGAAAGTTTGATCCATATTGATACAGAAGTGCAAAATCTGCGGGAAAAGGCAATGTCATATCATCATTTGTAATTTTGAGATAACTAATATTATGTGCCGATTATTTCTTGTACGCCTGTTTTGCATGTTGCTCTCTATTGGATTATTTGCCATCATGGGGCCTGTTTTAACAAAGTAACCATATTGATCACTCCTTAGGATTCCTTTGAAATCTTTTGTTTTAACAAGAGCTTTAGAGGCCTGTTTGGTTCAAAGGGAGCTGATAGAGGGGAGGAGTGGAATGTAAAGGTAGATGGTTACTTTGTTTGGTTTGGTTGGTAGGAGAGGAGGTGAAGAGTTTTTAATAATTCCTTATTTAATTTAAGATGGGATGGTAAGGGAGGAGGTGTGGAGTTTTTAATAATTCTTTATTTGATTTAAGATGGGATGGAAGGGGAGGAATGTTAGCAATTTACCATTTCATCCTACATATTTGGTTATATTTTTTTATTTATATGTTATATAAACTAATTTATATCTTATCTAATTAATATAAAAAAAATTTATTTATAATTAATATAATATATATATATATATATTTTTTAAAATTAATTTCGTTATCATATATTTTTAATATAAAAATAATATATTTTTTAAAATATATTATTTTAAATTTAATAAAAATATATATTTTTATTAAAATAATATTTTTATTTAAAATTATATTAACATATTTTATAATTATAATATTTTTTATTTTTATTTAAATTTGTATAAGAATATGTTATAATTATAATAATTTTTTATTCATAAATATATAATTTTTATATTAAATTATTTTATAATGATATATTTTATTTTATAATAAAATATTTTAATAATAACAATAATATTTTTGTTTATCATAATATTTTCCATCATGGGCATTATTGGAATATCACAAAGTTATAAGAGTAAAATGGTCTAAAATTGTGACTCCCCTTTAAAATCTTTCAATTTGGAGGGGAGCCAAAATAAAGGTGTTGGATGGGAGTGGATGTAAACTCTGGGGTCAACTTCCATCTAAAATTTCAAACTAAATGAGGGGAGGGGCTCATTTTTCCTCCCCTTCCATCTCCTCCCCTTCAACCAAACAAGGCCTTAATCTAACATCTTTTAATCATCATTGGTCAGCCATTTGGCTTAGGAAAGGGAAAATGGGCTGGGCTGGCCCTATGATGGGCTCGAGCCTAAACGGGTCTGCCTGTTTAGGAGGCCCGTTTAGGCCCGAGTAAAAAAAAATACACAAAAATTGAAGCCCCACCCGTTTATGTAAAGCCCACGGGCCGGCCCGCAAGCTTTTAGGTTCGTTTAACTTTTTTTTTTTTGTCATGACTTTTTTTCTTATTTTCCTAGAGACTAAAATACCTAAAACATAAATATCATTAAAACTAATTTAAAACATAAATATAATCGAAACTAATTTAAAACATAAATATCATCGAAGTTTAATAAAACACAAACACTAAGACTTAAATCCAAACTATAATTAATGTCCAAAACTAATAAAACAAGTCCACAGCCACAATCAAGCAAGTCTACAAGCTTCAAATGTCAGTAATAATAGAACACCTGATTTAGATTTTGGTGTATACATACAAAAAATGAAAAAAGAAAATCAAAGAAGAGAAGCTTCAAATGAGGTATGAGTAAGTGTGAGAGTGTTTCTTATTTAAGGGTTAGGTTAGGTTAACTCTGCCTCCTGACCACTGCTTGTTGGCCTATACCCAGTAAAAAAAAGTTAAATGGGTCTAAAAAGGCCGGTCATACAAGGCCTGTGGCCTTATAGGGCCGGCCCTTTTAAGCCCGTTTCCTTTTTTTCACCCTAAATCATAAGCTCGGCCCTAAACGGGTTTGCCCCGATTTCCCGGCTCTACATTTGGTAAGATTTAATAATGATGTAGTCACATTTTTCTAACATTTCTGCTTCTTTAGCTTCCCTTCCCTTTTTCGTAGAGCCGGGAATTCGGGCCAAGCCCGTTGGGTCGGCCCGTTTAGACCCGAGCCGTTCAAGGGCCAGGCTTATGATTTAGAGCCTAAAAAAGGAAGCGGGCCTAAAAGGGCCTGCCCTACAGTAGGGTCGCAGGCCCGTAGGGCTAGCCCTGCAGCCCTGCAGAGCATGCCCTTTTAGGCCCGCTTAATATTTTTTTAAAAAAAATTAATAAATATAATATCATTATATCAAATTATCAATACGAAAGACACATAAGTACCTAATAGAGTATTAATAACAGGCAAACACTTATTAATTGGTTTGATTTATTTTATTTTCTATAATGGTTTATTCATTTAAACTTTAAAAAAAAAGGCTAATTTGGACATTAGACTAAAAATTTTTAGTTAAATTTTCTATAAATTTGGACATTAGACTCAAGTTTTCTATAATGATTATTTTAACTAAAAATTTATGAGTTTTAAAAATAATGTATTTCAATTTAAAGCAAAATAATGAATAAATTGTAAAACTTGAGAAATATTTTTTTTTGAATTAAAATGAGTTTAAGCTCGTTTAGGCCTGAGCCTATGAAGGGTCAGCCCTGTAGGGCCGCAGGTTTAAAAAATATGGTACTTTTTAGTAAATGGGCCAGCCCGTTTGGGCCCGAGCCCGTGAAGAGCCGGCCCTACCGGCCCGAATTTCCAGCTCTACTTTTTCGTTCTATTACCACTAATTATATATGCCCATATTACGAAGGAACTTTATAAACTTATTACTGGAATGGCACTCTTGTTATGATGATCTTGCTTTCCATCACCTTTTCCTATGTATTGGATATTGCTTTCACTTCTTGTTTGCTTGTTAGTTGTAGGGTTGCAAGTTTGGCTCTTGAAGACCTACTTTGAGAGAAAGAAAATCCTATTATTTTTTTGCCCTTTGTTTTTTTTGCCTTTTCTTTCTTAGAAGGAGCTTTTGTGGAATAAGTAGCAATCTGCACATTGCCACATTGGTATCTTAGAGAATTAAGTGAATTTGGAAGTAATCTTTAGAGCTGGGAAATCGGGCCAAGCCCGTCAAGGGCAGGGCTTATGATTTAGAGCCTTTAGAAGGAGTTGAGCCTAAAAAGGTCAATCCTATAGGGTTGCGGGCTTAAACAAGCCGACCCATTTAAGCCCGCCAATTTTTTTAATTTTATTAAATGATTACAAGTTGAGTTTTGCTTTGAAAAAATGATTTTTTTTAAAAAACAAAATTGGAAATATTGTTCAAATTATATTATCTTGCTATTTGAACGTTTTAAAGGAACAAATTTGATTATATGCTTATTAAAAATCTAAGAGAAGCTTGTTGATGACATTATAGTTAGTTAAAAGTCTTCTAATTGATTTTTTTTATTAAAAAAATTTTACTCAATTTTTAAGAATATTTCATTTGGTTTTTAACATTTCCCCAAAGAAATTTTTCCTTATGAAATATTGAAAGAATAATTTTTTATTGGTGTAAGGTAAACAAAGAGAACCATTTTTTAATTGTATTTGAAGAGGTCCAAATATTATACAAACTATCAAAAAGAGAAACTAATAACACACACATTGAAAAATAAGAAAGTATTTAATACTTTAAAAACTTATATCTCATGAAAAGTTTTATTTTAAGGTAAATGGCCACTTATTCTATTTATAAAAAACAGATAAAACATTTAATACTTTAAAAATATTTGTCTTAAATTAAAATTTTTAATTTTTTTAATTTAATTTCTTTAAAAAAATTTAAAAAAAATTATTTTTTTTGTTAAACGGGCTTGAAGCTCGTAGGTCAAGCCCGAGTCTGTGAGTAAACAGGTCAGATTTCAAAATATAGACTTTTTATGAGAGGCCGGCCTAAATGGGGCAAACCTGCAAAGGGCTGGCCCGTTTTTCCACCTCTAGTAATCTTTCATTTTTTTTTGTCATAATATTTCAAATCATCTATTTATTACATCCTATGAATTTGTTGAATCTAATTTTTACTATGTTGTTCACTCGATACCAACAAGTACTAGACTTTAATAGAAGGGCTAATTCCTCATCATGTAAGAGATCAAGGCTCGAATTCGTGCTAAGAGGTACCCACATTAGTTCATGATGGTGCCCCACACAAAATTGCAATTGCCTCCAATTCATGGGTAAAGCATTAGAATTCAAAGAACCCATTATCAATGCCGCTGCAGTCATCATCTTAGTCTTCTACACCACTGGTGAGTTGATGGCTTCTTTGTCTTCTCCATCAGTTGCCTCTTCCTTCTTCATCTCCCCTAACATCATCCACTACCCTAACTCCATTAAAATCCACGACATCACCTGAATTTAAGGAAGAAGATGATGTTGCTTGGAATGATAATTTTTAAACCTCACATTAAAAAAAGAAAATTAAGGGAATAGTTTGGTCTCATTAAACGACTAGCTAGAATCTTAAAAAAATTAATGAAAATTATAGAATCGGATAATGATATATATATATATATATATATATATATATATATATATATATATATATATATATATATATATATATATATATATATATATATATATATATATATATATATATATATTATATGGGACCGTTTGGGTTAGCGATGACAAAAGTGACTTTTTTCCAATTTGATTTTTACAAACTTAAAATAAGATAAAACTCAGGTTATAAATGTGATTTATGTTTAGATTGGCGATGATAGAAGCCCATTTGCACTGTGAAAAATAGGTTTTAGTGACTTTTTCTTAAAAATAGCTTTTGGCATAAAAGCCCATTTAAAAAAACATCAACCCAAACACCTCCTTTTACTCCCACTATACTTTTTCCTTTCCTACCATGTTTTTTCAGCCCCCAACCGCCTTCCCAAATAGGCCTTATATATATATATATATATATATATATATATATATATATTAAATGTGACGTTAAAAAACCCCCCATGAAATATAAGATGGGGACGTGAATTATGATTAAAAAAAATTCAAAAAGCCTTACAAAATGTTTTTGGCCTGTAAAAAGGCGTTACAAACTCGAGCATGTGATTGAATAAAAACGATTCGCATAATTGGAAGGATATGCCTCCAAACTCTTGCACCGTATGAAATCTCCCATCCATCATCTCTAGAGCTGGGAATACCCCGCGGGCTGGCCCGCACCAACCCGCAGCCCGCACTTCTGCAGGCTGGCAAAATGCCAACCCTAACCTCGGCCCGCTTTTTTTTTTTTTTTTTTTAAAAATTACTATTTTTTAAAGAGGATTGAAAATATGAGATACATATATATGAGTCATTAAATTTACCTTCCTAGCATCAATCATTTCTCTTATAAAAATTTAAAAACATAATCTACAATTCAAGAGATAAAGTTATCAAATTTGTCAAAGTTTATAAACAAAACATAAACTCATCCTCAAGCAATCAATTTATAATAATTTTTTTCAAAGAAGAAGGGAAGAGGCTAAGATTTTTTCTCTTTGGATTGCGAGGTACCAAGATAGGAGTGGAAAACTTATAAGTTTTGTAAAATTATTATATGTAATAAAAAAATAAAAAATTTTGCGGGCCAACCCGCCGACCCGCAGGCTATGCACAGGCCCACATTTTTGTGGGTTGGGATTTTTCCAACCCTAACCCGTCAAAACCAGTGGGCTCGCGGGTTGAGCCAGCGGGTTGGACCCATATTACCAGCTCTAATCATCTCTATATGAAAAAAGGTCAAAAACCCATTTTCCTTCCTTGTTTTTATAAAAAAAAATTGTTGAAAAATTATAAAAGAATTACTATGAGATCTTAAAGAAAGAACTTAATTACTAAAAAATTCTAATGAGTGAGGTGTTATCATTTCTTATCTAAAACTCAGCATTACATTTTTCTCAATTATCATTGAGACTTCTTAATGATTATGCTCCTTTATTAAAACCTTATAATAATTCTCTCAAAAATTTTTATTTGCAAATTTTATTTATTAGAAAGGTTTAATATGTTTTTATACATAAAACTACCATTGCTTTACAAATACTTTTTTAATTACCAATATAGAGTTAGTCTAGCGGTAGAATGCTCTTCTAGATCTTTTTAGATTTCAAGTTCCAGTAGGCTAGATCTCTCTAGCCTCGGTTCAAGTTTGCTATCATTTTAATTTTGGTAACTCAAAAAGCAAAATAGTCTAAATTTTTGTTAAATTATAAGGACTAATATTTTAAATAGAATGAAATTTTAAAGACTAAAACTTATATTTTCAAACTTCAAGCACCAAAATCTAAATAAGCTAAACTTGATACCAAATATTATATTAACACAATTCAAATGGGAAAATTTAAGAAAAATACAACTAAAAATGGAAAAAGACAAATTGGTGCTACGAATTTATTAAATCCTAAGTCAAAATTGAAATAGGAATATGGGATTCCAACTTTGACCAAATGACCAAAATGCCCTGACTTGAGGGCACAAGTTTCAGAAGTTAATGACAACATCTGTATCTATATTAACAACATAATATTTTACATTAACAACTTTACTTTCATGTTTGACAACTTTATATCCCAAAAACCAGAGATAATTTTGAAGACACAAGTTTCAGGGGTCAATAACAATACCTATATCTATACTAATAATATTATATTTTACATTATCGACTTTAATTTCATGTTTCATGTCACACCCTTATTTTATTTTTACCTTTTTCAAAGTGTTTACAGAAAACGATACATAGTTTGGTGGTCAACACAGGAATAGCATAAATATACTGATAATATATGCATGATTACAGAAATTTCCCATAGAGTTTCGTGCATAATAATTACCATTAATGTAGCCACACAGGGCTACTTGGGTGTCCAAACCCATCCCAATGAAACGGAGAAACCTTCTCGTCTTCGTTTCACCACTGCCATCCTCTCATATAATTCTTGACTTTGATCTCTGCATACCTTTGGTTTTCACCTGTTTAAATTGTTGGTAGGGGAGGGTGAGATTCAGGAGAACCTCAGTAGGAAAATAGTACCAATATGCATGCAAAATAAGTGCCTAATGCATGACATGCTTGCATTACATAACTTATATTCACACAATGACATATCTGCATGCTCGATGTTTCATGCAATAAAACTATGGCTACAGTATAAACAAAAACAGAGCTTCAATCATTCATATATGTTTCATATAATCTAACAAAGCAATAACATGCATCAATACACTAGCACAAATATCAAATACATGCAGGAGATGTAAGTTCCCTACTTTAATCCTTTTTTATCCCCAAATAGGCTCCTCGAACTTCGTGCCTCGTAATGCAGGCAAACAACTCGGGTTCTCAACTCGGTCCTAAAATTCCAAATGCAACATTTAGACACTTCCATAGTATTTTTGGTGTTTATGTGAGCCTATTATGAAAACTTACCAAACTGCCCCCGGGGACCCGGCCACGCCCTGGTCCGGCTGCACTTTTCTCGAAATTCTAACCTGGGCTATTCTGATATATTTCTACCTAAGGAATCCATTTCCGAACTCAAAATTACCAAATTCACTTCCAAAAAGATGAAATTGCCCTTGCAGCCCCCTACTTTAAGGGTTTCAGGGGTGTTTTCGTAATTATGTTTTTTCGGCCTTTTCCGAAAAATTGACCAACTGTAACCCCACTTAATTTTTCCTCTTGAACTCAATGGAATCATCAGATTATCAAAAGTTCAACTCTAACCCCATTTTCTAGTACTAGCTGATTCTAAGAAACTCAGGGGAAAATTTGGGTTTTTCGATTCCAACTCCGTAGACGTGTTCCTTGCTATTCCTAACCACTTTATTAACCATTTAATTGAGTTATAACTACCATTTGAACCAAATTTGGGCAGCATAACCCCTAGGCATACCCATTTCCAAATTTTAAAACCAAGGACAATCCGGTGAAATTTCGTCGATTAAATTATCCATAGCAGCCAGAATGTCAATATACAAGAGTTTGGAAGTTACCTCAAGCTCTCTTTGTCTTTTCTCAAGAGTGGCTAAACCCTAACCCTTCTTTACAATAGAAATTGAGCTTCTCAAACCTTAAATACATAGAAGAGTAACTTAAGAGCAGAATTATACGCATTAGGTAAGGATTAACCGAAGAAATCAACTTACCATACAAGATCTCTTCACTTTCTCTCTCTAGAAAAATCTGCTCTTTCTCTCTTTATTTCAGGGTTGTTTCACACTGAAATGAGCTAGAAGGAAGAAGATGATATATTTTATAATATATCTTATGTTATTTTATTTATTTGCTTTATTTTCAAATTTCAGAAATTCTGGCATATTTTTTGTCCTAAATTTGAAAAATCATAACTAATTCCAGAAAAATTGAATTGGAGTGATTCCAAAGGCTATAGAACCCTTATTGAGTCTAGTTTCAAGGAAAAATATAGACTTTATCCAATTGCAAGCATATCATTCCCATATTTTTAATCTTTACATGCTGTTCCAGAAACTTCACAGTTTTTCTGGGCTGAATTCAAAAATTCATGACTTTTTGTATATAGCTCTAACTAAGTCATACACCTATCAAATTAAAGCTTAGGATGTCTACTTTCACCTTGTAAAATTTCATAATTTTTTCACATCATTTGGTCTTTCAAAACCTCATGATAAGCTCACTGCCTCGCAGGAAATTTCACTAGAAGCATAATCACTTTCTTCAAAATTCACCATTTTATTTCCTTTAATACCTCAAATATATAAAAAAATGTTAGGGAATAGATTTGAGGCACCTACTAAACTGGGGCTTAGGAGTCCACTTAATTTAAGCTTATTCTCTCGCTCTGATCCTAAAATTCGGGGTATTACATTTCTCCCCCCGTTCAATAAATTTCGTCCTCAAAAATTGAACGTCTACAACTTATAGATCACTTCTTATCACTCAATCCATCCCTTTTTTATGTGCAGGCTCACAAACTGTGCAACATAATAATCATATAGCTGAGGGTTACTACCTCCTTCCTTGGGTCACTGCCCGTCACATTCCTGATTTCATTTCCCAGCCTATGGACACACTATCCACTAGGTGTTAGGCCCAAGCACATACAGTTATCATGCTTCCGCTGTGCCACTCTGATGCTTCATACTATCTAATACATTATAGATGGGACTACACTGTCTGCCCATACTTATCTTACTTCCTCAGTTGGATCCCACTAAACCTCTGTAGTAATTTAGTTCAGTTAGAAACGTTCAGGGCCAACCACTGTTGCAACCCTATTCGTTCTGTGCCTCAGCTGGGCTCAAGACCACAGACTGGGCATAATTCGGTATACCCGTAGGCACTATATTCGGTTATGTAATGTAATCTAGGCACTATGTTTGGTCATGTTCGGTGTACTCATAGGCACTATGTTTGGTCATGAAATGTACCCGTAGGCACTATGTTCGGTGTACCTGTAGGCACTATGTTAGGTGTACCCGTACGCACTATGTTCATTAGTTTCGGTAAGTCCACCCCCTGTCGGTATGCCAAATCCAGGCCTAAGGGACATGGTTTATCAGTTTCGATAAGTCCACCCCCTGTCAGTAAGCTCAATCCAAGGCCAAGGGACATGGTTCCGGCCTTGTCGGTAAGCCCTCCGGTCTAAGGCAGGATATCTACGCCCCCTTGCACATTTCTTTCACTCCCCGTAGGACTAGAAGGTACTACCTGGGGGTAAGTAGAAACCTTATATGAGACCTGCTACTATTAGGCCAATATTCATCAGTTTAAGCTTCAGTTTGGTTTCAGTTTCAGTTCGGTTTAACGTATTTGGCATGTAATATCATACAATCTAGGGTCTCTAGCCCAACCTTTATGTTCATCATGAAATCTAGAACTTCAACATCACATAAATCGAAAACCATTTTCCTTAAATATACCTAATAGGCTTGCCAAGAATCAGGATCAATAGAGCATATTCTAACCTTCACAGTACTCAGAAAATAACCTCAAACATTATTGAAGGTTCAATCCTATCTACAAGGTTCACAGGGTTTGAACTATATATTAGAATTACATTTCGACCTAAGCACTATTTCAGCTTAGATCTGATTCAGACCTATCATCACCTTTCAGTATCATCATATCAGATCCTTTAGAATCTATATACGGCATAATCACCACTAATTATGCATCACTGTATATCATACCTACATTCCTTTATCACCACAGTGTTACTACATATCATTAATTAGCATGGAGAAACCTCAAAACATTTACTATGCCTCAAATTGCTATAACCCCATCAAATGGACCTTTCTTGGTAGTATTCGCCGCGACAGAACTGTTCCGATTTAAAATCAATGCTTATATAATCAATATCTCCATGCATCTAAGCACCCTTTAAACCATCTAATTTAAATGTTCATTAGTCATGGAGAAACCTTAAAATAATAACCATTCCTCAAGTCTCCATGACCTTGCTAACTAAACTTCCCAGGGGGTCACCAATCCTAAGATTTCCCTGAGTTGAGCACGCTTAACTTTCACGTACCGATGCCCAAACGCAAATACCGGCTTCCACTACTTCCGTCTATGGGTACGCCGTGACTACCCTCATCTCAAAAGACATGCCGGCTATCTCTAATCACCAAAATATTGGATGTGAACCGCACATTGGCCTTGGTCATACCCGCTTCCTCGGGTTTCATAATATCCTTGGACCATCCTTAGTCCGATATTGCACTACTTATTGCCCTTAGGTATTCCCTAACCTTTTGGGGCTGATTCACCAATCGAGAAGATACACTCCTTGGTATCTCCCTTCTGTGCATATTTTCCTATCACTGTGTAATCACGACCATATCAATATACTATCCTGTTGCCAGAACCGTCACTCTGCTAAAACTACTTTAGGCGCCTCCAGAATCGCATTCAGCTCCTCTAGAACTGCTTTCAGTCTGATACCAAAATGTTACACCCTTATCTTATTTTTACCTTTTCCAAAGTGTTTGCGGAAAACGATACGCAGTTTGGTGGGCAACACAGGAATAGCATAAATATACTAATAATATGTGCATGATTACAGAAATTTTCCATCGGGTTTCGTACATAATAATTACCATCAATGTAGCTACACAGGGCTACTTGGGTGTCCAAACCCGTCCCAGTGAAACGGAGACACCTTCCCGTCTTCGTTTCACTATTGCCATCCTCTCATGTAGTTCTCGACTCTGATCTCTGCATACCTTCGGTTTTCACCTTTTTAAATTATTGGTAGGGGAGGGTGAGATTCAGGAGAATCTCAGTAGGAAAACAGTACTAATATGCATGCAGGATAAGTGCTTAATGCATGACATGCCTGCATTATATAACTCATGTTCACACAATGACATATATGTGTGCTCAATGTTTCATGCAATAAAACTATGGCCACAGTATAAACATAAACAAAACTTCAATCATTCATATATGTGGGTGTTTGTTTTGACGATTTGGCCCACAATCGAGCTTGAACAGTGTTTTGAACTATGTAGGTGTTTGATTCAGCGATGAGATTTGAGGTAAAAAAAGTTAAAAGTTGGAGAAAGTGATAAGCCTCAAAATGAAGTTTATTGGAGCTTATGTGCGTGTGTGTGTATGTGTATATATATATAAAATAATATTGATAGGAGTATTTTCATATCTTTGGGGATCAATGAGGTACTCAAAATCACTTATAATCACAAAACTTCTTTTATGAAAAATGTTCTAAATAATTTTCTCTTTCTTTAGATAGTAATCTTCTAGTAATTAGAGAATACTTTGGGATAAGAATTTAGGCAAGTTTTGAGTTTTGTCAATATATGACTGTAGAAAAGTATAGAATAATTAATAATTAATTTTAATCAGTTTAGATTTATTATTTAGTTGTTTTATGATTTTATAATCATTTTCTTTTATAAACATGTCATAAATTAGTTTTTATATGGTGTTTTTACCGATTAAATTTAGTTTAAATAATTTATTTAGATTATTAGAGGTATTATTGAGGTTTTAATCGGTTTATTTTGTTAGATTTTAAGCTATGTGAAAATATGAGTTAGGATTTAATATTTAAATTAGAATTTGATATAATTTATAAAATTTAAACTTGAGGTGCACAATTATCCCTTCATTTTTTCATTTTTCATAATTTTTACAATTTTTTCTCTTAAATAATACAAAAGCCACTTGTGTAAAAGCCAAACCAAACATCATTCACTTTTACATAAGTTACTTATCCAATCGTCAATCCAAACATTCATTATTTTACCCAATCTTACTTTTTTCCAATCTTAAGATTCCATAAGTTAAAGTAAAAATAAGTCACTTATCCAATCGTTAATTTAAATACACCCTATGTTTCACATGATCTAGCAAAGTAATAACATGTATCAATACACTAGCACAAATATCAAATATATGCAGGAGAGGTAAGTTTCCTACCTTAATCCTTTTTTATCCCTAAATAAGCTCCTCGAACTTCGTGCCTCGTAATACGTGCCAATAATTCGGGCTCTCAACTCGGTCCTATAATTCCAAATGTATCATTTAGACACTTCTATAGTATTTCTGGTGGTTATGTGAGCCTATTATGAAAATTTACCAAAATGCCCCCGGGGACCACCCCGACCCTGGTCCGACTGCACTTTTTCTGAAATTCTAAAATGGGCTATCCTGACATATTTCTGTCAAAGGAATCCATTTTTGGACTCAAAATTACCAAATTCACTTCCAAAAAGATGAAATTGCCCTTGGTAGCCCCCACTTTAAGGGTTTCAGGGGCGTTTTCGTAATTATATTTTTTTGGCCTTTTCTGAAAAAGTGACTAACTGTAACCCCACTTAATTTTCCCTCCTGAACTCAATGGTATCATTAGATCATCAAAAATCCAACTTTGACCCCATTTTCTAGTACTAGCTGAAATCTAAGAAACTCCGGGGAAAATTAGGATTTTTCGATTCCGACTCCGCAGACATGTTTCTTGCTACTCTTAACCACTTTATTAACAATTTAATTGAGCTATAACTACCATTTGAACCAAATTTAGGCAGCATAACCCCTAGGTATACCCATTTCCAAAATTTAAACCAAGAATAATCCAGCAAAATTTCACTGATTAAATTATCCACAGCAGCCAGAATTATCAATATACAAGAGTTTGGAAGTTATCTCTGGCTTTTCTCAAGAGTGGCTGAACCCTAACCCTTCTTCATAATAGAACTTGAGCTTACCATACCTTAAATACATAGAAAAGTAGCTTAGGAGCGGAGTTATACGCATTAGGTAAGGATTTACCGAAGAAATCAACTTACCGTACAAGATCTCTTCACTTTCTCTCTCTAGAAAAATCTGCTCTTTCTCTCTTTATTTCAGGGTTGTTTCACGCTGAAATGAGCTAGGAGGAAGAAGATGATATATTTTATAATATAGCTTATGTTATTTTATTTACTTGCTTTATTTTCGAATTTCAGAAATTTTAGATTTTCTGTACTAAATTTGAAAAATCATTTTCCTCCCGTTCATCAACCTCTGATCTGGCTACTCCTTCAGGATCTTCCGTTGGACCCGCTCAGAGGTCGATCCGACTCGCCTTGATGAGGACCACAACCCCTTGCTCGGCACGGCGCACCATCTGGCCTCCTCCGAGATGGTATCGTTTCAGTCGGGTCGTGGGCCGGAGTAGATTCATTTGGCCTTCACGGACAACGATGATGAGATGAGGGTCGTGTACATCACGGAGGATGCGAGAGAGATGTATGTGAGGTATGGGGAGAGTAAGAGGAAGTTGGACGGTGTAGTGCTAGCGCGTGTGAGGAGGTACGAGAGGGAGCACATGTGCGACGGGCCAACGAACGGAAGCATCGGTTGGCGCGATCCTGGGTATATACATGACGGGGTTATGACGAATTTGAAGAAAGGAGTGAGATATTATTACAAGGTAAACTTCCACCATGATGCATTTGCTGAATTGAATCTATCTATTTCTAAGGATTTTGATCTTCTATTCACTATATTTATTACCACTTGGTGTTGTTCCGCTTTGTTTAAATTTTTGGTTGTTAAGCATGATGCTGTGAAGCTGCTATTTTGAGCTGTACTCTACTTCAACTACTATTTACAAATTGGTTTGCTTCCCACGTCTCGACAAGCCCTATCCCTTTTTTAAAGCTTCCTTCTTAACTTTATTTTCTTAATTTTTCCTTCTCAGGGAATTCCTCAACGGTGCATGTTCTATTGTATACTAAATTGGTTTTGTCTTGAGTCTTATTGATGAGTAGATTGTTACTTCTTGTTTCTTACTTTTAATAGACTGATTGATTTGAACTTGACTGTGGTGCTTTAGTGGTCGCTCTTGAACTTTATATTGCCAAAACTATGCATTTGAGCTTTAATTCCTTTCTCTGTATGTAAATCTGTTAACTTCTTGATTGCCCTGTAGATTGATACTTCTAGTTGGTTAATTTGATAATAGACTCATTTATTGACACTTGGTTGTGGTACCTCAATGGTGGCTTTCTAACGTGGAATTGCAAAGCGTCTTTGTTTGAGCTTCATTTATTGTTATACATGTTAACTTTTTTCCTTTTGATTTGTCATAAGAATAGTTACTTAAACATCTGGAATACATGTATGTTCTCTAGTCTCTTCTGTAAATTCTCTTTTTCTTAGGTATGTTTAATAATGAAGAATCCCTCTGATTTGGTTCTCCTGTAGTTTTACTTCCGTGATACATGATTAGTTTTTGGCTCATGTTTCTTTCACTTTTAAAACCAAACTATTTTACTCTTGCTCAGAACTAGTTTTATCACATAAAGTATTAGTGCATTGAGTCAATGTAGCTAGAAAGCCTATGTTATTTACTCGAGGTCATCATCTGCTTTTTATCAGGTTGGAAATGATCATGGAGGTTGGAGTGAAACTCACAGCTTTGTGTCAAGGAATGGTGACTCGGATGAAACAATAGGTTTCCACTTTGGTGACATGGGAACTGCTACTCCTTACAATACATTTCTGCGTACACAAGATGAAAGCATATCAACAATGAAGTGGATCCTCCGTGATATTGAAGCTTTAGGTGATAAGCCAGCATTCATCTCTCACATTGGAGACATTAGCTATGCCAGAGGATACTCATGGTTGTGGGACCACTTTTTCAGTCAAATTGAACTGGCTGCGGCCAAAGTGGCATACCATGTTTGCATTGGTAATCATGAGTACGACTGGCCCTTACAGCCATGGAAACCTGAGTGGGCTAATTATGGAAGAGATGGGGGTGGTGAGTGTGGCGTACCCTACAGTCTAAAATTCAATATGCCTGGAAACTCTGAGGAACCCACCGGAACTGAAGCCCCAGCAACTCGGAACCTTTATTACTCATTCAATATGGGAGCAGTGCATTTTGTGTACTTCTCAACGGAGACCAATTTCCTTCCTGGAAGCAGTCAGTACAACTTTTTAAAGCATGATTTGGAATCAGTTGATAGGGGTAAAACTCCTTTTGTGATAGTCCAAGGGCACCGACCCATGTACACGACAAGTAACGAAATTAGAGATGCCGGATTGAGAGCAAAGATGCTGGAGCACTCGGAACCTTTGTTGGTGAAAAACAATGTGACCATAGCTTTATGGGGTCATGTTCATAGATATGAGAGATTTTGTCCTCTAAACAATTTCACTTGTAGTAACAGTGTGCGTCCAAAAGGGGAGGACTCAGAAGCACATACGGTTCATATTGTAATTGGCATGGGAGGGCAAGATTGGCAACCCATCTGGGAACCCAGACCTGACCACCCTACAGACCCGATCTATCCCCAACCAGCACGGTCTCAGTACCGTGGGGGTGAATTTGGGTACACCAGATTGTTTGCTACGAAAGAGAAGCTTGTGCTTTCTTATGTTGGAAACCATGATGGTGAGGTGCATGACAAGGTGGAAATTCTAGCATCTGGAGAAGTTATTAGTGGTGGTACCAAAGATAGAGGTGAATGGACATTTTCATGGTATGTTAAGGCAGGAAGTGTGATGATACTTGGGGCCCTCATAGGCTACCTTCTTGGTTGGTTATCACATGGCAAGAAGAAGTCTAAGGCTAGAGGTAATTGGACTCTTGTGAAGACCGAGGAACCATAAACTTATAAAATGGTGCATTGTGACAAAATGAGAAACTCAAAGTAGACCCCACCTTACAAAAATTAATAGGGCATGTTAGTTGGTTTGGAGTTGTAAGATGGTGCTCTCATGGTGCTTTTTAAGCATAAAATTCTGCATCTGAAGCAAATTTTCTGACAGAACTAAGGCTACTTTTGGCATTCCTTTGAGGGGTAATAAGATCTCCATACTGATGTGAACAAAATGCACTAAACAAGATATGCTAATGTAAATGTATTCTTATTTATTGAGAGTAGGTCCTTGTTTTACTTGAAATAGCCTCATGTTTTTTCATTCAGCACCTTCAGTTACTGGTTTCTTTTTTAATATACATCAAATTCAAATGTCCTTTAATACCAAAGGGAGGAGCATGCAGTATTTACTGAAAACCATTTTGCAGGTATTTGTATTGCATTTTCTATGGACAAGACTTGAATGCAGTTATTTAATTTATTGTCATAATGCAATAACTCCCTCCTCCTGTCCCGTAGGAGGCTTTCTACTTTTAAGAATTATTTTTTCAATTATGCCCTTATAGTTCAAATGGGCTGAGGTATTGGGTTGCTTGGGGAATTTCATATGCTCATGCTGGTTATTGGTTAATAGACAAGGCTTCTCACTCTTCATGACAAGCTACGTGGCAAGCTTGAATTAAAAAAGCATCTCCAAACATTTTCCAAACATTTGGTCATGTTGGGGATAACATTTGCAAAACTGATTTTTATTCCAATTGCGTCGTGAGGTGGTGTTCTTTGCAGTCTGGAGCTGGTTCTGCATCCTTAACTTGCATTGATATATATGACTTCCTCCTATTCTAATTATAAGATAAAGTTGACTGTTTTTGGAGAAATTAAGGAAGCTAATTAAATTACTTTAGAGTATTTATATTTTTAATTTTTTCTTCAAACTAATTAGTTTGACTAATAAATTAATATATAATCTAAGGATACATAATAAATGATATGATTAAGTAACTTATTTAGCTTACTTAATTTCTCTAAAAAAAGTTAACTTTGTCTTATAATTAGGACCGGAGATAGTAGAATGATAATTTTACTACTGATTTTATCTCAAATTTCACTCCATTTTCTCCCATTTACCAACCGTAGGGACTAGTTCTTTGAAAGGAAAGAACAAGCTGGTAAAAAAAAAAAAAGGATGACAACTAGGAATGATACCCCTCTTGTAACCCCAAGCACAGGATGATTGAGGTAGGACCTTAAAAGATCATGTTTCTTACAACCCTAACCATCACCCCCTTGATACTGTCATAGCATTCTTGTGAGTCTACAAGAATGCAAGCAAAGCTCACACAAAGATGATATAATTCTCTAAGAATAGGGTTCTATTTTAGTCAACTATTTTTTCTGAACCGAGTACATTCTAAAGTATTTATAGGTTAAGACTATTGCAAAAACCGTAATTGATAACCTAATCCCAAAAGTTTAGTATAAGCTATTTGAGCCTAAAACAGCAACTAAATAAAATACATTAAAAATAGATGCAAAAATTCAATAAAAACAGAAAAACCAAATGATCTTCTACAATACTCTAATTTGCTAGCCAAGATAAAATAACCTAGATCTCTCACACAATTTAGAAGGTAATCATTAATTAAAAGGGTCCTATTTGACTCTCTACTAACTAATGCTATATCAAATAGGTAAGTCTGTGCTTGTAAGAAGCAATCACTACAAAATAAGAAACCATAAATAGAATCCTAATTAATGTCATATAAGACCACTCTTGATGCTTCTTGAATCTTCTTAAACCTTCCAAATAGATCTTCATCGTACTTTTCATGTTCATGACTATGCGTAGACCTTTTAGACATCCATTTGGACTTTGAATATGGTTCAATCACGTTTTGAAGCTCTTATGGTCCATTTTATTTGGACCCCCAATATAAAATATTAAAGCTTCATTGGACTCCCCTATGAGCATATAATTGTATTGAGCCTTCAGAAATGTGAGAATTGAGTCCAAATGATCATTTTAGGCTCTTAAACCGTGCTTTTATCTATCTTAGCATCCAATTGTGCACATGCAAATGACTCACATGCTATGATGGCTTTGGGGGTGCCCTATCATATATCACATCAAGCTGCACATTTGCAGTTGTCCACGTCATCACCCAAGCAATAATCCATGTCTTCCTCCATGTAAGCGTTCACTTTTAACTGGATCAGATGAGTTCTTCTTGGAATTCAGATCCTCCATAATGAACGCCTTCGAGTATGCTATCGGCGTTCATGTGTACTTGGCTAAATTTGTTTAAATTTATTATATATTATGATACCCTTCCATAAGGAGGAGCAATGAGGTAAATTGGCAAAGTACTCGGCAAGGTAAGTGTTATACTAAGTGCATAAAAAATGCATCGTATTATTAGTGACACTTTAGATGTTACTCATTCTAAAAATGCATGGTATTATTAGTGACACTTCATGTGTTACTCATTCTAAGTCTTGATTTTGTAAGTGAAGTTTTGCAAGGCTATCATGTGAATTAGTTCCCAAAATTTAGCAGTGTTATACTAAACAACCAGAGCCTTAAAATATGTCCTATTTCATCATTTTTGGTATGTAGATTAGAAGATATGATTCTAAAAAGTTGAGTCAGAAACCTGAAAAATGTCATGAAAATTCCACCAACCAGCTTGGATTTAGAAGTGTTTTAAGAAAATTCATTTTACTCGTACCCAAGTCTTAAATAAAAAGTTTTAAATCATGTTTTGGTCTTTTATAGGTAGGTACTACATGGGTTTTAAATCATCTTCCCCTCTCCTTTGTCTGACTTTTTCGTCATATAGCCTCTCAATGTGACCGAGTAGCTCGTTTATAACCTGCGTCGGCCTCTCTCCCATATCATCATCATGCCACACAAAATATCCACAACCTCCGCCCTGCAAATTCAAAGCCAATATGACATACAAAACTTCCAAACACAATTTTATCTTTTGGAAAAGGAGAAAAAAAAAATTGCACCTGGCGATAATTATGGCAACCAAAGAACCTTCTTCTAGGGTTAAGCATTATCCATAATGTTCGGAGCGAAACCACCACGCCGCAATGGCAAATTGGCACAGCACCATCATTTTCATTCTGTCAACTAAGGCCTCTAACAAATGGAAGCCTCCGCATTCCCCCGCTCGTCGTTGATGCTATGGACTTACCCATGTTCTCTCTTCTTGATCCAATCCTTGGCAAGGTTTAATTTGGACGGTTACTCCATTTTAATCCAACTAGAAGCCTTTCAACTTGTGAGGGACTTCAGGTGAAATTGATGACCTGTATTGTTCGGCCAACATGGCTAACTTACCTGGAAGAAAATCACACCGTGGATGACCTCTGTTCTCATTCTGTCTGATCAGGTCTTTAGTGGCCCCATTTTTATACTTCTGGCGTAAATATGCCCCTTCTGAAACTTCCAGACACTCATAGCTCAGTTGCAAAAACTTATGGGGCATTTTTGCCTCTTATACTATATATATATATATATATATAAACTTGAGGGTTTTCTTATTATAAAAATACCTTAGAAGCTATATATATACTTAATAAAATACTATCTCTAATCCTTAACATAAGATCTTATTCGTAATGTAAGAGATGACTTAAGTTCAAAAAAGGAACTTCGGGCTTGGGACTCGGAGAAAGTTTTCTCCTTATCTTTGTTAGTTTTGATTCCATTCAAGTGGGAAATTGGGCGTCGTTGGAAGGAAGGAAAGAAGTCGAAGGTAATAAATTTCACTTTTCATCTGTAGCGTCCATCCTCTCCGGTGTTTTTTTTTTAATTATTAAACAGAGCTGAGCTAGAACCCATTTTTGCCACGTAGGAATGAGTAACATGTGGGAAGGATAATAATATAAAAATAGAAAAGATAAAGAACTAAGTCACAAGCAAATCAAAAGCTTAGAGGCTGAATTATGAGTGTATTAAAAATTAAGGAATCAAAAGATTAATTTTCAAAATAAAAAAAAATTACAGGACACACATTGCTTAGATGGCAGAACACTCAAATTAAAAGATACATTCAAGCTTCAAATCTACTTTTTCAATACAACTTGAAGGACTGAAAATATAGTTTGAACAATGGCGAGAACAAGGAGGATGATGCCAGCAATAGAGGCCACAGTACGCCAAGGAGTGTTGAGATAATCACGTCTTAGAGTTGCCATCATCTTGCGCCTTGGATCTTGACAATATTCATTCAACCTTTTCCCTATATCAAGGTATTCAGAATTGACATCGAATTGAATGACATGTTTTCCAAGATCATTAAACAATCTAACAGCTTCATTGAAATCTCCAAAAGAGTTCTTGAATATTTCCTCGTGAACCAGGAGATCCACATCTTTATATGTGTCAACGAGGCAATCCAATACAATAGCATAGTCAGTAATGTAAGCGTCAAAAGGATAATAACACTGTTCTAATGCTATCATATTACGAAAAAAAACTTCAGTTCTACGATCCACCGTAACTTGCGGAATTTCAAGTGTATGTCCTGAAAAATTCAAGTCTAGTAAGCACACTTTGTCACTTGCCTTCAACTTTATGGCCTTCAACTTTACGCCTGCTTCATGTAACGCATTCGCATTGTAGAACAAAAGGTTGCCTATTTTGGGATCCCTTGGAGGCATTCTTCCTTGCAAGTAAAAATGTCTAAGAAGATCTGTAAAATGCTTTATCTTAATGTCAGGGTCAGGCTCTGAACTTTGAGGGGTAATCCACTCAAAACTCTCACACGTGAGTGTAAGAAATGAAGGGAGGCTACTGCAACGGTCATGGAGAAAAACTTTATTGAATATCTTTTCAATAACAAAGAATGGGAGTTGATTCTCAAGTAAAATCAAATCTCGAAGAATAGAATTCACTAACCATATATGTGACAATTTAGCATCTTTGATCATTTTCCAGTCTTCTATCACAAGCATCATGATGAAGAGTTCAATGATGAAGCCAGCATCCACTAATATCAATTCCACAAGTTCTTGTTTAATGGTCTCTGAATAAGCAGCACGAACTCTTGGCTCAAAAGATCTTACAAAACAAACCAACTCATCCACGTATGATTTAGTAACCAACTCATCCACGCTTGATGTAGCTCTTTCAATAAATCTTTTGAACACTATTTTCTTATGGCTTTCCATGTCTTTAAGCCTCTCATTGCCATGATGAAAGGGGCCAATTGAAACAACTCTTGGAGTGTAAGCCTCTTCTTTAACACCACGAAGCACAATTGGCACCCTATCGATACAACAGTCCTCTATCAAATCACCATCTCCGCAGTTTTGAATCCATTTTGTGATGTTTATAGTCACCTCATCTTCCACCTATAAAGTATGATTCATAATACAACTAGGAGTTGCACAAGCAATATATATATATATATAAAGAGAATGGAAAATGACAAAAAATACCATTTAAATTACAAAAACCTCGAAATGTCAACTAAATTAACAGAAGGACAAATAAATTATCTAATAAGAATATAGGATTTTGAAGTTTAGGTATTAACAACTTGAGTATAGGAATTAGCAATTTGGGTATAGAGATTGTCAGCTTGAGCTCCCTAAAGCTGTCAATGTGTAGACCCAAATTGCTAATTGTTATTCTTAAGTTGATATTGTATATACTGAAGTTGTCAACACATAAACTTCAAAATCTTATATTCCTACCATATCACATATTTTTTCTTTTACTGATTTAGTAGACATTTTGGGGTTTTTATAATTTAAATGGCATTTTTCTGTCATTTTACCTAAAAAGAATCCACTATTCCAAAGAAAGAAAAACTTTACTACTTCTCATGTCCTTAATGTAAGAATTAATAAATGAGTTAATCTTGGTCCTAAATGTAAAACATATTTCCCATATTTGTCAATCTTTTATTAATTTAATCCTATTGATTCTCCCTCAATAATCAAATAAGCAAGAGACGGAGTAATTAAGGAAAATGGTTATGGTGTTTTAGAAAAAACATGTTACATTAAATACTTTAACTAAATTCTTTAATCTAATCAAATTAGGTAAATAAATATGATAAGAGGCAGTACAGATGAACAAAGAGTACTGAAGGATGCATACGTGTTGTAGGCCAAGTGATTCATGTCATTAGGCATCTCCCTGTGTATCTCAGTAAGTATTTCTTCTGCCATCAAAACTTAGTCAAGAAAGTCGACCTGCTGCCCTGAAATTGCAACACTAATTATTTTCTGACATTCTATGTAATATATATCACGAAAAGTTTATCCCCATACAATCTAGAATTTCTTTTATTTTGTTATGATTTTGTGGGGAAAAATCTTTATCACGTTAGAAGGAAGTAATATTCTTGAGAAAGAATGTTCAGATACCTTGAAAATATTCTTTATCAAGGATATATTATTTCCTTCTGACGTGAAAAGTGAAATTAATAGCATAACTACTAAAATTAATAGCATAATAAAAGATTAATGCGCCTTGTGTAAACTACACTCTTAATTTTTTTTTGATCAATAACTATACTCTTAATTAAAGTATCGAACAATTGTTTCGAGAATAAGGAATCAGCTAGGCTGGATGAATTGTTCAAAATTTCCTATGGAAACTGCTGTCACGTGTCGCACCACGCCATAATCCTGAAAATGTGATTTGTATCTCGAACCACGAGCAAACGTTTGCCAGCGCTGCAATGTATCGGCATTCTATAATGACAACATTATATATAAATATAATATTATCATAAATAATGAAGGAAAAATCTTATTTAAATCCATTTAAAATACCTAAATCTAAATTTAGGCCTGCATTTTTAATAATTATTTAATCAGGTTAAAAGGTCTCATTAAAAATTACTGAATATTGTTAAAAGACTATAATGCCCCTTCCATTATATCATAAATCATCCGGAAAAATATAAAAAAGTAAGGTAAATTAGGGCTTTTGAGCAACAAAATAAAAAAAAAAGAATAAATAGAATCGACAAAGAAAATTAAGCGGCAGGTTTTTGGAATTTCTCTTCAACCCTAATATATAGAATCTAGTTAGTACAAATGAAATGGTTGAAAGCGTTAACACAACAATAAATCTACATATATGAGAAAATCATCCTAAAAGCATCAGATAAATTGATTTTATTATAATAATAAATAATGAATAATTATTAAATTTTATACTTCTACTATAATCGGATTGAAAAAATAAATAATGAAGATGACAGCTTATTGAGATGTTTTTTTCACTCGTGTACAATATTTGAACTTTGAAGTTTATTGCTTTATCAAAAAAGTATAGAATCCTTAATTATATATAGGATAAGCACATGGTTGGTAAATTGGTTACATAAATCTCACAGGCGGGGAGAGGAGTCTGATTGAAATGGGGATTTTATCAATCAGGAAAAAAAAGAGAAAAAGCAGAAAAAAAAAAAGAAGGACATATTGGTAAAATCAACTTATTCAGAAATCCCTAATGAGACCTCTTGACCCAATTAAAGATTTGATAAAAGTACAGGACTTAATTTAGATTTGAGCATTTCAAATGGATTTTTATATATATATATATAATATTATTAAAAACTAACCATAAATCAAATGATAATTTGAAATTATTTTTATGTATTTATTATAATTATATATATATATATACTAATTAAAATGTAAAAAAATTAAATCTTAAATAATTTTTTTATAAATATATTTTTATCCAATTTTTGAAATTGAATTTTATGATTGATTAACATTAATTAATAACTAATAATTTATATATACTCTATATTTCCAAATATGTGTGTGTGTTAAATTATATATTTTATTTTTATTTTATATATATATATATATACATATATATATATATATATTATTGAAAAATTAAATATATCATATCATAATTTTTTTAAAAAAATTGGAAAAATAATATTTATATATATATGGATATTAATATCATAATTTTATTTTTATACAGATATTATTTTAAATTTCAAATTTATTAAAAAAAATAATAAATTTTTAAATTTTCCAACCGACTTAGTCAAAGATTTTTTCGGCGGCAAAAAAATTTACTATAAAAAACAGAAAAATTTTGTCAAAACTTTTTCCAACAGATTTCTAACAAAATTTGTCACAACAAAAAATTTCGTAGCTAATGTCATTAGAAATTGAGTGTTTTTTTTTTGTAGTGATCTTGAAAGTTTTTTTGGATTTATTCTCGTCACCAAATTTTAAAAATATAGTAATGTTGTACCACCTGTCAAAAACTAATGTTGGCTATAAAAAAATTAACATTAATCATTAACATTTCTAATAGTAAGAGACAATATTTCTCTATTTTAATACTTATAAGTAACCTTAAACTCAAAAATGCTTTCAAAACAATATTACTCCCAAATAAAAACTTATTTTCATGTCATTAAGGACCGGAGGGAGTATAATTGAACAAAGAGTACTAGAGGATGCATACGTGTTGTTGTTGTTGCGCAGTCTCTGATTCCAAGTGATTCATGTCATTAGGCATCTTTCGGTGAATCTGAGTATGTATTTCTTCTGCAGCCATCAAAATCAAAACTTAGTTAAGAAAGTCGATTTACTGCCCTGAAATTGCAACACTAATTATTTTAATATTTCTGACGTTCCATTTATAGTACATATCATGAAAAGTTCATCCCCATACAAGCTAGAATTTCTTTTATTTTGTTCTGATTTTTTTGGGAAAAAAATTTACCACGTTAGAAGGAAGTAATATTCTTGAGAAAGAATGTTTAAAATACCTTGAAAAATATTCTTTCTCAAGGATATATTACTTCCTTCCGACGTGAAAAGTGAAATTCACAGCATAATTCAACCCCAAAAACAAACAGAATAATAAAAGATTAAAATGCCTTATGTAAACTATACTCCTAATTAAAGTATCAAAAAATTGTTTCGAGAATAAGGAATCAAGCTAGGCTGGATGAACTTTTGTTAAGGGTTAAGGTGCAGATATGTCCGGAAGTTTTTGCTTGGGAGCAACATTGTTCTGAAAATTTTTTGGATTTATTGTTGCCATGGAAATTTTAAAGTGTAGCAATGTTATCCCAACCCATTTAAAAAACTAATGTTAACCGTTAAAAAATTAACATTGACCATTAACATTTTTAATTGTACGAGGGCAACACTGTTCCATTTTAATACTTCTAAAGTAATATTGAACTCAGAAAAACTTTGAGGGCAACATTGCTTTCGAATGAAAACTTTCGAGAGAAATTTACACCTTAACATTTATTAATTTGCATTAGAGTAGTTGTAACTTGCAAGTGCCCAATATATTGAAATGGATAGAGTGTTGGTTTAAAGCTTAGCAAATGACTATCAAAAACTAAAAGACAAGTCCAGTGAGATCATGAAGCCTAGGAAATAAATAATTTATGAATTGGAAACAGAGCAATCTGCTATATAGATAATATATACTCCCTCCAATCCTTTTATAAGGAATAACTACCATATTCACAGGGTCCAAAATTGTAGTTAAATTCAGTTAAAAGCAATAAGTACGTAAGTTATGAAAATTTTTTGAGAAGATTTCATTGCACCCTCTCTGTAGCAAATTATTCTCAGATAGGCCCTAAATTTTTCTGAAACTTTACTGCACTCCCTAGGGCTAAACTGAAAACTTGTGAGTGAACAGACAATTGTGACCTTTTTTTTTTTTTTTTTTGCCTGCAAGACAATTGTGACCTTACTTTACAAAATATATGTAAGAATTTACAAGTCAAATATGCTTATTTACAAGAAAAATAAGTGAAATTACAAGACCATTTCACCATGTACAAAACAATGAGCATATTCACAAGATTACATGTTATTTATAAGACACATGAAAATTTACAAGTCAAATATGTGTATTGTGGGAATTTACAAGACTGGTTCGGCCATGTACAAGACAAGGGCATAAATGTCTTTTCATCCAAAAAACTTAATTTCAGTTTAGTCCTAGCGAGTGCAGTGAAGTTTTAAAAAAATCTTGTGGGCTGTTTGAGAAAAATTTACTACAAAGAGGGTATAGTGAAAATTGGCCAAATTTTTTTTCCAAGTATACCCTTATTCATAAAGAGGCTTCAGAAAAGATAATGATTGAAAACTTAATATGGAGTGATAAAGAGTGGAAATAAGAGTAATTTAGGGGGGGAAATGTGAAATAAGAGTAATATATTGTAAAGAGATGCTAAATGGAGGAATTTTCTCATTCTTAGTGCATGTGTGATAGTAATTATCAAGGTTCTGAAACCTGGATCGGTCACTGAATCGGTGGGGTACTAGGTCAAAGGTCAGTGGGTCAGATCGGAGTCAAGCTGGAGCGAAATCGGGACTAAACCGGTGAGAAATTAAATATTTTAGGCTTATTAATATGAAATTCTGAAGAAAAAATAAAAAAAAATCAATTTAAAAAAAAAATGTTGACCCGGACGGGACCCCGAACCGGACCGGTTTCTCGGCCGGTTCACCAGTTCCCGGGTTGGATAAGCCGGTCCGGTCCGGGTTTCAAAACCCTGGTAATTATTATAGAATTATGAGTAAAAGTGGAAAGACATATTTTAATTTTTAGATAAAGGGGATTTGTTCCTTATAAAAAGAACCACTACCCCCATGAGAGAGAATGTTCCTTATAAAAAGGACCGAAGAGTATATATAATATATATATATATATATATATATATATATATATATATATATATATATATATATATATATATATATATATATATGTACATATGTAGATACTTGGAGACCTCATAGGTAATTGATACCTTCTTGGCTGGTTATCACATTCACATTGCGAGAAGAAGTCTGACTCCGGGGGTAATTGGACTCTTGTGAAGACTGAGGAACCATGAATGGTGCATTATGATAAAATGAGGAACTCTAAATTAGGCCCACTTTGCAAAAACTAATAGGGTATGTTACTTGTTTTGGAGTTGTAAGATGGTGCTCTCATATTTTTGCTTGTATAAGCAAAAAATTTCTGTATATCAAGCAAATTTTCCGACAGAACCAAGTAACTTGTGGCATTCCTCTGAGGGGTATGTTGCTCCTTCTGTAACTTGGATCCACTGTTTTATTCTGTTGTTAGATACAAGTTCCACTGTTCCGGAGACATAATATGATGAGATGATACTGATGTGAACAAAATGCACTAAACAAAAAATGTTGATGTAAATGTATTCTTATTTATTGAGAGCAGGTCCTTATTTTACTTGAAATAGCCTCATTTTCTATTTCTCCTTCAGGTACTGATTTCTTATTGAATATATTTCATATGTCCTTTAATCATGTAGTTTAAATATCAACACTATCAAATGTAGCATAATGCAGTATTTAGCTGAAAATCATTCTGCAGGTATTAGTTCAGCAGGTAAGGATGAGAACACAAATTTAAATCTTAGGGAGAGCACTTGTCGGGATAAGAGATAACCTGTTAAACTGCGCACTCTCACTTTTCGAGCTCAGATTAGCTGGTTGCTTGAATACTTGGCCTAGTTGAGAAGGTCAAGATCCAGAAAAGGCGCTGAATACCTGATGGGATCTCCCTGCTTACCCCAAAAATATAATAATAATAAGCTATTGTCATGATACACACACAACCTCCCTTCTCATGTTCAATAGGACACTTTCTACTTTTTGAGAATTGTTTTCTCAAATTTGTTCAGATGATATAATTAAAAAGTAGGTTTATATATAAAATGACTGAAAAGCAGGTTTATATGCATAGGATTTAATAAATTTAAGAGAAATATTAAAATAATATTTATAATTATTAAATAAAAAGAATTAAGAGATTTTTTTTGAGATTCAAGTGGCATTTCTTGCCTTTTTCCCAAGAATTAATGCATTATTGGAAAAATTTGTAAATACTATAAAATACTTTATTAGATTATTTAACTAAATAATATTATAGAACTAATTGGATCTCATATGTTTTACAATTCAATTTCTTACAATTCAATTTCTAATAATGTCACAAATACGACTCATTTGTCTTGAAAATAAAATATTTTTTTAATAAAAAGCACTTATATTAGGTATAGTAATATAAAATGAGAGATTCCTATGGAGATAACACCTGAAAAATAAGGAAATATTGTAGTCAGATTTATGAGGATGCATCATGTATCACCAGCTTGATAATTATTTTCTTGCTCAACTATACCTTAATTTTCAACTATATAAATTTCACATTAATTTTATAATTCCTCCAAATAAAATCATGTATAGTTATTATTGCGCAAACTATGTAGCCCTATGTTTGATACTTGATCCTTGAGCGTGATTAAATTCAATTGTAAACATCCTAAGTGATAAATAAAATACCATGTTGCTCTTCAGCTCACCCCAGAAGAAACAATAAGTTACAATTACCACTAGAAACAATACATTATACCAACACAAAGTTAATCTAGTACTGTAAACCCGGCTAGATCCCTCTTGATCTCAAGTTTAAATTCTAGAAGAGACATATGTATTGGGAGAGGCGGCCACGATCCTCGAACAGGATACCGGATGATAAAATGGGGGAAAAAATAAAACAGAGACAGTAAATTATCATTCAACAAAGCGAAGAAACAATAACTTACCATAATTTAAGACTTATCCACTACAAGATCATAGTTATATAGTTACAAAAAAAAGCCAAGTCTCAGAAAGTCTATTTGAAATACAATTCAAGACTTGGGAGGTTTCAAAAATCCCGGTGGCTCGCGAGGTTCATACGTCAACCAATCTACCAAATACTTCCGATGTCCTCTTAGTGCGACAAAAACCTCTCGACAAGGCTTGAACTTCATAAGATGACGCCATCGCAAAACCAACTTACGATCAGAAACAATTTCCTCCATGCTTAGAAGTTCAGCCATAACCCCACGAATTGATACATCATAATGGTTCCCTTGGCTTACTTCTTCATCACTAGCCTCACTAGATACTTCAGTGTTTGCAGTTAAGTTCATAGCTTTTAGCTCTTCTTCGTTATCCCCCGATCCTTCTTCTTGTTCGTTTGATTGAAGGGAGACACTGGACACATCCTCCACCTCACTCTCAGGCTGGCTATCAGATGATCCGGATGCCATCACAACCTAATAATGGTTAAAAAAACAGAGAACATGTGAATCATGTTAACAAAACAAGCAGCTCTGTGTGAATTAATGAGTAAAAAAATCATAGACTCCAATCAGATTTACACGGGATCCAGAAAAATTGTCCCAATCATTTAGCACTGTGCATGGGCAGGGCATGACCCCTGCTGCCCAGCCCGAAGAGTGAATGGGCTGCATTCTACATCCAACCGCCCAGCCCTACGCGTCAAAAGCCCGAAATTGATGGGTTGGGTGGCGCGAGCTTTCCTACTCAAGTGTTGACATTATCTTCATAAAATCATATATGAAGAAAACTCCAATGAAGACTTGATAAAAAATATTATAAAAAAAAATTTCATAATTTCACAAGTTGGAATATTAAAAAGGAATAAATATAAATACAAGTAATCCACATAATTCTATAATTAAATACAACACAATAGATCTTACCATCTTAACACAATATCCTTGCTTGAACAAGAAACAATTAACATCCAATCATCCATAATCCATATAAAAAAAGAAGAAGAAGAAGAAGAAGACAACAAAGATACTATAATGAAATAACAATGTGTGTACACATTATACTATATGTTTTATCATATATGTATATTGCATTTTTTAAAATAAAAGTATATATATTATCTAGTCAAGGCCAAATAGGCATCATATCATTCCCGATGCCCAGTCCTGCCGGATAAATGGCCCTGCCCAAAAATGCTAGATGTTCTTTCGGGCCATTTTTTAGAGTGCCTGGGCATTTTTCTTGTAGGCTCGAGTGGGAATTGCAGGCTACCAGGCCACATGCACACCCAGTAGCACCTATAAATATATGTAAACTAAAACAAATTTATGTAGAGTTAAGGTCCAATTTTATCCTAAGGAGTTTTCGCATAGGAACTCTAGTTATCCAGAAGTTTCTGTCGGAACAATTTCGCCCCAAGTATATTAAAAAGAGAGAGAGAGAGAGAACAAAGTAGCTCCAACCATTAATATTAGCATTACTCTTAAAAAAATTAGGGACAATTATAATGAAGTCTCACACAAGAAAAAAAATGAAAAAATGATCCCTGAAGTTGTTAATGACAAGTCGAGGAGCGTCCATTAACAAGTTAAGGAACTTACACTGACAACTTCAGGGACCATTTCTTCTTTTTTTCTCTTATACGGGACTTCACTGTAATTGCCCCAAAAAATTACCGTTGACTGCTAACAAGCATACCACTAACATTAAATGAAGATGGGCGACATTGCTCTTTTTCGATATTCCTGGAGTCCTGGCTAAAATTGATCAAGCAAGAACTACTTCTAGATTTATATCAATTTACAAAGCTCGGTCAAAATTGGACCTTAAACCTAATTTATATAAAACAAAGGTCAATTTATAAAACAGGATCCCAGCCGCTATGACCAAAATGCTCGATTGTTTCTACTCAAAGAAGAACCATAAGCCTTCGTACCAATCAATGAAACATACCCAGAATTTTTTTTTTTGACCAGCAACCATACCCAGAATTAAGGGTGTATTTGGTTTGAGGAGAGGGTGAGGAGGGAATGAGAGAGTAGGTAAATTACCTTTTTGGGTTGAAGTTATTTAAATTTTAGACGGAATCTAAAATTTAAAAAGAATGAGAAAGTAAATTTTGGGCGGGAACCAAAATTTAAAAAAATGATAGGTAAATTTTGGGTTTCTTTTATTTAAATTTATAATTTCTCCACCCTCCCCTCCCCTCCCCTCCACCCCTTTACCTCACCTCAAACCAAACACAGCCTAAGACTTTGGTGAAGTATCACTTTTATTATGAGAACAATTTGCGATCGAAATATCATCCAACCACAACGCAAGCCACATTAGTAGGCCTAAGCAAGGAGCCTGCAACCCGGTAAGCCCACTCGCATCCAACCACAACGCATGCCACATTAGTAGGCCTAAGCAAGGAGCTTGCAACCCGGTAAGCCCGCCCGCACCCGTAATAAATTTACCCATTATGGGCCCGCCCAAAACAGGCTCGTAACGGGCGGGCAAATTACCCGCCCATTTAAGCA
This sequence comes from Inga laurina, assembly GCA_963855925.1. Classification (NCBI taxonomy): domain Eukaryota; kingdom Viridiplantae; phylum Streptophyta; class Magnoliopsida; order Fabales; family Fabaceae; genus Inga; species Inga laurina. The sequence goes on along the minus strand of OY979712.1, from coordinate 17,576,872 downwards.
TTAAACGGGCGAGCTATGGGCACCCCTTCGGGCTGCCCATACCCGCCTGTTTATTTTTTTTTTTATTTTTTAGGTTTTAAATTAAACTAAGATGATAAGATCAGTATATCTCTCAGTCACTGATTTCACTCATCTCATTCTCAGTTTCTCACGTCGTCAATCACGTATGTAATCACGTATTCACGTTCTCGCTTCTAACTCTATCATGCCTCAGAATCAAATTCACTGATTCAGATCATAAATGAATAAACCATCTGCTCGGCCTCTTCCTCAGTCCTCACCCTGTCAACGCTCACCCTCGTCTAAGTTCTAACCCTAGCCAGCCGCACGCAAACCTCGTCCTCAGTCCCCCTGTGCGCGCGCAAACGGACTGAAGTCACTGAACATTTTCCAGTCCTCAAATCAATTGCTATCGCAAGTCCGAACTTCGCTCTTGATCTCCAGCGAAGCAGCGACGTGAGTTATTATATTTTCCCTGTTTATGTAACTGCAACATGGTGCTCTGTTTTGAGAACATGAGATATTATATTTCCCCTGTTTATGTGACTGCAACATGCTCTGTTTTCTTTCGGTCTTTCCTTTGTTTATTTCATACACATGCGAGAGAGAGGAGGGGGGAGAGATACAGCGAAGATGCAGATTGAAATATTGAATGAAGGTTGGGTATATGTTTATGAGAGTAGAAAAGCAGGGACCACCAGACCAGGGAGACATTTTAGAGAAGACAACAAATTACATCTATACATATAAGTATATATATATACACGAAGATATATATGCATGCATGTATCTTTTGTTTTTTATAAATGACAGTCGACGCTTGCACTGCAATCTAAAAATGACCTTGAATCAACCAGTTCTTATCCTTAGCTAAATAGTAGTCCAACTCTGCAAAACTACCTACCAGAGAAAGAGTGAAGCCCCGACATACGTGTCAACGACTGTCTCGCCAAAAATTCGGCTGCTTCATTCACTGCCCTAGCCACCTGCTGCACAACCATCCTTACTCCATGATCCCAGGCGAGTTTTAGACCAACCAGACAAGCCCAGAGTTCCGCTGTTATGTATCTTTGCGTGTGTATGTGAAGTGGTGAAGATAAAGTTTTCATTGATCAAGAGAAGAGTGAATAGTCTATGTATATTAGTATATAGATCTAAATAACCAAGAATTTGATGTGCTACTTGTACGATGTACAATAGATATGTGTATTATGTATATATTATTTGTCTTTTTTTGGTCAACTGTGTATATATATATTGTTTGTGAATCCTTATATATATATATATATATTGCATGAAAGGGAAATTTCATTACTAAGAAAATATGTACAGAAGCAAAGTAACTCTATGATTTACATCAAGAAAGAATGAAAAACTCGTAACTGTGTGAGCTTTTGTAAATCCTTATATTATTTCATAGTATTGAGTACTGACTATATTTCAGGACCACTTTTGAGCTGTCTTGGTTTTTCTCTTGACTTGTAGCTTATAGAGATTCTAATATTTACAGTAGTATAATTTGCTTCATCATCGTTATTATTTCTCTATGGATTATATTCCTTTAGGCTTCAAATTTAGTCTCATAAGTTAGAACTTAGAATATATACCTACTGCTACTTGCTAGAACTAGTAACTATATGTCTAAGATTTGATACATATGTTAATGTTATTTTTAATTTTCAATTGTGTGGCTATGTGCAGTTTATTGGAAAAGAAAATGAGCAACCCAAACATTAAAACTACTATGGATGCTATAGATATAACTAAGGTTAATCAAATTGCCACAAATCAAGTAGATGATACCACAATTAATAAGAGAGAAGCACCTAACCCTGTGCAACCAAGAAAAAGGAAGCAAACATCTGAAGTATGGAAGCATTTCACTAGGATGCCCCTAGCTGAGACGAAAGGGAAACATCGGGCAAAATGCAACTATTGTTCTCGAGATTACGCAAGCGACCCAACTAATTGTGGGACGAAGTATTTGTTGCGACATCTTGAAAGCTGCCCGAGAAATCCAAATAAAGCAGGCAAGTTACAATCCTTGTTCTCGCTTAATTCTAGTAAAAATTTGACACATGGTGTGTACAATGAAGAGCGATGCAGAAAGTCTATTGCAAGGTTCATCATAAAGGATGAGATGCCTTTTCGAATTGTTGAAGGGGAGGGTTTTAGAGAGATGTTGCAGGAGCTTGAACCAAGGTTTAAAGTCCCTTCACGATGGACGATTGCTAGGGATAGCTACCAATTATATTTGGAAGAAGCAAAACAGTTGAAAAAATATTTTAAACAGTCTAAAATTCACGTATCCGTTACAACATATTGTTGAACTTCAATCCAAAATGCCAACTACATGTGCTTGACTGCTCATTGGATTGATGATGATTGGAAGCTACAAAAGCGAATTTTGAATTTCTGTGTCATTGAAAATCATAAAGGGGATACAATTGGTGATTCAATTGAGACATGCTTATTGAATTGGGGTATTGACAAATTCTTTACAATTACAGTTGACAATGCCTCTGCCAATAATTCCGCAGTTGCATATTTGAAAAAATGCTTGAAGAGTTGGGATGGTCTAGTGCTTGATGGTGAGTTTATGCACATGCGATGTGCTGCTCACATTTTAAATCTAATTGTTTCTGAAGGACTGAAAGAGATGAATAGGTCAATTGAGCTTATTCGACATGCTATTAAATTTGTCAAATCCTCTCCATCAAGGTTGAATAGATTCAAGGAGCTTGTTGTAAAGGAGAGAATTGAATCGAAGAGTCTACTTTGCTTTGATTGTCCTACAAGGTAACTTAAATCTACATTACTCTATATTTGTTTTACTTACACATGTATGATAGATTGATAGTTATTTCCTTTATCCTAATAAAATTGTGTGTATGTTATTAGGTGGAATTCAACTTATCTTATGTTGGAGAGTGCTATCAAGTCTATCAGAGTTTTTAATAGAATGGGGGAAAATGATGTAGATTACAAGAATTACTTTAAAAAGAAGGTTAGACTTGATTCAAGCCAAGCCCTAGATGATGACAAAGACAATGATGAGTATTATTATTATGACGATGTAGCTCAACCTCCTAGTGCTTATGATTGGGGTGTTGCAAAAGAGTTTCTCGTTTTCTTGAAGTTGTTCTACCCAATGACTTTAAAATTTTCTGGCTCCAACTATGTGACTACAAATACATGCTTTCAACATATAGTTGCAATCCAAACAAGCCTTCATGCAAGTGAAAATAACTCACACTCTCTGTTGACTGATGTGACCATTAAGATAAAATCAAAATACGATAAGTACTAGGGGGATATAGAAAGAATGAATCCATTAGTGGTTGTAGCTATGATACTAGACCCTAGATACAAAGTCACATACGTGGAAATTGCTTTTGAAAAGATTTTTCCTGATGTTTCAAAGAGGGAGGCCACATTAAAGAAGGTTATCAATGTCTTGCACCGTCTATATGATGAGTATGCAATCAATATTGGAATAGGCGAAACATCTAATGATGCATCTGGATCTTTGCTAGCCGAAGAGCAAGTAGATGCTAGTGTTGAAAGAAATAATGTGTTATTTTCTGAGGTTGAAACGGAGCAAGTATCCTTGTCCACCATTGATCCTACCTTTCAAAAGTTTTTAGCCACTGCAAACACAGTGTGTAAGAAACCTGAGCAAGTCTCTGAAGTTGATTATTATCTTCGTTCTGAATTAGTTGGATACAATGATCCAAAATTTGACCCTCTTGCTTGGTAAAAAGGTAATGCTTCGATATATAAAGTTCTACATCTCATTGCTCGTGATTTGTTGGTTGTATCGGTCTCTACAGTGTCTTTAGAATCTGCTTTTAGTACCGGTGGTCGAGTACTAGATACCTTCAGAAGTTCTCTATCTCCAAAGATGGCTGAGGCACTCATGTGCTCAAAATTGGCTACGTACAAGTCCCCCTAAATTGAATGACTTGGATATTGACAATATTGATTAGAGTACAAATGTTATTGGTAATTTCTAAATCAATTTCAATTTATATTGTTTCATCTTTGATCTTTTTATTATCACATATTAATAAACATAATTTATCTTTGTTTTGTAGATCAAGAGTTATCAAATCCAAATTCAACCATTCCAATTGAAGGTGATATTGATGATGAAGATTTAATAGAAACGCAATGATGATGCATGTTAAGAGGATTGATTATGGAAAGATGCCAATGCTTTTGTTGAATACTTGAATGGCTTTTGTTAACAGTTTTGTAACTTTTATTCCTTTATATTCAAAGTTTGAATACTCTTTTAAGTTGTGACTTAAATTCTGAATTTATGATTGTGAATGTTATGTTAATGTTATTATGTGATGTTTTAATTTAAATTAAAAGGTTCATTGCAGATAATTATATGAGTATTATGTGTTTGTTAAATGCAAAAGCGCAATACTGTAGGACTTAAAGTATGGCAATAAATTGTTTTGCATTTTGCAATAGCAGGGATTTTTTTAATATCATATGCTAAATGGGTTGCCCATTACCCGCCTGAATTTAGATGGGTATGTCCAATCCGTTTATTACCGGGCTATCTCGGGTAACGGGTATGGGCTAGCCCATACCCATTAAAACATAAATGAGCAAGTAACAGGCTGACCTTCGGGTCAGCCCAGCCCACCCATTACTCAACCCTACACATTAGATTGTGTTTCAAATTTGACAACTTTAACAAAGTAAAGACGCCCCCTTTCGCCCTTAGAATGACAAAACGATGCAGGATTTAGACAACATAGGTCTTACATATATAGGTCTATTCATATGAGAAAAGAAAGGTTTTAGCTCTTACCAGGTAAAACTGCCAACCACAATGCAGATCCGTCGAACAGAGAAGATCATATGAGAAACACGAACATTGAAGAAGCAGATCTGGCAACCCACGGCAACCACAACCAGCGGCGGTCCGGGGGGAGGGGGACGAGGGTACGACTGCAGTGAGGGAGCAACGGTGGCTTGAGAAGTCGGAATTTTCTAAAATGTCACCTACAGTAGAAAGTAAGACAATACGACCAGACCAGTAATGTTTACCCAAACTTTTTTTATCAGAAATTAGTTAAAGATAATAAATGTAAAAAAAAATTATAATAAAATATACTTAATTATTAAGAAGTCTCACTAATAGATGAGGTTTATGAACTCATCATCATCTCTAACACTTTTTGGCACCCATACTCGTGATTGTATGCTTTGTTATTAAACTTTTGGATAATTAAATATTTTTCCTGGGACCTCATTCAAATTCTTTCATAAATGTTAAAAAATATTTTTCTTAAAAATATATCTCTACTTTTGAAGAAGGTGAGTGAGAGGGGAAAGAAAGAGGGTTAAAGTTCAATTTTTTTTTGAAAGTTGTCGTGTAGGAGCAATATTACCCCAAAAACTTCTAAATCGTAACAACTTTGCCCCACCCATTATTCAAATTAGGTTTGACTGTTAGTTAACAAAATATGTAAAGTTGATAGGTGTTCGTGTCATCCATATCATATTTGTTAAGAGACGAATTTGCTCCAAAAGTTTTCAATCAAGAGCAATGTTATCCCAAAAACTTTTGAGTTCATTAATGTCTCGAGAGTTTCCAAATCGTATTAATGTCACCTTGACCATAATCTTAGTTTGATCATTAATTAATCAAATATGTTAAGCTAGTAGCCTGAACAATGTTGAAGAAGAATAAGATGTGGATGGAGAAGGAACTCACATTTGCCAAAGAGTAATGAGGAAAAATATTGAATCACTGGATGTAGGATACACTGAGGAAGATTACCGAGAACAAGCCTATGGAAACCCTCCACTGTCGTATCATAATGATGCCAAGATAGACAAATACCTCTTTGATTTCACATTCATCGCATAAGATGTTTTCATCTCTTCAATTTTCTCCAATCCCATACAATGAAAGCTGTTTTTTTCCTAATTATTTTTCTTATTTATAAATCTAACTTGGAAAATATGAAGTGGATGACACATGAACACGCCAAATAAACATATTTAATTAATTAGCAAACAAAATTAACTTAAAAACTTTCAAAATGATATTGCTCCTTAGTGAAAATTTTCAAAACAATTTTCCCCTGGACAAAAAAAAAAAAAAGACGAACTCACGACCTCCCACTTAAACCAGAAGTCACATGCTACTAAACTACCAGCGCATTGGCTAACAAATGAGCTTTTTCATATAGCATAAAGGTATCTATTTTTTTTTTTTTTTTTGGGGTCAAATCATAAAGGTAGCTAAATGAGTGCAGTGAGATAATGAAGCCTAAGAAATAAATCATTTATGAAATTGGAAACAGAGCAAAGTTTTTTGGCCAACGGAGACGCAGCAAGCAGCTATAGATAACTCAGAATATGCGTGTACACATGTAGATAGATTCATTAGATTGAAAGGATCTTGCGTACACAAAGAATACACATCTCAATTGAGAGAAGGGTTTACAAACTCCAAAAATGAGGAGAAAATTACATTCAGTTGTACCCAAAAAAATTCTGGAGGGCAGCAAATTTAATATCAAAGAAAAATCAGAACCAATATCAGGGGAAGCAAAAAAACCACCATTACAAGGGGAAAAGAACTTTCGATAGCTTCTTCAAAATATATGCTACTTTCCTATCAGTTTGCGAGCACGCTGGTTGGCACCTTTAACTCGAGAATTCAGTTCATCCACATCATCACTAAGATTATCAAGCGCTTTATTTTGCCTGCAATAAACCATTTAGTGTATAAAGCATCAGCCAAGCATTTTATGAAGATATATATATATTACATAATGTGTAATTATTTGTATATTGCATTTTTATATGATCTCCTGCATGTACATATGATCAGACCCATTTAAAAACAAACGTCAGAACTCAGCTGTATTATACTACCTCTATTCTTGATATAAGAACTGGATAACTAATTTGGAGATATTAAGAAAATTAGTTTAGTTATTTGTAACAAATATGTTTTACTTTCCCTAACCTATCATATTTAATCATGTGCATTGAAACTATCCTTAGTTTGGAGCACCCTTGATGTGTACAATCAGTAACAATCATTGGGCAAAAAATTAGAGAGACTGTTTTGAATATTTGAACCTGTGACCTCAGGGTCACATGACAGCAACTTTACCGTTGCGTCAAGGCTCATCCTCTAATAAATTTAACTTAAAAATTTCTAACATAACTCAATTCTATGACAACAAACACTATGAAAATGCTAGGGATTACTTATAACTAAGCACTAAAAAGGACTTAAAGAGTATAACATCATAACACTTTTTTTACCTATGAATTTCAGTTCCCATGTCAAGTGCTATACCCTTTAAATCGTCCAAGATATCACTTAGACCATCAAGTGCATTATCTTGTTTGTTCTTCTCCATCTGTGTGAAAAGACATTTTGTGAGATATCCACAAAAGAAGATGATGTTGCTTAACAAATGATAACCAATAATTAGGCATACCTCTATTTTCTGATATGCATTCATTGGTTCAGAAGGTGGTGCTTTAGAAGCTGCCTTTCCTTTACCATCACTTAGCCCTAACTTTTCCCTCTCTTCCTTATGCTGCTTCTCATCTATCTTGGATGGCTTGTCTGTTCAGATATCAAACATTAAATTTCACATGATTTACTTTCAAATAACTCATGTTATTTACTTTCTAGAATTTTGTGCTATATTGACAACTGTGCAATGTGCATCAAAAGATATTCTAGCTTACTTCTCAATATGTGTGTGTGTGTGTATATAAATATAAGGTCAACTAGATACATGAAAATCCTACTGTACCCAGGATCCGGGGAAAAACAAATAAAAGTCACTGTTTATGTACAATTTTTTAGAATTCTGAGCTTTTGCGCAATTCTAAGGAGACATTTTAATTTGTTTGTCAAGTCATATATGGACAAAATAGATGCTATTGTGTCTGTGCTATTTTCTAGGATTCCATGATTTTGTTCCTCTTACAATGCCTATAGTGATATTCTTAGGGAAAATTGCACTGAGGTCCCAAGTTAGAAAAAATATTACTAAAAGATCTCTTGAAATCTTTAATTTGCAGGCAAGTCTCATGGGATTTTTGGCTAATATAATCGAAATGTCAAAAGATCCAAATACCCTTAATGCCAGCTATCTCACCTATTAATGGCCACCCATGGACTTGTCAATGGTTTTTTCTATCGACAAGTCCTTGGGCGTCCATTGACAAGTACATGGGTAGCATTGATAAGTCCATATGCCTGTGTTGACATGTGAGATAGCTAACATTAAGGGTATTTGAGTCTTTTGACATTTTGATTATATTACCTAAAAGTTTCAAAGGACTTGTCTGCAAATTGAAGATTTTAAGCGACCTTTTAGTAGTATTTTTCTTAGCTTGGGACCTCAATGCAATATTCCCTTATTTTTATTTACTAGGTAATAAAAGTTAGTGTTAGTAAATTACTTTTTTTTATGTCATATCCGAATGTAAGAGAATTCATGGCTACGATTTTGGAATTGTGAGGTATGCTGAAGAAATTAGACATGAAAGCTTATAAAAACAAAACCTGGTGTAAGTACAGGGCCTTTGATCTCCTTTGTCTTCTCTGTCTTCCAAGGCATAGATAACATGCCTCCAAGATTGTTCAGCAGTTTTTCACCCTAATGAACAGAATCTATGGTTAAATAAATATTACAAGCTATTGAAAAGAAAGCCAAGAAACAAAAGGAGCAACACTACACAAACAAATTTATCTAATATATACATTGGTATATAATCTGCTGTTATACAAGGATATTTTAGGGAAATCATGTCACATTTATTATAATTAACTAATTTATCTCATTTCCTTAATCTACTCAAATTAATTAGATGACTCTCATATTAAAGACTGGATGGAGTCCTAAATTTCAGCAATTCTAGAGCCATAAATCATAATTTGGCTTAACACATCAAAATCCTTCTCTTATAGACTTCAACCTCCTCAAAGCTTGCTGTATCATCACTAGACTGAATAGTGTTCGAGGACTAACAGATTAAATTCCCAATTAACATCCAAATAATTCATTAAAACAAACACTAAAGAAACCACATGTAAATTAATCAATACAACATCAAGCAGCCTTATCCCACTAGATGGTATGGGCTATATAGATTGCACACGCCATTAAATTCTATCAAAAGCCAAATCTTTAAATAAGTTGTTAACTAAAAGGTCTCGCTCAATCCACCCTTTTCACATGACTCCAAACTTGTTAATTGGATATAAATTAATCGATAAGGAAACAAAATTTACCCGACTCAAATCCTTCTCAGTCTCAATGATCATATTGTGGGTCCTGTGGATTTGCTCACCCTGCTGGTGCAGCATGTCAAGGGTCCTTGTAGCATCTCCTCTGATGTCTTCAGCTATCCTCAGACAATTGTTAACATCATTTGTTGTCTCTTCAGACTTATACACAGCATAGTTTTCTATCTCTTGGACACTCTGGTTCTCTAGGCCCCCAGAGTCCTTGAAATCATTCTTGTACTTTTTTTTAGCAGCAGCCAAGGAAGATGATGAGGTGGCAGAAGCCTTTCTTCCTTTTCCCCAATCATCATCGTCATCAAAGTAGTTTCCTTTGGAATTTGGTGCTGGGAAGATTGGTTCTGAGGTTGTTCTTCTTTCTGGCTTAAGGGTTGTCTCAGAAGGAGTGGAAGATACTGAGACTGTAGAGTTCTCCTCCTTTGGGGCTGCTTTCCTAAACCCAAACACTTTCACAAACAGTTGCAGAACCAACCACTTTGAAATTATTAAAGCTCCGGAAGATTAGCTAGTTCACTGGGGATTTCTCCCTTGAAATTATTAAAGCTCAGGTATCTGCAAAAAGATACGAATTCATGTTTGTAAAATATAAACCAAATAATGCCAAAAAAAAAAAACAAAGAAAGCAATCAGTAAGATCAAGTTACTCACAGATGTGTCAGACTCTTGAGCTCACCAATCTCTGGAGGAATTGCATCCTGTAGTTTGTTCCACCTCAAATTTCAGGAAGGAAATAAAAATAAAGGTCAGCCATGAGTCGAGCTTTATAGAATCAAACTCAAATACTACTTATAGCTTGTTCAAAAGCACTGTGAATAAGGTACTCTTCATAAAACAACAATGGTTATTAAATCCTACTTTATAAGCAGCAATGAGAATTCATATACAATGAAGGGAGACACTCTAATGCATGATGTAAAAGTTGAAGTATCAGAACAGAATGAAGTGAGTAACCAAATCAAGGAAGGATCAGATATTAATACAATATTTTAAGCCGCTTCAATCGTCCAATTTGAGGAGGAATAGGCCCTGTCAACTTGTTATTGTGAAGATCCCTGCCATAATCATGCGCAGTCCATGAGATCTCAGAGGCATAAGGAAAAACATCACAGTTAGATATATCAGAAGATTACATGAACATTAGAAGATTAACGTATCATTTCAGCATGTAAATCATATTTTTGGGATTTTGTCACTTACAAACCAATACAGAAATAAATCACAGTTAAATATTCAAAGTAGCCATCATTAGCAGAAATCTTTCATTGGTGCATCCAATATCAGAATTAAATCATCGTACTACATGCACGGTAAAAATCAACCTGAAACGTTACTCGGACTTCGTACATCATAAGGTCTTGGTTGACCGCAAAGATACTGTAATATGCTACTTTACAGGATACAAATCTTATTTTCCATCAATGACATTTACCATTTATGGACCAATTGAAAGTTTTCTAATTGCGGGGAACTACCAGAATAAATAGAGCCTTTCACATCAAGTGGCTAGTCCGCCAATGAACACAACACTAAGTTATAGCAACAACACCTATTTTGAAAATACTTTGAGAATTGCGATCCAAAAAGAGTGGAAGATACTTACAGCCGTGTAAGATCCAGCAAGCTGGTTACAGCAGTGGGAAAAGGTCCTACGATAGACACAGCATAGACCTCGCTGCAAACAAAGAAAATAATTCCAATTATCGAAAGCCATGTCCCTCAATTCATTCATAAGCTGCAAATTAAATCGAACACTCTTGAAAACTAGAAATTCATCCGCAAGTACGATGCTTACAGTTCCGTAACTACTCGATAATCACCGACAGTGGAGCAGGTGACACCAGACCAGGGAGGCAGATCGCCATCTCCACAGGGATCATCTCCAACCCACGCATACACAACTCTCCAACCAAGAGAGGCCTTGATCTCATTCAAAGCTTTAACTGAAAATTGCAAAAACCAAAAACCCATCAAATACCAACCCTTTACGCATTAAGCAAAATCCCCATGAACCAAATCAGATAAAACTACAGAGAACAAAGATCCGCGGTGTTACCATCACGCTTAAGGGTTTTACAGTGCGCAGAGTGGAGCATCCATAGAGTGAAAATGAGGATCAGAGAAAGTAGAGATGAGGGAATTCGCGCCATTTTGAGGGCGACCCAGAGATCCTTGGGTCTCAATCACTCTCAAAAGGATTTTGCAAATCGACGTTCCTCGTGGATCTTAAGATTTATCTTTTTTTCTGTGTAGGTCTCAGGTCTTGGATTAGAAGAGAAAAATCGTTGCCTATGACATTTGAGATTTGGCAATTTAGCAATTTGAGTGAGCGAAGCAGTGGGAATTATTGCTGAATGATAAATGGGAGTGGAGCTCCAGCGAACGCGGTATCAATGTTGAAAATCTCCTCCTCACTTCTTCGGCACTGAAATTTTATAGACATTTTAAAAATTTTCTAATGTTTTTGGGAAAGTTTCAGGAAAATATAAATAAAATTGACAAAGGATAAAATGGTATAATGAATTATCGAAACTCCAAATCAGATTATCAGTAAGAATCTAGGATCTGAAATTGTGAGTAAGAGTCTGTTTGGTTGGAGGGGAGGGGAAGGGAGGGGATGAAAAATGAGCCCCTCCCCTTATTTGGTATGAAAAGTAAGAGGGGAGGGGCCCAAAAAAGGGGCTCCAAATCCCTCCCACTCCCTCAAATTGGCTCCCTCCAAATTGGGGGGTTTTGGAGAGAGCCAAAAATTTGAGACTATTTTACCCCCATAATCTTTTCATATTTTTAATTATATCCTATGAGTCTTCAATAAAAATATAACTTCTTTTATCATCTCCAGTGTTTCACGCTTGTGTGTGTTTTTTTTCCAACCCTGTAGTTCAACCAAATCATGAGTATGAATATCTCCAGCGGAATGAATGGCGATTAAAATATAATTTTGGTGATGATATTTTCGTAGGTGAATTCGACTGTAAAATGTTATCCATAAATCTTTTTTTTTTTTACTAGAGTTATCCATAAATCCATAATACAAGTGTGAGCGCATGACATCTATTTTTTTTTTTTGCAACTCCTCTGCATTATTTTTCAATAGAAGGAATTTTTCATTTAATTTAATATGATAATTACTGGAATATTCATATAATAAGAAATTAAGTTGAGGGAAATTGAAAAATATTTCTATTTTATATCTTCATCTTTTTTTTATAAATTATATAATTCATATTGAGGTGTAAACTAATTTAAATAATTTATATAAGGAAAAACATATAAACTAATGTTTAAGGATAAAATGGTAAATTAAATATTATCTTCCCTCCCCTCCCCTCTTAAACCAAACAAAGGATCATTAAAAAACCTTTCCCTTCCTCCCCCTCCAACCAAACCAAACAAGGTGATTCTCCCTCATCCCCTCCCATCCATCCCCTCCCATCCCATCCCCTCCCTTTAAACCAAACAGGCCCTAAAAGACGAAAATGCCCTAAGTGAAATGATAGGCTATAGTCCTGTTTCCAGAAGGTTGCCCCAATATCGGGGAGAATATTGCCAACGCCGTGCCTGCTACCACCGTTGATTTGGTCTGGCAACGTTATCGCAATCTTCTACATGACGTCACCAAGATTGAACCCGTGACAGTCCTGATCCCCGCGTTCCCTGACTTTCCCTCTGATGTTGAGCCCTCCTCCTTTGATTGGAACTTCACTAATCAAATTTCATTCAAATTGAAGCCACCCAAGAATGCTAACACTAGCAGAAAGAAGGGCATGCCATGGATTGAAGACGAACATGGTAAAAAAAGAAAGTGAAACCATTAATATAAAAGATGATGTTGTTAATAAAGAGTGAGGTGGTGTTATTGGCCTCCCCAACTTGTTAATTTGACACTTTTTACATTAACAACATGACTTTTTTGTTTAACAACTTCATGTAGAAAAGTGTCAAATTAATAAGTTGCGAGGTCAATAATAACATATCTGTAATGCCCTAATTTTTTATTAAGGGCTAATGATGATTATTGAGAATAATTTGTGAATTAAATCTGAGTAATTATGTGTTATGTGGCAATTTAAGTAAATGTGCCAAAATCAGTGGAAGAATGGAAAATTATCGGTTAATTAGTTAATGATTAATGGAGAAATTAATTACTAACTAAGAGAAATGAGAAGTGTAACTAAGTGGCTAATGGAGTGATTAGAGTAACCAAGTGGTTACTTACTTTATGAGGACTAATAAGAGTGGGACATGTGGCAAATGGAGATGATGGTAGAGTGTTAGAGAAAGTCAAAGTAAGCATTTTTAATCATATTTTCTCTCTCTTTCCCTCATTTTTGCTGCAGCAAGTATGGCATGGGAAGAGAGTATCATTTCATCCACTCCTCCACTTTCATTTGTCTCTCATCCTTCTCTCCATTTTCGAGCAGCCATTGAAGGTGAAGAAAGAGAAAGTTTCCAAGGTAAAACTCTTGCATTTTGACCTTCTAAATGATCTCTAATGCCAAAACTGTTGGAAATTGTGCCCTAAGGGCCAATCATTGTACTTTGAACATTATTATTTTAATGAAATTTCTCCATTCTGTTATCATATTATTTGTATGTTAACTGTGATAATTGTATCCGTGGATAATTCATAAAGATTGTTCTAAAATGTCCCTGGTCGGTCATCTATGCGGAAGCAGAGATGAAACAAGATCAGTATGACTTTGATAGGATATGGAGATACGAATCAAAGTCTTAGGCACTTGTAAGAATACAAGGTGCTGGACCGACCCTCTATGAGAAAGCTACATGAATCAAGTCATAACCTTTTCTCATGTATAACCACGTCACAATGCCCTTAGACCTAAGGTTATCATGGATTCCTACATGAGAGTTGCTAAGCTTTGAACTAGTCAAAAGTCACTTTTGACCAGGTGATGATAAAGGCTACGATCGGGCTTGGTGGTTTTTCATGCAGAGGAATATGAATGATCAAGATGGAATTTGTCCCTCACATTAGTAGAGAGATATTACTGGGCCCCTCGATGAGTGAGTCTGAGAAATGTATGGCCATACTATGATGAAAAGAGTTTCTGTCTCTGTTATCAGGCTACTCAGGAATCGAGAAAGTAATGGTCAGGAACAAGAGGATGACATTATCTATGCCTTATCCTTGATCGATATATCGTGTGACAAAAGGGACGTGACATGGTTGTAAGACAGGTTGCATCGTGATAACGATCCTCATATGAATTGGGTAGTTGTAATATCTTGCTAGAGGCCGCTTGCGACTTTTGGGTTAGTATAGTTATTGGCCCATTGCCAACTTCATATGGGCCTACAGGGTCGCACACAAGAATGACCCAACAAGAGATAATGTTTAATTTAGGGTGGATGAATTTTATATTTATATATATATATATAATATAAAATTCATTAATAATATTATATAAAAATATATATTTTCAAAATATATATCTTATATAGATATATATATATGTATATATATATCTATATAATATTATTAAATATAATAATATTATATAGATATATATATTTTTGAAATATATATCTTATATATATGTATATATATATTATATGTTATTATTATATTGTGTTAGTTTTAAATTTAATTTATTAAGATATATTAAATTTAATAACTAACATGATAGATATATAGTATCTCAGATTTAATTTATGAAGATAAATTAAATCTAATGGCTCTTTATTTGGATTAAATAAATAGGTTAAATTAAAACTGTTGGACAGATTTAATTTAAACTGAATTTATTTAATTAGCTCATCAAGATAATTAATTTTTAATTAATTTCGAAATTAATGATGATTAATTTTGAAATTTGAAAATAGCCCTTATAGGTTATAAACTTGATAGAGCAGATATATTCATGCGCACATGAGAATTGAGAGCCGCAAGTGAAACCCGAGGAGACATTAGAGGCGCTAGCACGCAGTCTCGGTTGGAGAGCATTCATGTGGATACCGGTAGAGGGAGCGGACCTGACGTGTTGGCTCCTAGAGATTGTGAAAACTCTGAATCATCAAAAAGGTATGAATCCTTCCAACTTGGTTTAAACGCCATTGATAGATCCTCAATTAGGATCGGTGAAAATTTATAAAATTCTTCCGCTGTGCCTACCGATCCTAACAAAAACTCCCTTCTATAAAGTTGTTCCTTGTGTTGAGAGCTTCATTTTCATGGTTTTAGTTTGTCCATTTGGTGTTGTTTGAGCTCTCATGAAATTTTGGACTTGGGTGAATCAAGGAACTCCTTTGGAGAAAGTTATAAAGGTGAGTAAGACAAACTTTTCTATATAGATTTTGTGGCCATTGGTTAAGTTTAGATTTTCTGGAAATTTTGCCTTGAATTTTGAAAATGAGGGTCATTGTGTTGTGGGTATGTTGTTGTCATGGAATTAGTGCCTTGTTTAGTGTGTTGAATGAATATAATTGAATTGAAGCTTAAAGGTGAAGTTTGGGAACTTTGTGTTGGTTTTGTGCCTTGGGCAAAAACAGGGCATGTAATTGGGTTGTGATTTTAGTCATTTTGAGGTTACCATTATGTTCTTTGTGAAAATTTATGTGGGAATAGGCTTGATTGTTAATTTTGGAGCCATTGGACACTTCGGTAGAAAATTGGAAAATCTGTCAAGTGTGAACTATATTCTGGGCAGTCAGTTTGCACGAATGTTTTGAATGACCAAATGGTGTTGAAAAATTATGAAACTTTTCAGTCTTAAATTTCACATCTCAAGCTTCAAAATGGACATATAGTTTGTGTCTTTTCGTTTTGTGAACTGAGAGTTATGCTTTGCCAAAGTTTGGGATCAAAACTGAACTCTGTTTTGGGGCAGTGTTGAGTTTTGTGTAATTCTGGAATTTTGTGGTGATTTCGAGTAATGGTCCATATTTTTCCCATAAAGAGAACTTAGATACCTTTCATTTGGCTTTGGAATCACCTCATTTCGATTTTTTTAGAATTAGTTATGATTTTTGGAAGTTCAGCCAGGAAACAGAATTTTCTTGGGCACTGCCAGAGGTTATGAACCGCGGCCCAAGACCTTATGTGCATCCATTGGCCGCGGCCCATGGGTAGGCTGACCGCGGCCAACCCCCAAAAATCAGCATTTTGGACTTTTGAAAGGTAACCTTTAGTCAAGTGTTTCCCAAGCCTTTAGGCATGTGTTTAGGCTTTGATTAACCACCTAAAGGTCATGAATGGTAACCAGCTTTAAGTGTTATGCAAATGAGAATTTGGAAAAGAGAATGATCCTATGTCCTTGATTTGGTTATAGGGTTGGGTATTCACCCTGATTATGGTTCGATATCCGCTCAGATCGCGAGTAGCCGATGCTGGAGCATACGTGGAAAGAATAAGAGTAGGGAACTCACCTCTCATGCATGTATTGATATTTGTGTTTGTGTATTGATGCATGTTATTGTTTTGCTTGATTATGTGAAACATATATGAATGATTGAAGCTCTGTTTCTATTTATGCTATGGCTATGAGTATGTTGTTGAAACATTGAGCATGCGGATATATCATTATGTGAGCACGAGTTATGGTGATGCAAGCATGTCATACATTGAACACTTATCTTGCATGTATATTGGTATCTGTTTCCTACTGGGATTCTCTAGAATCTCACCCTCCCCGACCAACATTTTAGGCAGGACAGGTGGCTCAAGGAAGGAGTAAGCGACTAGGGGCGGCGAGAATCCCTTATAGGCATTTAGATTTGGTAGTTGGTTATTGTTATATGCTGGGATAATTGTATA
The DNA here is from genome assembly GCA_963855925.1 of Inga laurina. Taxonomy (NCBI): domain Eukaryota; kingdom Viridiplantae; phylum Streptophyta; class Magnoliopsida; order Fabales; family Fabaceae; genus Inga; species Inga laurina. Next base: position 17,559,785 of record OY979712.1, on the reverse strand, counting down.
TGTTTGGACGTATATGTTCGGATGATAGATTGGAATGTGTATTTGGATTAAGTATTGTGTAATCCCTATTTGAGAAATTGTAAAGGGCGTATGTGCCCTACGTATCTTTAGTGAAGGTATGAACCCGAGATTACCAGTATTATTATTGTGCACTCTGATATTTATATAAATGTGATTTATCTTCACGAGGTAATTGTATTCGAAATATGAATGAGACCAGGTTAAAGTGTTTGTGAAATGTATTTGTGAAAACCATATCTTAAGGATGGGAATGTAAATGAGTTTTTTATTATTATTGGTCTCTATTTCATTTTAATCACGTATTTCGGATATAATTACGAAAGGGGGTTACAATATCTCTTTCTATTAATAATACCATCTTCTACATTAACCACTTGACTTTTTTGTTTAACAACTTTGTAGGGACAATTGCCAAATTAACAAGTTGGGGGGTTAATAACAACACATTACTCTTTATTAACAACATCACCTTTTATATTAACGACTTAACTTTCTTGTTTAACAACTTTGTATGGAAAAGTGCCAAATTAATAAGTTAGAGAGGCCAATAACAACACCTATCTCTATTAGCAACATCATCTTCTACATTAATGACTTGACTTTCTTGTTTAACAACATTGTAGGGAAAAGTGTCAAATTAACAAGTTGGGAAGGCCAATAACAACACCTTACTCTTTATTAACAACATAGTTGTAACCCCCTTTACGATTAAGGCCGGGATTAGTTCGTAAAAACATAATTAAGTTTGAATTAGAGACCATGTATGGTGATTTGAGACTTATTCAAAATAAAACTTCCCAAAATCAGAGTTTTCAAAAACTTTTACAACATCTATTCCACAATGGTCTCTTACTCACATTTCAACATAAATGGCCTGTACAGGTTGATTTCATTCATACATATCAGAGTATAATGCAAATTCCCGACACACTCGGGTTCCATTAATTAGTAAAGGGATTATACAAAGGCACAAAGCCAATAATTCTTTTCCCTTATCTTGGGGATTACACAAAACTACATTATACTTTCAAAATATACAACTATTTACCACAAAATATCCAATGAATTTACATTGATAACCATTAATCAAAATAAACTCCTAAACTGGAGTTCTAACTACTCTTCGTCGCTCACTTTCCTTTGGATCCTTCGGCCCTGTCTAAAAGTTATGTTTTGGGAGAGTGAGATTCTAAAGAATCCCCGTAGTAACAAATCACTCATATTATGCACAACATCAAAGCATGAAAGTAAATCATCCACAGCACACAGCAATCACAACAACAGTTGCAACGGCCGGGGTAGGTATCATGGGCATCGCCCCCTACGACGGCTCACGCTGAACTGCTTGCTGTATTGCACATCCACATGAACATATCACATATATCACCACAGCTGGAATCCATATAAAACATTTCATAACACGCAGTCCCACAGGTTGGATACTCAAACAGGAATCCACGATTCCACAACACACCCTCAGCACTTACAACGGCTGATACAATGGCCGGGGTAGGTATCATGAGCATTACCCCCTACGATGGCTCACGCTGAACTGCTCGCGCTGTAATGCCCTACAGCCGATAACACATTCACAATGATAAACATACATACCAAGTATCATACATAACATGAGAGAAAAGTCACTACCTTGATCCTTCCGGGCGTTCCTTAGCACTGATCTCTCCCGTGTCAGGCAAATATCGTATCCTAAAATCATAATTAGGGACGAAGAGTCAATTCTCTATTCCAACTCTCAATAGCTTCTTAACACTTAATTGGTTATCATTATTACTCTTTTAGTACTCAAGAATACCTCTAACAATAGCTCTAAGGGGGGTTAGAAGACTATCCCCAAAGATCCCCTTTGGGAAGCACAAAACTGAAATTTTCTACAGAGGCACTCGAGTGAAGCTAGCCTCACTCGAGTGAAATTGTACGGATACCTGAGTGAAGGAGACCTCACTCGAGTGATGGTACGGTCTACACTCGGGCACTAGAGAGTGAAGGATAGCGAGTGAACACCCGAGAGCACAAGGACTTTTCAGAGACTATATCACTCAAGCACACTGGACCTCACCCGAGTGAAGGCCAAATGCCTCACTCGAGCACCTGAGAGTGAAGTCTAGAAAGTGAGAACCCGAGAGCATAAGAGAAATGGCAGTAGCCCAGATGGCTCACTGCACTCGAGCACAACACAGCTCATTCGAGTGAATACCCTATACCCGTGAGTGAGAAGGCACAATCTTGCACCATAACCACAAGTAACAACCCAAGAGGCAAGTCCTTGGTGTCAAATACACCAGCACTCGAGTGAGCTTACCCTCACTCGAGTGATGTTCATCTCTCACTCGTAAGTGAGACTATACACTCTTGGATTTTCCAAAAAGCACAACAGAAAAACTGAAGAGAAAACAGAATATACGCACAACACTCGAGTGATACTCAACCTCACCCGAGTGATCTTCATCCCTTACTCGAGTCAATCCCAAATCACTCGAGTGATTCTATCAGAAATAGAAAACGCAGCAAAACAGAGGCATTTTCCCAACACTTACCTAATTGATCCCAACGGACACAAAACTTTACCCAAAACCACTCCCACAGAAAAACACCCAATAAACTCAATAGGATCATCAGAATCATCAAAATCCTACTCCATTATCATGCTTTGGGTTTTGGGCAACTAGATCAACAAAATAACAATCTCATCCAAACATCACATTTCAATCACCAATCAATCTATCTATCCTAAACTCATTCCAAGATACCATCCTCATGCCAAAAACATAACAAATGAACAGTGGCACCCATTTTCGGATTCAAGCCAAAATTTCCAGAAATTACAAACTACTTCAAATGGCATGAAACTTAGATAGATAGATTGGTTTCACATACCTCTTCAATTTCTCCAAAAACACTCTTTGATTCTCCAACAACCAGATTTTTGTGTGATCACAAATCAACACCAAACGGTAAACGACAATCATCAAAATGAAGCCCATAACTCATGGAGCAACATTAAAGAAAAGAATTTGAGCAAAGGAGGCCATCCACTCACCCAAATCACAAGCTCTTCTTCCTCTCACTTGGCAGCCATAGAGGACGAATGGGAGAGAGAAAGTGAGACAGATGGAGTGTGATGAAGAAGAAGCAATCATCATTTTCCCTCTTGCCCATGCTTCAGCCGAAAAGGAGGGAAGAGAGGAGAGAGAAAATGATATTTTATCCCAATTTGACTTTTCTCATGTCTCTTTCATACTCTCATCTTGACATATGTCCACATGCCATTGGTTTACACAAAATAAGTCATCAATTAGCTTCTCTAATCCCTCCATTAGCCATTTTAATTTCACACATCATTTTCTCTTGGTTAGTAATTAATTTCTCCCTTAATTACCAACTCATGGCCAATAATTCCATTCTTCTAATTTTTCCACCAATTATGACATATTAATTTATATTTCCATAAAACACATAATAATGCCAATTAAATCCATAATTATCCATAATAATCATGATTAGCCCTTAATCAAAAATTTGGATATTACAATAGTACTCATTTGGGATAGCTTATTTTTGGATAATAAGTGCTTATAATTTGTGATTCACGGTATACGAGGTAAGTATGTGAGAGGAGTTTTATTTTGACTTAAGTAATAAGTATTTATTTCTCAAAAATAAGCTATTCCAAACATTCAAATAAGCTTTTATATTAACGACTTCACTTTTTTGTTTAACAACTTCGTATGGAAAAATGTCAAATGAACAATTTGGGGAGGCAAATAACAACACCATCTTCTATATTAACGACTTCACTTTTTTGTTTAACAACTTCGTATGGAAAAGTGCTAAATTAACAATTTAGGGAGGCAAGTAACAACACCTCTCTCTATTAACAATATCATCTTCTACATTAACAACTTCACTTTCTTCTTTACCACATTCTTCCTCAGTACAGGGTGTTCCCTTCTTTTTGTCAGTGTAGACATTCTTGGGCAACTTCGATTTGAATGAAATTTGATTAGCAGAGTTCCAATCAAAGGAGGAGGGCTCAGCATCATAGGGAAAGTCAGGGAAGGCAGGAATCGAGACTGTCACTGGCATCAATCTCGATGACGTCATGTTGGAGATCGCAATAACATTGCCAAACCAAATCGACAGTGGTGGAAGGAACGGTGTCGACAATATTCTCCCCGCTGTTAGGGCAACCCTCTAGAAATAGGACTATAGTCTGTCACTTCATCCAAGGCATTCTCGTCTTTTGCTCACAATTTCATATCCCAGATTCCTACTGACGGTCTAATTTGGGATTTTAGAAATTCACCATACCATTTTGTCCTTTATCAATTTTGTTTGTATTTTTCTAGAAGTTTCCCAATTTTTTTTTTCGATAACAATTTTCTAAAGTTTTTTAGTGGCAAAATTAAATTACAGTTTCCATTAAAAATTAAAATATAAAAAATTAGTTCAAAGCCGGGTAATCTAAATAGAGTGAAGTATAAGTACCGAAATGTTATTTTCTAGTTAAATTTAACACCATAATCTTATTTACGATACATCCAGCAACCCAATACTTCCAAACATTAATTTTATCTATATTTTATAATGCATCCAATACTATAAACCATAAATAAGACTAGGATGCTAGATATAACTAAAAAATAACATTAAGGGTGTCGAATACACAAGGAAAATAACATTAGAGTGCTGGTTGCACCATAAATAAAATTAAAATGTTGGATACTACAAGGAAATATATAACATCAAGACATTGAATGTTACTTTACCTAATTATGTGTGTGTGTGTGTGTATGTTTGAAATTGAATCAAACATATTGGGCATCATCTGCATCATAAAAAAAAACCTTTCTAATTCTACCTTCACCTAGTTCCTTATCTAACGATATAGTCTGCCATGATATCCTCACCATAAAATATTTTTTTTGTAATTTCTATTGTGACAAGAAATTCTGTCTTATTTTTTGGTGTCAGTTATTGTCATCTGGGTACTAATGTTGTATTATAATCCTTTTATCTTAATAAAATTTGTCTTTTGCAATATGCAAAAAATAATTATCCTACTTAATGTCATCTGGCATAAGAGAAACATTATTGTTCATAACAGTATCATTCAAACTCCACATCATGTCATTAAAGAAATTCTTGGCAACTTAAAATTTTCAACTATAGCTTTCTCTAGTGAGAAGACAAAGGCACCACTTACATCATCCCGATTAAGTGATCTGTCAATAATTACCTCTTTGCAGAAAGTTTGATCCATATTGATACAGAAGTGCAAAATCTGCGGGAAAAGACAATGTCATATCATTATTTGTAATTTTGAGATAACTAATATTATGTGCCGATTATTTCTTGTGCGCCTGTTTTGCATGTTGTTCTCTATTGGATTATTTGCTGAAGGGGCCTTCATGTCACTCCTTAGGATTCCTTTGAAATCTGTTGTTTTAACAAGAGCTTTAGGGGCCTGTTTGGTTCGAAGGGAGCTGATAGAGGGGAGGAGTGGAATGTAAAGGTAGAAGGTTACTTTGTTTGGTTTGGTTGGTAGGAGAGGAGGTGAAGAGTTTTTAATAATTCTTTATTTGATTTAAGATGGGATGGTAGGGGAGGAGGTGTGGAGTTTTTAATAATTCTTTATTTGATTTAAGATGGGATGGAAGGGGAGGAATGTTAGCAATTTACCATTTCATCCTACATATTTGGTTATATTTTTTTATTTATATGTTATATAAATTAATTTATATTTTATCTAATTAATATAATAACATTTTTATTGATAATTAATATAATATATATATATTTTTTTTAAAATTAATTTCGTTATCATATATTTTTAATATAAAAATAATATATTTTTAAAATATATTATTTTAAATTTAATAAAAATATATATTTTTCATTAAAATAATATTTTTATTTAAAATTATATTAACATATTTTATAATTATAATATTTTTTATTTTTTTTTTAAATTTGTATAAGAATATGTTATAATTATAATAATTTTTTTATTCATAAATATATAATTTTTATATTAAATTATTTTATAATGATATATTTTATTTTATAATAAAATATTTTAATAATAACAATAATATTTTTGTTTATCACAATATTTTCCATCATGGGCATTATTGGAATATCACAAAGTTATAAGAGTAAAATGGTCTAAAATTGTGACTCCCCTTTAAAATCTTTCAATTTGGAGGGGAGTCAAAATAAAGGTGTTGGATGGGAGTGGATGGAAACTCTGGGGTCAACTTCCATCCAAAATTTCAAACTAAATAAGGGGAGGGGTTCATTTTTCCTTCCCTTCCATCTCCTCCCCTTCAACCTAACAAGCCCTTAATCTAACATCTTTAAATCATCATTGGTCAGCCATTTGGCTTAGGAAAGGGAAAACGGGCCGAGCCGGCCCTATGATGGGCTCGGGCCTAAACGGGTCTGCCTGTTTAGGAGGCCCGAGTCAAAAAATACACAAAAATTGAAGCCCGACCCGTTTATGTAAACCCGCGGGCCGGCCCGCAAGCTTTTAGGCTCGTTTAACTTTTTTTTTGCATGACTTTTTTTCTTATTTTCCTAGAGACTAAAATACCTAATTTAAAACATAAATATCATCAAAACTAATTTAAAACATAAATATCATCCAAGTTTAATAAAACACAAACACTAAAACTTAAATCCAAACTATAATTAATGTCCAAAACTAATAAAACAAGTCCACAGCCACAATCAAGCAAGTCTACAAGCTTCAAATGTCAGTAATAATAGAACACCTGATTTAGATTTTGGTGTATACATACAAAACATGAAAAAAGAAAATCAAAGAAGAGAAGCTTCAAATGAGGTATGAGTAAGTGTGAGAGCGTTTCTTATTTAAGGGTTAGGTTAGGTTAATTCTACCTCCTGACCACTGCTTGCTGCCTTATACCCAGTAAAAAAAAGTTAAATGGGTCTAAAAAAGCCGGCCCTATAAGGCATGTGGCCCTATAGGGCCAGCCCTTTTAAGCCCGTTTCCTTTTTTTCACCCTAAATCACAAGCTTGGCCCTAAACGGGCTTGACCCGATTTCCCGGCTCTACATTTGGTAAGATTTAATATTGATGTAGTCACATTTTTCTAACATTTCTGCTTCTTTAGCTTCCCTTCCCTTTTTTGTAGAGCTGGAAATTCGGACCAAGCCCGTTGGGCCGGCCCGTTTAGACCCAAATCTTTCAAGGGTCGGGCTTATGATTTAGAGGCTAAAAAGGGAAGCGGGCCTAAAAGGGCCGGCTCTACAGTAGAGCCGCAGGCCCTGCAGCCCTACAGGGCACGCCCTTTTAGGCCCGCTTAATTTTAAAAAAAAAATTAATAAATATAATATCATTATATCAAATTATCAATACGAGAGACACATAAGTACCTAATAGAGTATTAATAACAGGCAAACACTTATTAATTGGTTTGATTTATTTTATTTTCTACAATGGTTTATTCATTTAAACTTAAAAAAAAAAGGATAATTTGGACATTAGACTAAAAATTTTTAGTTAAATTTTCTATAAATTTGGACATTAGACTCAAGTTTTCTATAATGATTATTTTAACTAAAAATTTATGAGTTTTAAAAATAATGTATCTCAATTTAAAGCAAAATAATAAATAAATTGTAAAACTTGAGAAATATTTTTTTTTGAATTATAATTTGGACATTAGACTAAAAATTTTTAGTTAAATTTTCTATAAATTTGGACATTAGACTCAAGTTTTCTATAATGATTATTTTAACTAAAAATTTATGAGTTTTAAAAATAATGTATCTCAATTTAAAGCAAAATAATAAATAAATTGTAAAACTTGAGAAATATTTTTTTTTGAATTAAAATGAGTTTAAGCCCGTTTAGGCCTGAGCCCATGAAGGGTAAGCCCTGTAGGGCCGCGGGCTTCAAAAATATGGTACTTTTTAGTAAATGGGCTTAAACGGGCCGGCCCGTTTAGGCCCAAGCCTGTGAAGGGCGGCCCTACCTGTAATATCCCGGATTGTGACCAAGGATTAGCAACTTCAAAGTAATGTAATTAATATTAATTGAGCACTTTTGAAGTATATATCGTGCATTGTGATAATCAGGGGCAAAACGGTAAATTTACCGACTGACTGGTTAGTTACCGATGAGAACACTCCTTGGTAATCAAGATCAATGGCTAAGATTAAAAGACCAAAGGGTGGAATCCTATGCATGTAAGTTTACATGAAATCATGGTAGGAAGAATAGGATGGTGCCAAGTGGCAAAATAAGGACCCTTGGATCAAAGTCAAATATTCTTCCCTCTCTCTTTCCTTGTCAAGGTCGGCTATATGTGTGTATGTGTGAAGGAAAAGCTGCATCATCATCTTTCCTTTTCTCTCTCATTTAACTTCCATTTTCGTTGAGCTTGAGCAAGAAAGAGAAAGAGAAAAGCTTGAGTTGAGGTAAGTGAACATCTCTATATGCTCAAATGTTCTCTATTAATGTTGTTCATGAGGTTGAGGGCTATATTTCTATGGTTTCAGAATTTTGGTTGGTGAAGTTTGAGAAATTGTGAATTTTGGAAAGTTGAAGAATCAAGAAGTTGGCTTGGGAAGACATAAGAGGTGAGTAGTTGATGCATTTTGGTATGGTTGCTTTGATCATTGCTTGAGTTTTGAGGACTTTGGAATTTGCCCTGATTTTTGGTAAATTTTGAAAAGCTTGACTTGGTTAGTGTTTAATGTGGAAATTAGTGTCATAGAGTGTCTTTGTGCATTTGGAATTGGCTTGGAATTTTGGGTTGGAATGGATTTCAATGTGTGTGTTGATTGGAGATGTTAAGGTGACATGTGGTGATTGTTGTAGAACATGCCCATGGATAATGAATATGGTCATTTTGATAGCTCCAATGTGTTCCTTGAGCCAAATTGTGTGAAAATAGTATGTGATTTGGAATTTGGGAACCATTGGAAGCATTGGTGCAAAAATGGAAATGTTGTCCATTGAAAGTCTGTTCTGGGACAGTCAGATGGTGTGGACGTTTTGACTAGGCAAATGATGTTGAAAAATTATGAAACTTTCCAGTCTTAAATTTCACATCTCAAGCTTCAAAATGGACATAATTTTGTGTCATTTCGCTTTTTGAGCTGGGAGTTTGAACTATTCAAAGTTTGGCATCAAAACTGGACGTGTTTTGGCACAACGTTAGGTTTTTGGTAAATCTGAACTTTTGTGGTGATTTCTAGTTATGGCCAATATTTTTCCTTGAAAGAGGACTTAAATAGCTTTCATTTGGCTTTAGAATCACCTTATTTCGATTTTTCCTGAATTAGTTATGATTTTTGGAAATTCAGCAAAGAAACTGGATTTTCTTGGGCCGCAGCCCAAATGTTTCTGAGCATTTCTGAGCGGTTTTGGGCCGCAGCCCGTGGATTTTGGGCCGCGCCCACCCCCAAAAATCAGTGTTTTGCACTTTTGAAAGGTGATTTTTGGTATAGTCTTTCCCAACCTTTTAGGCATATAGTTAGACCTATAATAGACACCTAAAGAGTTCAAATGATAACCAACTTAAAGTATTATAGAGAAAAGAACTTGGGAAAGAGATTGACGGGTTGTCCTTAACTTGGTTTACAGGATTTGATATTTGCCGTCCTCGTAAGCCCGCGGTGCCAAGAAACGTCGGGAAAGGATCAGGTAGTGACTCTCTCTCTTATACTATGTGTAATGCTCTGTATGTGAGTGTTATCACTGTTCTGTGATGGATCTTTGATGTTGCTGCGGTTACAGCTGGTGATAGCTGTCGTATACAGCGCAAACTGTCGTTATTGTGAATACAACGTAAGCTGTCGTGATTATGATTATAGCGAGAGCTGTCGTATTGTGCATACAGCCGTGAGTGCTGTCGTTTGTGGTGAAAACCATGTATCTTTGAGATTGCTGCTGCTGTTGCTGGTTGTGATTTATATACATGCTTTGTATTATGCATTGTGTGAGTGGTTTGTTACTACTGGGATTCGCTCGAATCTCATTCTTTCCTATGACTAACATTTCAGACAGGGCGTGTGGCTCAAAAGAGAAGCGGCCAACCCGGAGCAATTAGGACCCTTGGGGGTATATAGTCCAATTGGAAACGTTGGTTATCTATTTTGAACTCGGGATTACTGTGTATTTTGTATTAGGAATATTACATTCGATTTTGGTTGTGTAATCCCCAAGTGGATACTTATAAACCTCAGGTTATATGTATAGAACCCGGGAGTTGCCGGGGATTTGGTTATACACTCTGATATGATTGAATGTATATTAACTGCACAGGTAATTATATTCGAATATTGAAATTGAGACCAGGATAGGAAAAAGAGTTTTGAAAGTTTTGCGAAAATTTTACTGTGAGACTGATAGTTTAAACAAGGTTAAAGCATCCAATGGTCTCTAATCCGAATTAAATATGCATTTTTGAATTATAATTACGTGTTTAAAAGCAGGGGGTTACACTACCGGCCCGAATTTCCAGCTCTACTTTTTCGTTCTATTACCACTAATTATATATGTCCATATTACGAAGGAACTTTATAAACTTATTACTGGAATGGCACTCTTGTTATGATGATCTTGCTTTCCATCACCTTTTCCTATGTATTGGATATTGCTTTCACTTCTTGTTTTCTTGTTAGTTGTAGGGTTGCAAGTTTGGCACTTGAAGACCTACTTTGAGAGAAAGAAAATCCTATTATTTTTTTGCCCTTTGTTTTTTTGCCTTTTCTTTCTTAGAAGGAGCTTTTGTGGAATAAGTAGCAATCTGCACATTGCCACATTGGTATCTTAGAGAATGAAGTGAATTTGGAAGTAATCTTTAGAGCTGGGAAATCGGGCCAAGCTCGTCAAGGACGGGGTTTATGATTTAGAGCCTTTAGAAGGAGTTGAGCCTAAAAAGGCCAATCCTATAAGGCTGCGGGCTTAAACAAGCTGACCCGTTTAAGCTAGCCAATTTTTTTTTAATTTTATTAAATGATTACAAGTTGAGTTTTGCTTTAAAAAATGATTTTTTTTAAAAAACAAAATTGGAAATATTGTTCAAATTATATTATCTTGCTATTTGAACGTTTTAAAGGAACAAATTTGATTATATGCTTATTAAAAATCTAAGAGAAGCTTGTTGATGACATTATAGTTAGTTAAAAGTCTTCTAATTGATTTTTTTTTTATTAAAAAAATTTTACTCAATTTTTAAGAATATTTCATTTGGTTTTTAATATTTCCCCAAAGAAATTTTTCCTTATGAAATATTGAAAGAACAATTTTTTATTGGTGTAAGATAAACAAAGAGAACAATTTTTTAATTGTATTTGAAGAGGTCCAAATATTATATAAACTATCAAAAAGAGAAACTAATAACACACACATTGAAAAATAAGAAAGTATTTAATACTTTAAAAACTTATATCTCATGAAAAGTTTTATTTTAAGGTAAATGGTCACTTATTCTATTTATAAAAAATAGATAAAACATTTAATACTTTAAAAATATTTGTCTTAAATTAAAATTTTTAATTTTTTAATTTAATTTCTTTAAAAAAATTAAAAAAAACTTATTTTTTTGTTAAACGGGATTGAAGCTCGCAAGTCAAGCCCGAGTCTGTGAGTAAACAGGTCATATTTCAAAATATAGACTTTTTATGGGAGACCGGCCTAAAGGGGGTGAACCTGCAAAGGGCTGGCCTGTTTTCCCACTTCTAGTAATCTTTCATTTTTTTTTTGTCATAATATTTCAAATCATCTATTTATTACATCCCATGAATTTGCTGAATCTAATTTTTACTATGTTGTTCACTCGATACCAACAAGTACTAGACTTTAATAGAAGGGCTAATTCCTCATCATGTAAGAGATCAAGGCTCGAATTCCTGCTAAGAGGTACCCACATTAGTTCACGATGGTGCCCCACACAAAATTGCAATTGCCTCCAATTCATGGGTAAGGCATTAGAATTCAAAGAACCCATTATCAATGCCGCTGCAGTCATCATCTTAGTCTTCTACACCACTGGTGAGTTGATGGCTTCTTTGTCTTCTCCATCAGTTGCCTCTTCCTTCTTCATTTCCCCCAACATCATCCACCACCCTAACTCTATTAAAATCCACGACATCACCTGAATTTAAGGAAGAAGATGATGTTGCTTGGAATGATAATTTTTAAACCTCACATTAAAAAAATAAAATTAAGGGAATAGTTTGGTCTCATTAAACGACTAGCTAGAATCTTAAAAAAATTAATGAAAATTATAGAATCGGATAATGATATATATATATATATATGTATATATTATATGGGACCGTTTGAGTTAGCGATGACAAAAGTGACTTTTTTCCAATTTGATTTTTGCAAACTTAAAATAAGATAAAACTCAAGTTGTAAATGTGATTTATGTTTAGATTGGCAATGATAGAAGCCCATTTGCACCCTGAAAAATAGGTTTTAGTGACTTTTTCTTAAAAATAGCTTTTGGCTTAAAAGCCCATTTAAAAAAATATCAACCCAAACACCTCCTTTTACTCCCACTGTACTTTTTCCTTTCCTACCGTGTTTTTTCAGCCCCCAATGGCCTTCCCAAATAGGCCTTATATATATATATATATATATTAAATGTGACGTTTAAAAACCCCCATGAAATATAAGATGGGGACGTGAATTATGATTACAAAAAATTCAAAAAGCCTTACAAACTGTTTTTGGCCTGTAAAAAGGCGTTACAAACTCGAGCATGTGATTGAATAAAAATGATTCGCGGAATTGGAAGGATATGCCTCCAAACTCTTGCACCGTACGAAATCTCCCATCCATCATCTCTAGAACTGGGAATACGGGCCAGCCCGCGGGTTGCGGGTTGGCCCGCACCAACCCGCAGCCCGTGTGGTGCGGGCCTGTGCAGCCCGCACTTCTGCAGGCTGGCAAAATGCCAACCCTAACCCGCAGTGTGCGGGTTGCGGGCCAGCCCACGGGCCCGCATTTTTTTTTTGAAAAAAAAATTACTATTTTTTAAAGAGGATTGAAAATATGAGACACATATATATGAGTCATTAAATTTACCTTCCTAACATCAATCATTTCTCTTATAAAAATTTAAAAACATAATCTACAATTCAAGAGATAAAGTTATCAAATTTGTCAAAGTTTATAAACAAAACATAAACTCATCCTCAAGCAATCAATATAAAATAATTTTGTTCAAAGAAGAAGGGAAGAGGCTAAGATTTTTTCTCTTTGGATTGCGAGGTATCAAGATAGGAGTGGAAAACTTATAAGTTTTGTAAAATTATTATATGTAATAAAAAAATAAAAAATTTTGCGGGCCAACCCGCCGACCTGCGGGCTATGCAGTGCGGGCCTTTGTGGCCCGCATTTTTGCGGGTTGCGATTTTTCCAACCCTAACCCGTCAAAACCAGCGAACTCGTGGGTTGAGCTCGCGGGTTGGACCCATATTACCAGCTCTAATCATCTCTATATGAAAAAAGGTCAAAAACCCATTTTCCTTCCTTGTTTTTATAAAAAAAAAAAAAAAAATTGTTGAAAAATTATAAAAGAATTACTATGAGATCTTAAAGAAAGAACTTAATTACTAAAAAAATTCTAATGAGTGAGGTGTTATCATTTCTTATCTAAAACTCAGCATTACATTTTTCTCAATTATCATTAAGACTTCTTAATGATTATGCTCCTTTATTAAAACCTTATAATAATTCTCTCAAAAATTTTTATTTGCAAATTTTATTTATTAGAAAGGTTTAATATTTTTTTATACATAAAACTACCATTGCTTTACAAATACTTTTTTAATTACCAATATAGAGTTAGTCTAGCGGTATAAGGCTCTTCTAGATCTTTTTAGATTTCAAGTTCCAGTAGGCTAGATCTCTCTAGCCTCGGTTCAATTTTGCTATCATTTTAATTTTGGTAACTCAAAAAGCAAAATAGTCTAAATTTTTGTTAAATTATAAGGACTAATATTTTAAATAGAATGAAATTTTAAAGACTAAAACTTATATTTTCAAACTTCAAGCACCAAAATCTAAATAAGCTAAACTTGATACCGAATATTATATTAACACAATTCAAATGGGAAAATTTAAGAAAAATAAAACTAAAAATGGAAAAAGACAAATTGGTGCTACGAATTTATTAAATCCTAAGTCAGAAATGAAATAGGAATATGGGATTCCAACTTTGACCAAATGACCAAAATGCCTTGACTTGAGGGCACAAATTTCAAAAGTCAATGACAACATCTGTATCTATATTAACAACATCATATTTTACATTAACAACTTTACTTTTATGTTTGACAACTTTATATCCCAAAACCAGAGATAATTTTGAAGACACAAGTTTCAGGGGTCAATAACAATACCTATATCTATACTACCAATATTATATTTTACATTATCGACTTTAATTTCATGTTTCATGTCACACCCTTATTTTATTTTTACCTTTTTCAAAGTGTTTACAGAAAACGATACGTAGTTTGGTGGTCAACACAGGAATAGTATAAATAAACTGATAATATATGCATGATTACAGAAATTTCCCATAGGGTTTTGTGCATAATAATTACCATTAATGTAGCCACACAGGGCTACTTGGGTGTCCAAACCCATCCCAATGAAACGGAGATACCTTCTCGTCTTCGTTTCACCACTGCCATCCTCTCATGTAGTTCTCGACTCTGATCTTTGCATACCTTCGGTTTTCACCTTTTTAAATTGTTGGTAGGGGACGGTGAGATTCAGGAGAATCTCAGTAGGAAAATAGTACCAATATGCATGCAAAATAAGTGCCTAATGCATGACATGCTTGCATTACATAACTCATGTTCACACAATGACATATCTGCTTGCCCAATGTTTCATGCAACAAAACTATGGCTACAGTATAAATAAAAATAGAGCTTCAACCATTCATATATGTTTCACATAATCTAACAAAGCAATAACATGCATCAATACACTAGCACAAATATCAAATACATGCAGGAGAGGTAAGTTCCCTACTTTAATTTTTTTTTATCCCCAAATAGGCTCCTCGAACTTCATGCCTCGTAATGCGGGCAAACAACTCGGGTTCTCAACTCGGTCCAAAATTCCAAATGCAACATTTAGACACTTCCATAGTATTTTTGGTGTTTATGTGAGCCTATTATGAAAATTTACCAAACTGCCCTCGGGGATCCGGCCTCGCCCTGGTCCGGCTGCACTTTTCTCGAAATTCTAACCTGGGCTATTCTGACATATTTCTACCTAAGGAATCCATTTCCGAACTCAAAATTACCAAATTCACTTCCAAAAAGATGAGATTGCCCTTGCAGCCCCCACTTTAAGGGTTTCAGGGGCGTTTTCGTAATTATGTTTTTTCGGCCTTTTCCGAAAAATTGACCAACTGTAACCCCACTTAATTTTTCCTCTTGAACTCAATGGAATTATTAGATTATCAAAAGTTCAACTCTAACCCCATTTTCTAGTACTAGCTGAATCTAAGAAACTCATAGGAAAATTTGGGTTTTTCGATTCCAACTCCGTAGACGTGTTCCTTGCTATTTCTAACCACTTTATTAACCATTTAATTGAGTTATAACTACCATTTGAACCAAATTTGGGCAGCATAATCCCTAGGCATACCCATTTCCAAATTTTAAAATCAAGGACAATCCGGTGAAATTTCGCCGATTAAATTATCCATAGCAGCCAGAATGTCAATGTATAAAAGTTTGGAAGTTACCTCAAGCTCTCTTTGGCTTTTCTCAAGAGTGGTTAAACCCTAACCCTTCTTCACAATAGAAATTGAGCTTCTCAAACCTTAAATACATAGAAGAGTAACTTAGGAACAGAATTATACGCATTAGGTAAGGATTAACCGAAGAAATCAACTTGCCATACAAGATCTCTTCACTTTCTCTCTCTAGAAAAATCTGCTCTTTCTCTCTTTATTTCAGGGTTGTTTCACACTGAAATGAGCTAGAAGGAAGAAGATGATATATTTTATAATATAACTTATGTTATTTTATTTATTTACTTTATTTTCGAATTTCAGAAATTCTGGCAGATTTTTTGTCCTAAATTTGAAAAATCATAACTAATTCCAGAAAAATCGAATTGGAGTGATTCCAAAGGCTATAGAACCCTTATTGAGTCTAGTTTCAAGAAAAAATATAGATTTTATCCAATTGGAAGCACATCATTCCCATATTTTTAATCTTTACATGCTGTTCCAGAAACTTCATTATTTTTCGGGGCTGAATTCAAAAATTTATAGCTTTTTGTATATAGCTCTAATTAAGTCATACACCTATCAAATTAAAGCTTAGGATGTCTACTTTCACCTTGTAAAATTTCATAATTTTTTCACATCATTTGGTCTTTCAAAACCTCATGATAAGCTCACTACCTCGCAGGAAATTTCACTGAAAGCACAATCACTTTCTTCAAAATTCACCATTTTATTTCCTTTAATACCTCAAATATATAAAAAATGTTAGGGAATATATTTGAGGCACCTGCTAAACTGGGGCTTAGCAGTCCACTTAATTTAAGCTTATTCTCTAGCTCCGATCTTAAAATTCGGGGTATTACATTTCTCCCCCTGTTCAATAAATTTCGTCCTCGAAAATTGAACGCCTACAACTTGTAGATCACTTCTTATCACTCAATCCATCCCTTTTTTATGTGCAGGCTTACAAGTTGTGCAACATAATAATCATATAGTTGAGGGTTACTACCTCCTTCCTTGGGTCACTGCCCGTCACATTCCTGATTTCATTTCCCAGCCTATGGACACACTATCCACTAGGTCTTAGGCCCAAGCACATACAATTATCATTCTTCCGCTGTGCCACTTTGATGCTTCATACTATCTAATACATTATAGATGGGACCACACTGTCTACCCATACTTATCTTACTTCCTCAGTTGGATCCCACTAAACCTTTGTAGTAATTTAGTTCAGTTAGAAACGTTCAGGGCCAACCACTGTTGCAAACCCTACTTGTTCCGTAATTTGGTTCGGTCGGAAAAGTTCAGAGCCAACCACTGTTGCAACCCTATTCGTTTTGTACCTTAGCTGGGCTCAAGACCACAAATTGGGCATAATTCGGTATACCCGTAGGCACTATATTCGGTTATACAATGTAACCTAGGCACTATGTTCGGTCATGTTCGGTGTACCCATAGGCACTATGTTTGGTCATGAAATGTACCTATAGGCACTATGTTCGGTGTACCTGTATGCACTATGTTAGGTGTACCCGTACGCACTATGTTCATTAGTTTCAGTAAGTCCACCCCCTGTCGGTAAGCTCAATCCAGGGCCAAGGGATATGGTTCCGGCCTTGTCGGTAAGCCCTCCGGTCTAAGGCAGGATATCTACACCCCCCTTGCACATTTCTTTCGCTCCCCGTAGGACTAGAAGGTACTACTTAGGGGTAAGTAGAAACCTTATATGAGACTTGCTACTATTAGGCCAATATTCATCAGTTTAAGCTTCAGTTTGGTTTCAGTTTCAGTTCGGTTTAACGTATTTGGCATGTAATATCATACAATCTAGGGTCTCTAGCCTAACCTTTATATTCATCATGAAATCTAGAACTTCAACATCACACAAATCGAAAACCATTTTCCTTAAATATACCTAATAGGCTTGCCAAGAATCAGGATCAATAGAGCCTATTCTAACCTTCACAGTACTCATAAAATAACCTCAAACATTACTGAAGGTTCAATCCTATCTACAAGGTTCACAGGTTTGAACTATATATTAGAATTACATTTCGACCTAAGCACTATTTCAGCTTAGATCAGATTCAGACCTATCATCACCCTTCAGTATCATCATATCAGATCCTTTAGAATCTATATACAGCATAATCACCACTAATTATGCATCACTGTATATCATACCTACATTCCTTTATCACTACAGTGTTACTACATATCATTAATTAGTATGGAGAAACCTCAAAACATTTACTATGCCTCAAATTGCTATAACCCCATCAAATGGACCTTTCTTGGTAGTATTCGCCGCGACAGAACTGTTCCGATTTAAAATCAATGCTTATATAATCAATATCTCCATGCATCTAAGCACCCGTTAAACCATCTAATTTAAATGTTCATTAGTCATGGAGAAACCTTAAAATAATAACCATTCCTCAAGTCTCAATGACCTTGCTAACTAAACTTCCCAGGGGGTCACCAATCCTAAGATTTCCCTGAGTTGAGCACGCTTAACTTTCACGTACCGATGCCTTAACGCAAATACCGACTTCCACTGCTTCCGTCCACGGGTACCCCGTGACTACCCTCATCTCAAAAGACATGCTGGCTATCTCTGATCACCAAAATACTGGATGTGGACCGCACATTGGCCTTGGTCATACCCACTTCCTCGGGTTTCATAATATCCTTGGACCATCCTTAGTCCGGTATTGCACTACTTATTGCCCTCAGGTATTCCCTAACCTTTCGAGGCTGATTCACCAATTGAGAAGATACACTCCTTGGTATCTCCCTTCTGTGCATATTTTCCTATCACTGTGTAATCACGACTATATCAATATACTATCCTGTTGTCAGAACCGTCACTCTGCTAAAACTACTTTAGGCGCCTCTAGAATCGCATTCAGCTCCTCTAGAACTGCTTTCAGCTCTGATACCAAAATGTCACACCCTTATCTTATTTTTACCTTTTCCAAAGTGTTTGCGGAAAACAATACGCAGTTTGGTGGGCAACAGAGAAATAACATAAATATACTGATAATATGTGTATGATTACAGAAATTTTCCATCAGGTTTTGTACATAATAATTACCATCAATGTAGCCACACAGGGCTACTTGGGTGTCTAAACCCGTCCCAGTGAAACGGAGACACCTTCCCGTCTTCGTTTCACTATTGCCATCCTCTCATGTAGTTCTCGACTCTGATCTTTGCATACCTTTGGTTTTCACCTTTTTAAATTGTTGGTAGGGGAGGGTGAGATTCAGGAGAATCTCAGTAGGAAAACAGTACTAATATGCATGCAGGATAAGTGTTTAATGCATGACATGCCTGCATTATATAACTCATGTTCACACAATGACATATCTGCGTGCTCAATGTTTCATGCAAGAAAACTATGGCCACAGTATAAATAGAAACAAAACTTCAATCATTCATATATGTGAGTGTTTGTTTTGATGATTTGGCCCACAATCGAGCTTGAACAGTGTTTTGAACTATGTAGGTGTTTGGTTCAGCAATGAGATTTGAGGTAAAAAGAGTCAAAAGTTGCAGAAAGTGATAAGCCTCAAAATGAAGTTTATTGGAGCTTATGTGCATGTGTGTGTATGTGTATATATATATATATAAAATAATATTGATAGGAATATTTTCATATCTTTGGGGATCAATGAGGTACTCAAAATCACTTATAATCACAAAACTTCTTTTATGAAAAATGTTCTAAATAATTTTCTCTTTCTTTAGATAGTAATCTTCTAGTAATTAGAGAATACTTTGGGATAAGAGTTTAGGCAAGTTTTGAGTTTTGTCAATATATGATTATAGAAAAGTAGAGAATAATTAATAATTAATTTTAATCAGTTTAGATTTATTATTTAGTTGTTTTATGATTTTATAATCATTTTCTTTTATAAACATGTCATAAATTAGTTTTTATATGGTGTTTTTACCGATTAAATTTAGTTTAAATAATTTATTTATATTATTGGAGGTATTATTGAGGTTTTAATCGGTTTATTTCGTTAGATTTTGAGCTATGTGAAAATATGAGTTAGGATTTAATATTTAAATTAGAGTTTGATATAATTTATAAAATTTAAGCTTGAGGTGCACAATTATCCCTTCATTTTTTCATTTTTCATAATTTTTACAATTTTTTCTCTTAAATAATAGAAAAGCCACTTGTGTAAAAGCCAAACCAAACATCATTCACTTTTACATAAGTTACTTATCCAATCGTCAATCCAAACATTCATTATTTTACCCAATCTTACTTTTTTCCAATCTTAAGATTCCATAAGTTAAAGTAAAAATAAGTCACTTATCCAATCGCCAATTTAAATACACCCTATGTTTCACATAATCTAGCAAAGTAATAACATGCATCAATACACTAACACAAATATCAAATACATGCAGGAGAGGTAAGTTTCCTACCTTAAATCCTTTTTTATCCCCAAATAGGCTCCTCGAACTTCGTGCCTCGTAATACATGCCAACAATTCGAACTCTCAACTCGGTCCTACAATTCTAAATGTATCATTTAGACACTTCTATAGTATTTCTGGTGGTTATGTGAGCCTATTATGAAAATTTACCAAAATGCCCCTGGGGACCACCCCGACCCTGGTCTGACTGCACTTTTTCTGAAATTCTAAAATGGGCTATTCTAACATATTTCTGCCAAAGGAATTCATTTTTGGACTCAAAATTATCAAATTCACTTCCAAAAAGATGAAATTGCCCTTGGCAGCCCCACTTTAAGGGTTTTAGGGGCGTTTTCGTAATTATATTTTTTTGGTCTTTTCCGAAAAAGTGACAAATTGTAACCCCACTTAATTTTCCCTCCTGAACTCAATGGAATCATCAGATCATCAAAAATCCAACTTTGACCCCATTTTCTAGTACTAGCTGAAATCTAAGAAATTCCGGAGAAAATTAGGGTTTTTCGATTCTGACTTCGCAGACATGTTCCTTGCTACTTTTAACCACTTTATTGACAATTTAATTGAGCTATAACTACCATTTGAACCAAATTTAGGCAGCATAACCCCTAGGTATACCCATTTCCAAAATTTAAACCAAGAATAATTCAGCGAAATTTCACTGATTAAATTATCCACAACAGCCAGAATAATCAATATACAAGAGTTTGGAAGTTACCTCTGGCTTTTCTCAAGAGTGGCTGAACCCTAACCCTTCTTCATAATAGAACTTGAGCTTACCATACCTTAAATACATAGAAAAGTAGCTTAGGAGCGGAGTTATATGCATTAGGTAAGGATTTACAGAAGAAATCAACTTATCGTACAAGATCTCTTCACTTTCTCTCTCTAGAAAAATCTGCTCTTTCTCTCTTTATTTCAGGGTTGTTTCACGCTGAAATGAGTTAGGAGGAAGAAGATGATATATTTTATAATATAACTTATGTTATTTTATTTACTTGCTTTATTTTCGATTTTCAGAAATTCTAGATTTTCTGTACTAAATTTGAAAAATCATTTCCCTCCCGCTCATGAACCTCCGATCTGGCTCCTCCTTCAGGATCTTCCGTTGGACCCGCTCAGAGGTCGACCCGACTCGCCTTGATGAGGACCACAACTCCGTGCTCGGCACGGCGCACCATCTGGCCTCCTCCGAGATGGTATCGTTTCAGTCGGGTCGTGGGCCGGAGTAGATTCATTTGGCCTTCACGGACAACGATGATGAGATGAGGGTCGTGTACATCACGGAGGATGCGAGAGAGATGTATGTGAGGTATGGGGAGAGTGAGAGGAAGTTGGACGGTGTAGCGCTAGCGCGTGTGAGGAGGTACGAGAGGGAGCACATGTGCGACGTGCCAGCGAACGGAAGCATCGGTTGGCGCGATCCTGGGTATATACATGACGGGGTTATGACGAATTTGAAGAAAGGAGTGAGATATTATTACAAGGTAAACTTCCACCATGATGCATTTGTTGAATTGAATCTATCTATTTCTACGGATTTTGATCTTCTATTCACTATATTTATTACCACTTGGTGTTGTTCCGCTTTGTTTAAATTTTTGGTTGTTAAGCATGATGCTGTGAAGCTGCTATTTTGAGCTGTACTCTACTTCAACTACCCATTTACAAATTGGTTTGCTTCCCACGTCTCGACAAGCCCTATCCCTTTTTTAAAGCTTCCTTCTTAACTTTATTTTCTTAATTTTTCCTTCTCAGGGAATTCCTCAACGGTGCATGTTCTACTGTATACTAAATTGGTTTTGTCTTGAGTCTTATTGATGAGTAGATTGTTACTTCTTGTTTCTTACTTTTAATAGACTGATTGATTTGAACTTGACTGTGGTGCTGTAGTGGTCGCTCTTGAACTTTAAATTGCCAAAACTATGCATTTGAGCTTTAATTCCTTTCTCTGTATGTAAATCTATTAACTTCTTGATTGCCCTGTAGATTGATACTTCTAGTTGGTTAATTTGATAATAGACTCATTTATTGACACTTGGTTGTGGTACCTCAATGGTGGCTTTCTAACGTGGAATTGCAAAGCGTCTTTGTTTGAGCTTCATTTATTGTTATACATGTTTTTTTCCTTTTGATTTGTCATAAGAATAGTTACTTAAACATCTGGAATACATGTATGTTCTCTAGTCTCTTCTGTAAATTCTCTTTTCCTTAGGTATGTTTAATAATGAAGAATCCCTCTGATTTGGTTCTCCTGTATTTTTACTTCCGTGCTACATGATTAGTTTTTGGCTCATGTTTCTTTCACTTTTAAAACCAAACTATTTTACTCTTGCTCAGAACTAGTTTTATCACATAAAGTATTAGTGCATTGAGTCAATGTAGCTAGAAAGCCTATGTTATTTACTCGAGGTCATCATCTGCTTTTTATCAGGTTGGAAATGATCATGGAGGTTGGAGTGAAACTCACAGCTTTGTGTCAAGGAATGGTGACTCGGATGAAACAATAGGTTTCCTCTGTGGTGACATGGGAACTGCTACTCCTTACAATACATTTCTGCGTACACAAGATGAAAGCATATCAACAATGAAGTGGATCCTCCGTGATATTGAAGCTTTAGGTGATAAGCCAACATTTGTCTCTCACATTGGAGACATTGGCTATGCCAGAGGATATTCATGGTTGTGGGACCACTTTTTCACTCAAATTGAACCGGCTGCAGCCAAAGTGGCATACCATGTTTGCATTGATAATCATGAGTATGACTGGCCCTTACAGCCATGGAAACCTAAGTGGGCTAATTATGGAAGAGATGGGGGTGGTGAGTGTGGTGTACCCTACAGTCTAAAATTCAATATGCCTGGAAACTCTGAGGAACCCACCGGAACTGAAGCCCCAGCAACTCGGAACCTTTATTACTCATTCAATATGGGAGCAATGCATTTTGTGTACTTCTCAACGGAGACCAATTTCCTTCCTGGAAGCAGTCAGTACAACTTTTTAAAGCATGATTTGGAATCAGTTGATAGGGGTAAAACTCCTTTTGTGATAGTCCAAGGGCACCGACCCATGTACATGACAAGTAACGAAATTAGAGATGCTGGATTGAGAGCAAAGATGCTGGAGTACTTGAAACCTTTGTTAGTGAAAAACAATGTGACCATAGCTTTATGGGGTCATGTTCATAGATATGAGAGATTTTGTCCTCTAAACAACTTCACTTGTAGTAACAGTGTGGGTCCAAAAGGGGAGGACTCAGAAGCAAATACTGTTCATATTGTAATTGGCATGGGAGGGCAAGATTGGCAACCCATCTGGGAACCCAGACCTGACCACCCTACGGACCCGATCTATCCCCAACCAGCACGGTCTCAGTACCGTGGGGGTGAATTTGGGTACACCAGATTGTTTGCTATGAAATAGAAGCTTGTGCTTTCTTAAGTTGGAAACCATGATGGTGAGGTGCATGACAAGGTGGAAATTCTAGCATCTGGAGAAGTTATTAGTGGTGGTACCAAAGATAGAGGTGAATGGACATTTTCATGGCATGTTAAGGCTGGAAGTGTGGTGATACTTGGGGTCCTCATAGGCTACCTTCTTGGTTGGTTATCACATGGCGAAAAGAAGTCTGAGGCTAGAGGTAATTGGACTCTTGTGAAGACTGAGGAACCATACAATTATAAAATGGTGCGTTTTGACAAAATGAGAAACTCCAAAGTAGACCCCACTTTACAAAAATTAATAGGGCATGTTAGTTGGTTTGGAGTTGTAAGATGGTGCTCTCATGGTGCTTTTGAAGTAAAAAATTCTGTATCTGAAGCAAATCTTCTGATAGAACTAAAGCTACTTTTGGCATTCCTTTGAGGGGTACACATTGTTCAATCTGTAACTTGGATCCACCGTTTTATTCTGTTGTTTGATACAAGTTCCACTGTTCCAGAGGCATAATAAGATGAGATCATAGTGATGTGAACAAAATGCACTAAACAAGATATTGTGATGTAAATGTATTCTTATTTATTAGAATAGGTCCTTATTTTGAAATAGCCTCATGTTTTTTTATTCAGCACCTTCAGTTACTGTTTTCTTTTTTAATATACTTCGAGTTCAAATGTCCTTTAATACCAAAGGGATGAGAATGCAGTATTTACTGAAAACCATTTTGCAGGTATTTGTATTGCATTTTCTATGGACAAGACTTGAATGCAGTTATTTAAGTTATTGTCATAATACACTAACTCCCTCCTCCTGTTCCATAGGACAGGAGGCTTTCTACTTTTTAAGAATTATTTTTTCAATTATGCCCTTATAGTTCAAGTGGCCTGAGGAATTGGGGTGCTTGGGGAATTTCATAGGCTCATACTGGTTATTGGTCAATAGACACGGCTTCTCACTCTTCATGACAAGCCACGTGGCAAGCTTGCCAAACATTTGCAAAACATTTGGGCTTGTTGGGGATGACATTGGCAAAACTGATTTTTATTCCAATTGCGTCGCGAGGTGGTGTTCTTTGCAGTCTGGAGCTTGTTCTGCATCCTTAACTTGCATTGATATATATTAGAATGGTGATTTTACTACTTGGATTTTCTCAAATTTCACTCCATGTTCTCCCATGTACCAACAGTAGGGACTAGTTCTTTGAAAAGAAATAACAAGCTGGTGGAGATCTATATAATATTTATTTTTGTCTCTGGTTTGTGTGCGTGTGATATGGGGATTGGGACGGATCGGCCAAAAAAAAAGTATGACAACTAGGAATGAAACCCCTCTTGTAACCCCAAGCATAAGAAGCTGGGAGGACCTTAAAAGAACATGATTCTTACAACCCTAGCCATCACCCCCTTGATATTGTCATAGCATTCATGTGAGTATATGAGAATGCAAAAAAAGCTCACACAAAGATAATATAATTCTCCAAGAATAGAGTTCTATTTTATTCAACTCTTTTCTGAACCGAGTATATTCTGAAGTATTTATAAATTAAGACTCTTGAAAAAACCCTAATTGATAACCTAACCTAAAAAACTCATTATAAGCTATTTGAGCCTAAAACAACTAAATAAAATACATAAAAAATAGATGCAAAAATTCAATAAAAATGGAAAAACCAAATGATCTTCTACAATACTCTAACTTGCTAGTCAAGATGAAATAACCAAGATCTCTCACACTATTTAGAAGTATTACATCATTAATGAAAAGGGTCTTATTTGACTCTCTACTAACTGTTGCTATATAAAATAGGTAAGTCTATGATTGCAAGAAGCAATCACTACAAAATAAGAAACCATACAATAGGAAACTAATTAAAACAAATAGAATCCTAATTAATGTCATATAAGACCACTCTTGATGCTTCTTGAATCTTCTTAAACCTTCCAAATAGATTTTCATCTTATTTTTCATGTTCATGACTATGTGTGGACCTTTTAGACATCCATTTAGACTTTGAACATGGTTGAATCACGTTCTGCAGCTCTTATGGTTCATTTTATTTGGACCCCCAATATAAAATATTAAAGCTCCATTGGACTCCCCTATGAGCATATAATGGTATTGGGCCTTCAGAAATGTGATAATTGAGTCTAAATGATCGTCTTAGGCTCTTAATTCGTGCACTGGTCTATCTCAGCATCCAACTGTGCATATGCCAATGACTCTCATGCTATGATGGCTTTAGGGGTGCCCTATCATATGTCACATCAAGCTCCACATTTGCAGTTGTCCACGTCATCACCCAAGCAATAATCCATATTTTCCTCCATGTAATCGTTCGCAAACAATAATCCTTTGAATAAGCCTTTAACTGGATCGGATAAATTCTTCTTGGACTTTAGGTCCTTCATAATGAACACCTTCGAGTATGCTGTCGGCGTGCATGTGTACTTGGCTAAATTTGTTTAAATTTATTGTATATTATGATATGTAATCCCCTTCCATAAGGAGGAGCAATTAGGTAAATTGGCAAAGTACTCGGCAAGGTAAGTATTATCAGTGACACTTTAGATGTTACTCATTCTAAAAATGCATGGTATTATTAGTGACACTTCATGTGTTACTCATTTTAAGTCGTGATTTTGTAAGTGAAGTTTTGCAAGGCTATCATGTGAATTAGTTCCCAAAATTTAGCAGTGTTATACTAAACAACTAGAGCCTTAAAATATGTCATATTTCGTCATTTTTGGCATGTAGATCAGAAGATATTATTTTTAAAAGTTGAGTCAGAAACCTGAAAAATGTCATGAAAATTCCACCAACCAGCTTGGATTTATAAGTGTTCTAAGAAAATTCATTTTACTAGTACCCAAGTCTTAAATAAAAAGTTTTAAATCATGTTTTGGTCTATTAAGGATACTAGATGGTTTATAAGTAGTTATGAAATGACTAAATAATTCTGATGAGTGACTCTAAAATAAGCTTTAAATCTACTTTGTCAATACTACTTGGAAGCTGAAATGACTAAATATAATTATAAGGCTAGATCGTGCTATAAGCTGATAACAAACCTACTGTATATGTATATATATATAAGCTTGAGGGTTTTCTTATTATACAAATACCTTGGAGGCTATATATATACTTAATAAAATACTACATTTAATCCTTAATATAAGATCTTGTTCGTAAGAGATGACTTAAATTCAAAAAATGAACTTGGGGCTTAGGACTCGGAGAAAGTTTTCTCCTTATCTTTGTTGGTTTTAATTCCATTCAAGTGGGTGACTGGGCGTCGTTGGATGGAAGGAAGGAAGTCAAAGGTAATAAATTTCACTTTTCGCCTGTCGCGTCCATCTCTCTGGTGTTTTTTAAAAAAATATTATTAAAAATATCCAGATAAAGCTGAGCTAGAACCCATTTTTGCCACTTGTGTTACATGTGGGAAGGATAATAATACAAAAATAGAAAAAGAAAAACTATTAAGCCATAGGTCAAAGGTTTATGGGTTGAATTATAAGTGAGTTAAAAATTAAAAAACCAAAATATTAATTTTCCAAAAAAAAAAAAATTACAGGTCACACATTGCGTAGATGGCAGAACACTCATTTTAAAATATACATTTAAGCGAAATACTCTTCATTCTGAAATGGAGAGCGATAGAGTTAGAGCGATAGACAGAGAGAAAGTGGATGAGCAACGGGAACCTATTGATTCAGGTGGTGGACCATCCAATGTGAACAGAGCAGTGTCGCAAGAACAAGAGGACCTGTTAGCAAGGAATATTAAGAAAAGATCTGACAGCAGTATAATACAGCAGAAGGAGAGACCAGCAGTGCAGATGGATATTGATCATAGTGCTGAGAAACATGAAGCAATACATAACAACCAGACAAAAAATGAGACACAGAAGACACTAATCTCCTACAAGTCAAAACTTATGGGAAAAGAGGAAGACCTATCAAACCAGGATTTTGATGCTCTTATGAAAGAATGGCTAAAGGAGGAAGTTGAAATAGCCCCTAACCTCACTGAAGAAGAGAAATACCTTCTTGTTACTCTTCCTAAATTAGAAATGCCAGATGATAGACTAAAAGATTATGCAAACCCTGGAAGGATGCACTGAGTATTACCCTATTAGGGAAACACACAAACTTGGACAGGATGAAAGATAGGTTGGCTTGGCACCTGAGAACAAGGAAATTTGAGCTTATTGACTTACCTAACAATTACTATGTCTTCAGGACAGAAGAAAAGGAATTGTGTAGGAAACTATTATTTGAAGGTCCATGGTTAATTCAAGGACACTATCTAGCCGTGCAAAGGTGGAGCCCAAACTTTAACCCGTACTGCAATAGAATCAGGAAAGTGGCTGTATGGGTGAGGGTCCCTACACTTCCTTTACACTGTTACTTGGCTGATTGTATGTGGGAGTTGGGGAATTTGATTGGTCGAACTCTTAAAGTTGATTTGCATACCTTGGCGCAAAATAGCAATACAACTACTACCGTGGAAAGAGGCAAATTTGTTAGAATCAGCGTAGAGGTGGACCTCAAAAAACAGCTACAATCAAGATTTATGCTCAGGTCAAGAATTTTTATTGTGGAGTATGAAGGCCAGGAAGTCATTTGTTTTAAGTGCGGGAAATATGGTCATAACCAAGAAGGATGCCCCACAGCCCCCCTACCGAGTACTACTCCACCTACGGCACAACCGGGTTTAGATAATCAAATGGAGGCACAGAGGCACGAACATCTTCCGAAATGAAGGGCGGTTGACGGTGGACTTGCCGGAGAAGCATCCCCTCATCAGAGTGCCAGGTGTCTTTTCCGACGAACAGTATGGTGAGTGGATGTTAGCAACAAAGACCTTTAGGCAAAGACTAGCTAGATTTGACTCGGACAAGAAGCAATCGTAGAAAAGTACAGAAGGTTATAAATCCAAGGAAAGGAGTGTTAGTCTAGCTACAAGGTTTGAGGCTCTGCAAGAAGATCTTATTACCGGCGGTTCAGAGTCCCCCTAGAAGACTTACATGAACAAGATTGCTGTGAAAGAATGGACGAAGAAAGGTGAAGGTGATGATTAAAGAAGAAAGCAAAATGTCTTCCCATAGAAAAAAGACAACAGAGGGATCAGGGAGTGATATGGCCCAAGTACGGTGAAGCCGAGTCCCAAGAATGAAAAAGTGGAGATGGAAAAAAGGAGAAAGGGAAATGTGTGCAAGTTGTCTGTGAAAAAGAAAAAGTAGATACAATGATGAGGACCGAAGACGTATGCAACCATGAGTCTGAAAACACCCTTAATGGGCTGAGTGAAAATTTAACCCAATCTGAAAAATTCAACCGAAGAAAGGAGGAAAAAATGAAACAAACGAAGCCCAATAAAAAAGCCCATAAGATGCAACCTAAACTTAAACAAGAATTCAAAAAAAAAAACCTACCTCTAGGGCCCATCACGTCGTGTTTGGGTCAGTAATGAACCCAAAGCCTTTGAATTTGGATCAAATGCACGTTATGGAAGGGGCGGGCCTGATAAAGTTCAAAAAACCTCTTCCTCTTGTCCTCACCTAGTCTGTCCAGGAGGTGCCTATGGGTAATCCACAAATTAAAGGCATGCCATCAATGATTAACCAATCTTTGTCAGAGATAAAATCGTTCCCAACTGACATACCACAGAGCTGCTTACTGTGTTCAAGCATGGAAGAGTTTGTGGAGGAGAGTCCAGGAAGAGGGGAGGCAAGCATGGATATTCAGGATGCAGCTCTCGGCGAGCTTGTGGAAGGGGAGGTTGAAGAAGTAATTCCATCTAGCATCTGATCATTCGGGATTATGAGGTAAGAAGCTGAACCCAATTTTTATATTGTTCCAATGAACTTCTTAACATGGAATTGCCGCGGAGCGGCTGCTAGAACGTTCCCTGGTAGGCTTAAGGATTTATTAAGAAATAGAGAAGTGGATATTCTTTTTCTCATGGAAACAAGAGTGAGTGGTTTAAAAGCAGAGAAAATTGTGAGGAAGCTAGGATTTTCAAACTGGATAAGAGTTGAGGCCACTGGTTATGCGGGGGGTATCTGGGTACTCTGGAACAAGGAAAAAAATTGAGGTTCAATACTCTTCTTCTTCTATCCAATTTGTTCATGTCTTTGTGAGGAATTTACAAAATAATCAGGGAATGTGGTTGACATGCGTATATGCGGAACCTTTGATGATTAAGAGGCAACCTCTTTAGGAGGATTTAATAACAATGAGCAACAACATTAGAGACCCCTGGTTTGTCATAGGGAATTTCAACTCCTACCTCTCAGTGTCGGACAAACAAGGTGGTTCTAGTCATAATTTTCAAGCTATGAGACAATTTGCAGAATGTATTAATCTGTCTTCCCTTATTGAAGTAGAAGCGGTGGGGGAAAGGTTTACCTGGGAAAGGCATCTTTTGAAGGAACGCATTGATTAGGGGTTCATGAATGATCACTGGAATAGAAAATACCTACTAACTAAGATACATCACCTGAGAAATTTGGGTCAGATCACATACCTCTCCTTGTGAAGTGCGAATCAGGGAATGCGCATAGGAGACAGAAGCCTCCATTTAGGTGCCAAGCAGCTTGGCTTCTGGAGGAGGGATTCTTTGAAATTGTTCAAGAGAGCTGGAATTCAGGGAGTTGGATGGAAAAAATACACTCCTTTTCTGAGAAGGCCAGCAATTAGAACAGATTCAAGGTGGGAAACTTGTATCATAAAAAGCAACGCATCATTAACATAATTGAAGGGATTGAACGTGCAAGATCTAGAAGAAACAGTCAACAACTCCTACAAGCTGAATAGGAACTGCAGAGAGAGTATAACAGGGATTTAGCTCAGGAGGAACTTCTATGGTTTCAAAAATTAAGATGCAACTGGTTGAAATAGGGGGATCATAATACTAAATTCTTCCATGATTCAGCTATCATCCAAAGAAGAAAGAACCGAATTTAGGGAATGAAGAACTTGGAGGGGGAGTAGGTATTTGAGCAAGAAGAGCTAAGAGGCATGGCTACTTCCTATTACAAAGAATTTTTTAGTAGTGAGATTAACCAGGATCCAGTTTTGCTAACAAACAACATATTCCCAACATTGTTGCTGGAAGAGTTGGACAGATTGAAGACAAACTTTTTTAAAGAGGAGATTAAAGCTGTTGCATTTAATATCGGAGCGTTTAAAGCGCCTAGACCAGATGGTATCCAAGCTTTCTTCTACCAGAATCTCTGGAATATTGTGCAAGGTTCGGTCTTCTCCTTAATTAACAATATCACGGCGGATCCTTCAAAGGTCAAGGAAGTTAATATGACCAACCTAGTACTTATTCCCAAAAATGAGCAGCTGGAATCAATCAGAGATTTAGACCAATTTCTCTCTACAATGTCAGCTACAAGATTATCACAAAGGCCATCAGCAATAGACTGAAATCTATAATGAGCAGATTGATAGGTCCTCATCAGAGTAGCTTCATTGTAGGTAGACAGAGTAGTGATAATATCATTATAGCTCAAGAGGTTATTCACTCTATAAGGAATAAAAAGGGGCGAAATGGTTGGCTGGCAGTGAAGGTGGACCTGGAGAAGGCCTATGACCATTTAGAATGGCCTTTTATCAACAACACTCTGAGAGCTATTGGGTTCGATGAGGGAATGTGTGAGCTAATTATAAATTGTATTACCAGCTCCTCTTTTCAAATCCTTTGGAATGGAGAACCTACAGACGGTTTTACATCTTCCAGAGGTATCCGACAAGGTGATCCGATTCCCCCTTACATCTTTACTCTGTGTATGGAGAGATTAAATCATATTATTCAGGATGCGGTTGATGAAGGTGATTGGGAGACTATCCAACTGTGCCGAAGTGGACCTAAACTCTCCCACCTATTCTTTGCTGATGACCTTGTACTATTTGGGAAAGCCTCAGAATCCCAAGTAGACGTCATGCTGAATTGTATCACTAAATTTTGTGAAATGTCAGGTCAAAAAATGAATTGAGCTAAGACAAAAATGTTCTTTTCCAAGATTGTACATAGTAGCAGAGTGTTGAGTATGAGTAGAAGGATGGGTGTTGGATTCACAGGAGATTTGAGTAAGTACTTAGGAATTCCTTTACTCCATAAGAGGGCTTCCTAAGTGACCTTCGCTCCCATTATTGAGAAGACCCAAAAGCGCCTCTCAGGATGGAAAAGAAATTGTCTGAGCATGGTCGGAAGAACCACTCTTATTAAAGTAGTTACATCTGCCTTGCCCTCTTACTATATGCAAACCATACTTATTCCGACAGGTGTAATCAAGGAATTGGAAAAAAAAAGCAGAAATTTCCTTTGGGGCGAACAGGATGGCACTAGAAAGACACACTTGGTGTCCTGGGATGTGATATCTAGAGATAGGAAACAGGGAGGCCTTGGGATCAAAAACCTTAGACACCAGAATAAAGCCTTCCTGATGAAACTTTGTTGGTCACTGGTGAATAATCAAAATGCCCTTTGGGTTAAAGTCCTAAGAGCCAAATACAACTGTGTAGAACTTCCTATGCCTGAAGTTGTTAAAAAGAAGAGTTCCTCGCTTACTTGGAGAGGTATATGTACGGCTTGGACCCATTTTAAGAAGGGATTAGGGAAGTGAATCGGTAACGGAGTGTCAACCTCCTTCTGG
Source organism: Inga laurina (assembly GCA_963855925.1). Lineage (NCBI taxonomy): Eukaryota > Viridiplantae > Streptophyta > Magnoliopsida > Fabales > Fabaceae > Inga > Inga laurina. The sequence continues at coordinate 17,527,436 of OY979712.1, read as the reverse complement.
CTTGATAATTGGTCTAATTTGAACTCTGCTCTGATTGATGCAATCCCAGGGTCTGAAAGGTTAGTTGACTTGAATGAACGAGTGGTGGATTATGTGACTCCTAGTGGGGAGTGGGATAGAAGGAAATTACATAGATGGTTCACCTTGGACATCATTAGCCGCATTACCTGTGCTTATCCACCTTGTGAGGAGAGAGGAGAGGATAAATTTTTCTGGAAGCATTTTTCTGATGGTAATTTTTCTGTAAAATCTGCCTATTTTTCTCTTATTGCAGGTAATTTCAGAGATAATGACAGTATATGGAAGCTTCTATGGAGATGGAGGGTCCCAGAAAAGATCAAGACCTTTATGTGGTTGTTCTCACATGGTAGAACGTACACAGCACAATTAAGAGCCAGCAAAGGAATTCAGGAATCGGATGAATGTCCTTTTAGATGTAATCTCTTGGAGGATTCAATGCATCTTTTACGAGATTGTTCAAATGCTATCAGGAGGTGGGAAGAGGTGGTTTCACAGGAGCATTGGAGCATGTTTGTATTACTCCAGGGAGTAGACTGGGTCAAATGGAACTTGTCACATGAAGCAGGAAAGACGTCTTCAAGAAAACTTCCATGGGTGGTGCTATTCGGGTATATGTGTTGGGATATTTGGGTGTCGAGATGCAATACACTATTCGAGGAAGGAAACCAAATGGAAGACTATAGTGCCAAGTCCTCTCTCTTCAGAGCAAGTGCGGACCTTAATCTCTTATAGAATGGAGTACTCTATAACTTCTCTTCCAACATTCAAGACAACCAAATGAACAACATCAATGACTTCCACTCCTTAGAGGTGGATGGCTCTGTCTTACGCAACGGACGAAGAGGCTGTGGGGGGTTATACGAGATACTAATAGATAATGGTCATGGGGATTTAGTTACAAGTTGATTGGAGTTCCAACGGCTATCACAGAGTTAATTGGTATGATCCAGGGTGTTTACTTATGTTGGAGTAAGGGTATTCGTAAAGTTTGCCTGTTCTCGGACTGTATAGAGGCCCTAAATCTTGCGACCAGAGGATGTGAGTTAGGGCATCCTTTTAGAGATCTGGTTGACGAGATTAGAGAACTCATTAATAGGGCGTGGCAAATAAAGTTTGTGAATGTTCCTCGGGAGGATCTCATCCTTGCTGATAGACTAGCCAAATTGGCTCATAGCATCACTGGTAGCTTTTGCATTTTTTATCATCCCCCACCTCCCCATCAGGAGGTGGAGGATGATGAAAGATATGTAGGGTAGCTTAGCTTTTCCTTTTGATTTGTGGTAATGTAAAGTTTCTCCAGTATTATTCAAAAAAAAAAAAAATACATTTAAGCATCAAATCTACTTGTTCAATACAACTTGAAGGACTGAAAATATGGTTTGAACAATAGTGAGAACAAGGAGGATGATGCCAGCAATAGAGGCCACAGTATGCCAAGGAGTGTTGAAATAATCACGCCTTAGAGTTGCCATCATCTTGTGCCAAGGATCTTGACAATAGTCATTCAACCTTTTCGAGATGTCAAGGTATTCAGACTCGAAAGTTGGTTGAAAGACTTCTTTTGAAAGACCATTAAATAAATTAGAAACATCATTGGAATTTCCAAGAGAGTTCTTGACAATTTCCTCCCGAATCAGCAGATCCACATCTTGATATGAGTTAATGAGGCAATCCAATACAAGAGCATAGTCACTAATGTAACAGGCATAAGGATAATAACACTGTTCTAATGCTATCATATTACGAAACAAAATTTCAGTTCTATCCTCCACCAAAATTTGCGGAATTTCAAGAATATGTCCTGAAAATTTCAAGTCTAGTAAGCACAAGCTGTCACTTGCCTTCAACTTTATGCCTGCTTCTTTTAACTTAATCGCATTGTAGGACAAAAAATGGATTTTTGCAAGATTGGCGGAGAGCCGTTGAGGCATTCTTCCTTGCAAGTAAAAATACCTAAGAAGATCTGTAAAATGCTTTATCTTAATGTCAGGGTTAGGCTCTGAACTTCGAGGGGTAATATAAGCAAAACTCTCACACGTGAGTGTAAGAAATGAAGGGAGGCTACTGCAACGGTCATGGGGAAAAGCTTTATTGAATATCTCTTCAATAACAAAGAATGGGAGTTGATTCTCAAGTAAAATCAAATCGTGAAGTATAGAATTCACTAACCATGGCTGTGACAATTTAGCGTCTTTGTTTCTTTTCACACCTTTCTCATGCATCATGATGAAGAGTTCAATGATGAAGCCAGCATCCATTAATGTCAATTCCACAAGTTCTAGTTTAGTAAGTTCAATGGTCTCTGAATAAGAAGCACGAACTTTTGGCTCGAAATATCTTACAAAACAAACCAAATCATCCAAACTTGACATAGCTCTTTGAGTAAATCTTTTGAACACTATTTGCTTATGCCTTTCCATGTCTTGAAGCCTCTCATTCCGATGATGAAAGGGGCCAATTGAAACAACTTTTGGAGTGTAAGGCTCTTCTTTAACACCACAAAGCGTAATTGGCACCCTGTAGATACAACAATCCTCTATCAAATCACCATCTCCGCAATCTTGAATCCTTGTTTTGATGTTTATATACACCTCATCCTCCACCTATGAAGTTTGATTCATAATACAACCAAGAATTACACAAGCAATATATATATATATATATAAAGAGAATGGAAAATAATAAAAAAATTCCATTTGAATTACAAAAACCTTGAAATGTCTACTAAATTAATAAAAGGACAAATAGGTAATCTGGTAAGAATATAGGATTTTGAAGTTTGGGTATTAACAACTTGAGTATAGGAATTAGCAATTTAGGTATAGAGATTGTCAAATTGAGCTCCCTAAGTTGTCAATGTGTAGACCTAAATTGCTAATTGTTATTCTGAAGTTGTTATTATATATACTCAAGTTTAACACTCAAACTTTAAAATCTTATATTCCTACCACATCACCTATTTTTTCTTTTACTAATTTAGTAGACATTATGAGGTTTTGGTAATTCAAATGATATTTTATGTCATTTACCTAAAGAGAATCCCCTATTCCAAAGAATGAAAAACTTTACCACTCTTCATGCCCTTAATGTAAGACCTAATATGAGAGCTGAATTTGATCCTAAATGTGAAACATACTTCCCATATTTGTCAATCTTTTCTTAATTTACCCCTATTAATTCTCCCTCAATAATCAAATAAGCGAGGGATGAGGTAATTAAGGAAAATGGTTATTGCGTTTTAGAAAAGACATGTTATATTAAATACCTTTACTAAATTCCTTAATCTAATTAAATTAGGTAAATAAATCTGACAAGAGGGAGTACAATTGAACAAAGAGTACTGAAGGATGCATACGTGCTGTTGATGAGTCTCTGAGGCCAAGTGGTTCCTGTCATTAGGCATCTCCCGGTGAATCTGAGCATGTATTTCTTCTGCCATCAAAACTTAGTTCAGAAAGTCGATCTGCTGCCCTGAAATTGCAACACTAATTATTTTCTGACGTTCTATGTAATATATATCATGAAAAGTTCATCCCCATACAAGCTAGAATTTCTTTTATTTTGTTATGATTTTTTGGGGAAAAAAAACTTATCACGTTAGAAGGAAGTAAAATTCTTGAGAAAGAATGTTCAGATACCTTGAAAGATATTCTTTCTCAAGGATATATTGTTTCCTTCTGACGTGAAAAGTGAAATTAATAGCATAACTAGTAAAATTAATAGCATAATGATGCTACTAAATTTTAGATAAGGACCATAAGTGTACGAGCTGTAGAAATAGTATAACAGTAAATCAAGGCCGTCCCACAGAGATTCAAGTAAATTAGTTATTAGGTATTAAATTTCCCATTTTTATTTAAGTTGAACAAATCAAACAAATAATTTAAAAATTAATTTAAACAAATGCAAAGCAGTAAATATAATGTTTATAAGATTTCAATGGAGAAAAACAATCTATAGTTGCTAATCCCTTCTTCAAGTCTTAGAGCATGTAATTATCCAATTAAAAACACCTAATGTTAATTTGTTAATCTAGAGTTTAAGTGAATATAAGTATCTTCCAATTACTCATATCACTCTCTCAAGTTAAAATTGTTATTCCTAACTAATTTATTTAAGAGGCAATAAATGTCTAAATTCATTCTAATAGAATTATATGAGTCGAATAGGTATATTCACAAATTAGAATAAATTCTAATATCATATTACTTAATCATATAGTCCAATTAAGATCCATCTCCTAAAGCTAATCTAAATTCCCCAAATTTGATGATCAAACACTAAATAGACAATACAGAACAACATTAAGTATATAAAAATAACATTAAGTACAATTAAATGGTTCAAATATGCTCTAATCCAAGAATCATAGTTCATAGCTATTCTAGGATCAAAGAAAATGTAACCACGTACACATGAGTTTGAATAAAATCATCCCAACAACATTGAGTTTAGAAATACAATCCATAATCGGAAGGATGAAGATGAAACCAAGGACAGTAAATCGATTAGGTTGTCTCCTCCAGTTCAGCTCACTGACCGAAACGAAACGAGACATAATTGTGGCTTCAGCGGCGTCCTCGTGCTTGCTTCGGTTCCCGCTCAAAGAAGTGAAGAACACGGTCAATGAAGTTCCAGCAGTTCCAGCCCCAGAAAGCTACCTACTCCTCGTTTTCAGCTCTTAATGAAGATGTTAAATTGCTCTTTTAAACAGCCAGAGGAAAGTGACGATCAAAAGTCAACTATTTTTTTTTTGGCCGCTCCTCTCCTTCTCGTGGGTGCTGAAGATCCAGCTTGCGATGATCCATTTGTCCGCTGCTTTTCTCAGCTTTTCCCAATTAGACCACGTATTCTCCTCTTTGATTGGGAAATTGCTTGATAGCTTCTCTCTTCCGTAGTTTTTTTTCTTTTCTCTTAGGTCAATTTTTTTTTGGCCGCTCCTCTCCTTCTCGTGGGTGCTGAAGATCCAGCTTGCGATGATCCATTTGTCCGCTACTTTTCTCAGCTTTTCCCAATTAGTCCACGTATTCTCCTCTTTGATTGGGAAATTGCTTGATAGCTTCTCTCTTCCGTAGCTTTTTTTCTTTTCTCTTAGGTCAATTCTTTTTTTTGGCCGCTCCTCTCCTTCTCGTGGGTGCTGAAGATCCAGCTTGCGGTAAGCTTTTCTCAGCTTTTCCCAATTAGTCCACGTATTCTCCTCTTTGATTGGGAAATTTCTTCATAACTTCTCTCTTCCGTAGCTTTTTTTTCTTTTCTTAGGTTTTAGTCAACAATTCCAACTCTTTCCTTTCACGTTTTTCCAATTGCTTCTAGTAAGATGTCGGCTCATTTTTCTTAACCAAAGAATGTAACTCTTCCACCACTACAAAAAAAAAAAAAATGTAGTTTGGTTACGGTTAAAAAGGTGTATTTGTAGTGGTTAAAATAACAAGTCAACTGCTACAAAATTCACTGTTGCAAACTGATTTGTAGCAGTTATAACAAACCGCTACTCTAGTAACAAAATCGTTACTATATTTGTTGTGTTTTATTAAAACCACTACAATATTCTCATGTTGATAACACATTATGTGTTAAAATTGTAGCAGTTAGAAAACTACTATAAATATTGGTGCCACAATTTTGCATAACGGGAAATAAAAAATGAAAATTTTGCTCCATTTTTGTCGCAATTACAAAACCACTACAAAATTGAAATGGTAATTTTTAAAAAATGGTGCCAAAACTTTGTAGCAGTTTCTGAACCGCTACTAATATCATAAGAAATTTCAAAAGTAAAGCCAAAATTTAATCCCATTTTATTTTAAATTTGTAGTGGTTGTAGTTCTTAAAAACACTAAAAAATGTTGTGAAATTTTTAAAAAAAAAAATACAATTATGTGTCTCCATTTTTATAATATTGAATTGAATAGTTTATTATTTAAGTAGTTTAGGTGACAGTAGTTAATATTTAAAAAGACTGATTAAATCACTACAAAAAAAATGACAAATTGTAGCAGTACATTTATAGTGGTAAAAAAAACCGCTACAAATGTGAGTATTTGTAGTGGTTTTGCTTAAAACTGCTACAAATCTGCAACAGTTTACCTCATGCCAAGTGGTGTGCGGGTTAGGGTACGGACTTTGTAGTGGTTTACAATGTATAACCGCTACAAAAGTTAGAGCCAAATTTGCCACAGTTCATTTGTAACAATTGGTATATAATAACCGCTACAAATGTGGTGCCAAACATGCGAAGCTAGTGCGATTATTGTGACCGTTATTTTGTAGCGGTTATTATCAAAGTAACCACTACAAATGCAAAGAGCCGCATTTTTGTAGTGGTTAACCTTAACCACTACAAATTGAATGAAAATTAATAGCGGTTATAGCTATAACCGCTACAGAATGCAGAGGGTATGCAAGTTTGTAACCGTTAACCGCCAGCTACAAGTGTTCATGTTATTTGAGATAGGGTGTGTGGATTTATAGTAGTTAAGGTAGCGGTCTACATTAAAACCGCTACAAATCCAGGTGCTATAAAAGTGCCCTGACCCCTCCAATTGTGCATTTTGGCAATTTGATTTCTCATGCGCCCTTTGAGATTTTTCTTGAGATCTAAGGTTCTGCTAAAGCATTTTAAAGAGTTTGCCACTCAACATTAGTAAAGTTAAGTGCTTTATTTTGTTTTTTGGCTATTATTTTATAATTTTGATATAAATTGGGCTTTTTGTTTGCAGTTATATATATTATGAGTTCATAGTGAGACAAGGGGAAGGGGAAAGAGGTTGAACTGCCCCCCATACCTATTTTGCGGCATAGTGGGAGACGAAGCAGAGGACAATGTGGGGTAGGCACGTCCTTATGCCGTTGCATTAGGCGATTGTCTGACTCTAATTAACTCAAAAGACTTTAGTATATAGTCCCCGACAACGGCGCCAAAAACTTATTTTCCATTTAACTTATGTAAGCGTACGGGTCGTAAGTAATAAATTAGTGAGAAAATGAGTGTTGATCCACAAGGACTATGATGAAAGTGAGTTAACTAATGTAATCATGTTCTTAATTAAGTTGAATGGAATCATTTGAATTTGATCAAGTTAATTAAAGACTTTTGATAAAAATAACAAAGCAAAATAGTGGAAATTGAGAAATTGGGTTTAACTTCAAGAGATATAAACTTAGGATTACTTCTTCCCCATTATATTTCATAAAACTATGCAAATATCCACTTATGTTGATTAAATGAGTGTATATGTTAGTCGAAGGCTCTAAAATCATCAACCAGGCTCTCTCAAGTCAAGATTGATTTTTAATCTTCATTAAAAATATTCAATCTCTTGTTTATAATTAATAAAAACCATCTTTCCAAAGCAATCCTTCAATTGACTATGCTAGGTTGTTAAATATATCTCTATTCTAACAACAAACCATCCATTTAATCCCTAAATTTCAAGTCTAGCATGATTTTTCTTAAGTTCTACAATCAAAATAGCTCTCTCAAGCATCTTCCAATTGAACAACTTTAATCATGTGGTGATCAAGCACAAGATAGCATTAAGCTCAAAGAAAAATCAAGATATATACTCATTAACCAACAAAAGCAAAACAATCTAGTAGTTTCAATCCAAACAATGGATAAAAGTAATTCTAATTGAGAGTTCTAGCTACTCATAGTCATGAAAGAGCTACAACTATGCAGAATAATTACAGCCATATAAAAAATTTAGCAAAAAAAGGGAAGAAGAATGAGAAGAACCAAGGATTAGAGCCTTAAATCTCTTCTAGACTTCAACCCAAGCTCAATATTCTTCAAGAAGTCAAAACTCTAGCACACAATGCTCCCAAGAACACTTGAAAATTGCAGAATACCCTAATTTCGGCCTATCCCCTTGCTCAAAAACTCTCCACATGTGTTTCAGCAAGTAAAACACATGGTTGCATTTTCTATCGTGTGCTGAAGCATATGACACAATAAGTTCTACTCAATATTGGCTTCAGCCAAGGGTCACATGCTGAAGCATATCACAAATTCAGTCCAGATCTTCATTGGCTTCAAACATGTATTGTTGGCTGAAGCCAACAACACAACAGCTTCCTCCTTGCCCATGCTTTCTTTGATCTTTGTGAGCTTTCATGACTTTTCTTCTTCCACCTGCAAGGAAGACTTCATAAGCTCTTTAACTTTAACAGATAATCCTACTTATATGCATGTAGCTCATATTTTGCACTTTTCTTTTGTTCTATCACATTTTCTTCTATATATGCACAATTTGTACTCAAAAGTAAGTGAAAAAGAGAAGAAAATATGCTAGAATGTTATCAATTTCTATGAGTTAACACACCCCCAAACTTAAACTTTTAATTGTCCTCAAGAAAAGAAGTTCAACCTCACTGAATGAATCAATTACTTATCATTTATGTATGGAAAAATTATCCTCATTATCTGCTCAAGTAATTATATTAAATAAGAAATGAGTACAATATGCAAATTAAAGATGAATGATTCATAGATTTAAAACATGCTTTTCAAGAATTCTTAAGTGTGAATGTGTGAATAGAGTCAACATTTATTCCTTTTGCACTTGTTACAATTCAAAGCAACACTTCAAATCATATACCAATATTCAAACAAACAATTTTAGCATCCCCTAATTCCTTCCTCTTTTCTTCTAATTCACTCCACTTAACTTAAAAATCAAAGGGACTTTTCTTAGCTTGTAATGGGGCCAGGGGTTAAGGTTTTTAAAAGAAAAGGTAGAGGATAATCAATCAAATACCTTAAGATAGATGATCATATTCAAGGGTTTTCTTTCTTTTCTCATGAAACATACTCCCCCAAACTTGAACCAAATTGATCTTTTCATATCAAGCCTTCTTTGTAAGCATTTTTCTTTCTTTGTTTTTTTTATACTCCATTTTTTTTCTCTGTTTTTTTTTTGAATATTTTGGCTTGATTTCTATGCATTGTGAACTCTTTTACTTTCTACACTCCTTTCCCAATCTTTTATAACTTTGCATAACATCATGATATTCAACCACCCAATCAATTATCATCTATCTCAAAGCAAGGGAATCATGGTTTTTCACATTGGTTGAGGTAGGTAGGTGTTAGGTTTTCCAACAAAAATCTTTAATTGGTTTTTTGAATAGGCTCAAAATAAGGGTTCAAAGGGAAATCACATCAATTAGGAAATTTTGAAAGGCTCAATCGCATTTCATGAACTGCCCTAATCATTTTTTCACATTTTGTGAAGTAAATAAAAAGTTTTGAAGAATTCCAAAGAGGATTCTAAAATAAAAAACTTGAAACAAAGGTATATAACATAATTTGCCACAAAGTCTTTCAACCAGCACATCCAGAATAAATTTAACTCTAATAGTGCGTGAATTACTTAAAAATTTTTGAACAACATGTTTTATCACTACAGTGCACTCATCCATGCACATTAATAAAAAATTCCCATCTAATATAGCATATCAAGCAGAAATTTATATCATAGGATCATCCACACAATATTTGACAAATAACCGAAAGTAACAGCTCATTTTCAACAATTTTTCACAAGCAAAAACTTAAGTATGAGAAATCTCAAACATTCCAATAATTTTCTAGAAAAACCTATTCAAAAATTTTCTATGCACTCCATTTCTTTCAAAAAGTTTCAAAATTGAAGCAAAATTTCAAGCAATTTCAAAATTGAAGCACTCTCACCCCCAAACTTAAAATTGACAATGTCTTCATTGTCAACTAAAAAGATGGGACAAAAAATAGCCAGCACCTATATAGCACAATATTCATAGCATTTACACCATCCAATATTTAAGAAAAATTAGGTCCTCAGTAGCCTAACCAAGACCAGGAAATGAGGTCATCTCTAGCCATCAATAGCTAGGAAATTAACAATCACAGCAGGCAAGTCATCAGACAGAGACAATTATATGAACCACTTAGACTAGCCATCAGTAGCTAGGAAAATCATGTTTGTAATACTCCGAATTTTGAGACTCGAGGCTAGAGAATAAGCCTAAAATAAGTGGATTGCTAATTCCCGATTTAGCAAGATCCCAAATTGTGATTAAAAGTTAATGACTCCAGAAGTGAAGGTAATTATTGATAGATAAACCCTTTTGGAGAGTATGATGTGATTTGGCACTTGAATGTGATTCGTATGTGTTGTGAGTAGTACCAAAACCCTGTATTTAAGTTCAATTGTGATAAACATCTAAATTGACTTTAAATAGAGGGACGACACATATTATGGTTTAAAGAATGAGAAAATGTGTTTGGTGGTGGTTCAGGAAGAATTGTCATAATCATGGGCAAAACGGTAAAGTTACTGATCAATTGATCGGTTACCGAAGAGGAAGCTCATTGGTAGCTCAAAGAACAATGGTTAAGATTGATTGTTATGTGATTAAAAGGGTGGAATCCCATGTGGTGTGCCTATGTGAGCTCATGGGAAATGAGGCAAGATCTTGACACTTGGCAAGTTGAGAGCCCTTGATTTTGGGTCAAATGTTCAACTATGTTTCCTCTCTCTTCTCTCCTCTCTCCCTTATTTGGTCGGCCAAGACAATTTGGGCAGCCCTAAAATCTGATCACCATCTTTATCATCCTCTCTCTCCCTTCATGCTCTATTGGCGTCTAAAACTAAGGAGGAAAGAGAAAGTGATAGGTGAGTTTTTGGTTGGTTTGTTACCTCTAATGCTTAAACACCCTTCTTTAATATTGTTCATAGTGATGAGAGCTTCATCTCTATGGTTTTAGATTTTTGAAAGGAGGTATTTGATAGCTTGAGGGAAAGTGGAGAGATGAAGAATCAAAGAATTAGCTTGGGGAAGAGGAAGAGGTGAGAATTTAATGCCTTTTGACCTAAGTTTTGTGAGTTTTGGTTGAGTATTATGGTTTGTAGAATTTGCCTTGATTTTGTGATGAATTTTGTGTGGTATTAAATTGGAGAATAGGATTGTGTTTTGTATGGAAAATGATGTCAAGTTGTGCTTTGAGGTCATTTGATTTGGTTTTGGATATGAAATGGAAAGTGGTGCAATGTTGTGATTTGGATTGTAATTGGTGTGACATGTTGTGGTAACATGTCAATATGATGGGAATTT